>CM060891.1:19922306-20492306 GCA_030762935.1 Hymenopus coronatus
CACATAAGATTTTTTGTGTTTTAAGTTTTCGCTTATTCATCCGGAATAAAGAGGTCTTCAGAGGACATTCCCAGAACATCCAAAGTGATGCAAATATCTTTAATATTTTAATCAAAATCGTTGGAGCCATTTTTGAGAAAAATAACATTTTCAAAAATGTTTCCATTAAAGGGTATTGTTTGTGTTTTTTCGGAAAAGCTTTGTGTTGCATCCTTCTAAGATACTAAACAAAAATACCAAGTTTGATTTGTAATGGTTTTTGGATTTTGAGCTGTGCTGTCCATAGACACACACGCACACACACACACACACGTGGACCATTTTAAAAAGTTTTTTTTTCGGATTCAGGGGACCTCAAAACATATTTCTGGTGAAATTTCAGTATATATTTTTAATTGGAATACAATACCTTGTCTATCTACTATATGCATTGTTCATATTTGTTAGAGAAAGTAATAATACGCATTTTCAAAAGAATAGTTTATAGAAGCTGTATAAAAGCAGACGATAGTGGGTACAGAAAGGCATAGGAATGATATAGCAGATAGCATAGCTGCCAACAAAGAGTTGCTAATGGACAGAATTCAGGTGAGGCTTTGTGTTAAACGGTTCAGCCTTTGACACGAAGGTGTCAGATAAAACGTTGCTTGTTGGAAGGCGTTAAAGAGCCTGTTAAACAAGAGGATGGTTTACGACAGCTTGCTGCTGGCTCATAAACGTTAGTCACTTGTTTTTGCGCATCTCTGGTGATGAAACCTCCTCCTAGCAACACCAAGATTGTGTCGTCACAAATCATCATGACATCTGAAAGCAGGTTTATGTTACACTTTTCTAGATTTCACGCGTATCAGACCTTTCAGGGGGTTGCAATCAAATTTGAGTTGCGAAGACAATGTGATTTCTGTGACGGAATAGGGAGTGAGTTTTCAGATGAAATGTCAGCGTTTTTACTTTCTCTACATGTACTATGTACATAGTGTATACGGAAGGTATTGTAATGCACCCAAAAATACTGAGATTTCACCGGAAATATATGTTTTAGGTCCCCCTGAATCCAAAAAAGACATTTTTGGAAAAAGATCCGGGTGTGTTTATGTGTGTGTCTGTCTGTGGACAGCACAGCTCAAAAACGAAAAGTCTGTTAAATAGCAAACTTGATATTTAAGTTTGGTATCTTCCAATGATGCGACACGAAGGTTTTCAAGAAAATTCCGCCACCCCAATTACCCCTTACATTGCAAAATTTTCGAAAATTTTGATTTTCTCAAAAATGGCTCTAACGATTTTGATTAAAATATAGCATAATAAAGAAAATAGCAGTGTTAGAGCAACTACTAGAGACGGTTAGAAACAATTAAGAGTTTTATTTCTTATTAGTGGAAGAAATGAAGATTTGTTCAGGTGAAATGAAGAGAATTTTGTTACAATATTAAAGAAATGTACATGGTAAATAGAATACAAATCAGAATTTCCTGAATTAGACTCTGAAATCCTGTTCATTCAGTTTGACTTTTGCATAACTGGTAAACCACATGAGATAGAAAAAATCTGCTGTGTTCCTTTCATATGGCTTTCTCTACATCTCTGCAGCAAATTATTGTTAAAAGTTTATGCTTCTTCTCACTTCATGTTAACTGAGAAAAAAATAGCAGAAATAGCCTTGTTACCTGTTTCCATGTAAGTAGAACGGAAATAAGGGAGTACCATAGGTTAAAGTGAAAGCCAAAAACTGATTGCTATGTGACTGAAGTTCCTTTGTTTGTATGGAGTTGACAAATTCCTGTATGAGAAAAGTATGTTTTTTAAAGCCGAAATCAGTAACAAGAGATATCTCAAAACGATCAATTATGACTTAAATTGTGTGTTTTAACGAGCTCTACAGCTTCTGTTAAGTAAGACTTTGTATATATTTTGTAGTGTTTAACGCCCGCTTTAGCTACTTATGGCACCACAGGCGGTGACACCGATAATACATGAATGAAGATGGAGCACCGGTGGCAGGGGAAACCGGAGAGCACGGAGAAAACCCGCCCCAGCACCGCTTTGTCCACCACAAATCCCACATGCGGTCGCTTGGCATCGAACCCAGGCCGTCTAGGTGAGAGGCGAGTGGTCTGTCCACTCTTTTACGGTTTGCCAGTTATGCAAGACTCCGTAAAATTCATTCAGAATAAAGTAGTCTTCAGAGCCTATTCCCAGAATATTCAAGATATACATTTTATTTGTCAGGTAAATGTATTTCCAAAATTGTTAGAACCATTTTTGAGAAAATCAAAATTTTCGAAAAAAAGTTCAATGTAAAGGATAGTTGAGGATGGGGAGATTTTCTTGAAAATCTTCGCATCCTTGGAAAAAAACAAACTTAAATACAAAATTTAGTTTTTAACGATCTTTTTGTTTTTGAGCTATGCTGCCACACACATACACACACTGACTTTTTTCTAAAAACATGCATTTCCGATGAAACCTCGCTATTGCATTTTTTGGTGCAATACAATGCTTTTTCTATACACTATATACATAGTAAGTATAGAGTAAGTAGAAATCATATTGCATAAAAAATGTAGATGGCTTTGCATACTCATTTCTGTCTAGGATAAACATCTGAGTGTTCTGGATCCTGACCAGGTCTTCAGCAAAACTTTTCATTCTTGTTCCTTGGGGTACGTTATATTACGTACGCCTCCACCGCTACCCAAGTCGACAAAGCTTTTCGAACCTTCCCTAAACAGCCATCAAGCTCTCTTTGTGGAAACGCATTTCTTTGTGGCTCCCATGATGCTTCGGCTTTCAACAAAAGACTAAATCTGCATTGAGGGAAGCCGGTGTATCTTTAAGGAAGAAAGCGGATTATAATTCCCAACAGAGTTGTATGATAATGAAATTTTTATTAAGATACTTTACCCACTATTGAAAACCTTAATAATATACCTCGCAGCTATTAAACCTTTGCTTCCCTGAGGAAATTTTCCTTCTTATAAAAGATGGTTCTATTTTTAAAGCAACATCAAATCTCCTGCAGCAATATTGCGCAATTTGAAGCATATATTTAACAAAAGAATGTAAATAAACCTCTACATCTCTGCAAATAATAATTGTTCCATTTACCACATGGTAATCGAAAAAAAAAATTAGTAGAAATAACTTATACCTTTGTAAGTAGAAGGACAATAAAGGAGCACCATAGACTGAAGCGTTAGTCAACTTTTTAAACGTTACCTACTACGAGATTAGATTAGATTAGAAAGCATTCTGTAGGTTAATTTAGGCCAGGAAGCCACTGAACATTGAACTTGTCAAGGCATATACATGTATACATATGTTTATATACTATGGAAAAAATCTGATGTGTTCCATTCACATGACATTCTCTATATCTTTGCAATGAATTATTTTTAAACAGCATATGCTTCTATTTACTTCCTGCTAATCGAGAAAAAAAATAGCAAAACTAGTCTTATTTCTTGCTTCCTTGTAAGCAGAACCAAAAAAAGGGAGTACCATAGGTTAAAGACAAAAGCTGGTTGCTATGTGACTGAAGTTCCTTTGTTTTCGTGGACACGAGTTCACAAAGTCCTGTATGAGAAAAGTATAAGCTTTTATAGCTAAAACCAAAAACAAGGAATATCTAAAAAATAATCAACTCCACGAAAAAAATGTATACAACAATTGTGTGTCTTAATGTCCTCTACATTTTTTTGTGTGGTAAGTTTTTGTCTCTGTCTTACGTTTAGCTCTTTTGCAAAATTTCGTAAAATTCACTCAGAATAAAGTAGTCTTCAGAGGCTATTCCCAGAAAATTGAAAACATACATTTTATTTGTCAGGTAAATATCTTTAATATAGATATTTTAATAAAAATCGTTAGAGCCATTTTTTTAGACAGTCAACATTTTCGAAAAATGTTCCATGTAAAAGGTAGTTTGGAGTGGGGGGATATTTCTCAAAATCTTCGTGTCGCATCCCCGGGAAATACTAAAATTAAATACTAAGGTTGGTATTTTACTGACTTTTCGTTTTTGTGTTATCGTGTTCACAGGCACACGGACACACACGTCGCGGGGAGTTGCGCAGATCGAGTGCATAGCACAGTCCATCACGTAACGCTATAAACAGTGAGCATTGATGTTGACGTCCCATTCATCTCATTAACACTAGACAATAGGCAATAGTCATATTTATTATAGCACACCTATTTAATGTCAGCACTGCTGACATGTTCGTTTAACACACATTATATTCCACTACTTGTGTAATCCACACTAATTTTCCACAGCGCCTGTCCAGTGTGTATGTGTGCAAGCGTTCGTCACCGGTAACATGCGGTGGGACGGGACTTATTGATCAGGAGGAGCGCTAGGAAGCCCGCGATATTTGCACCTGCCGAGACTTGGTCCGGACAACCAGCCTTTGGATCTTTCATCTCATCGTTTTTTGTTTTTTTTTTTTTTTCCAGGGGTTGCATGTGGCACAATATGTCTGTGTTCGCAGTACCTAAATCCTCAGCAGTACCGAATCTGTGAAAGCAGTTAAGTGGATAACACCTGTAACGTGCTGTTGCGACTATAACTAAATCACATCAGCAAGTACAGGAAATACATGCACAGCACCAACACAAGCTATGTTTTCCTAGGAGCCGGTTCTATATATCTGACTTCGTTGGCGGAGCTACGTCACAGCTGCGCAGTCCCGGACACTCCTGGGCCGGCGTACGGGGATCGGCCGGACGAGAGAGCGTGCCATGAGTCTTCCAACGACGACTGGAGAGATAGCATAACTTAGGTCGCGTTGTGTAAGTCTGGTGAGAGTAATTTTCGACGTTCTAAATTCTTATTTATTACTCATTTGTAAATTTGACATAATTTCTAATCTAGTTCGTATCCAGACAAAGTGTTTACGTAATTCATTTGGGTAGAAATAGGTTAAAGGCAAGATGTGAAGATAAAGGACTTATACTTTGCAAACTTTTATTGTATTTATCTGTCTTGGATTCTTTACATAACGAGGAGCTTTTTTTTTTTTTAAAAAAAAGTGTTTCTACTTATTTAAAGTAAATTTACTTTGTGCTCCATTCACATGACTTTCTCTACAACTCCGTAACAAATATTTATTGTTAAAGGACTTATGCTTCTACCTATTTCATGCTAATCAAGATAAACATTAGCAAAAATGCTTTCTTGTAAGCATAAAGGAAATAAGGAAATACACTTGGCTAAAACGACAGTCACATCTTTTAAAAGATGGTTGCCATGTAGAAGAGATGCATTTCTATGCATTGCCAGGAGTTGATAAATTCCTGTGTGTGAAATTTGTGAAGTATTTTAAAGCTGAAACAAATAACCATGAATATTTAAAAAATATATTCGATATAAACTGCGTATTTTAACGAGATCTACATTCTTTGTGTGGTAAGCTTTTGTCTATTCCTTACGGTTTACCAGTTACGCAAAATCCAGCAAAATTCATCCAGAATAAAGAGGCCCTCAGAGGGTATTCCCAGATAATTCAATATAATTATACGTTTTATTTGCTGTGTAAATGTCTTTTAATCAAAATCGTTAGAGCCATTTTTGAAAAAATCAATACTTTGGAAACGTTTTACATGCAAAGGGTAGTTTGGGGGGCGAGGATTTTCCTGAAATCTTCGTGTTGCACGCCTGGAAGATGCTAAACTTATGCATCACGTTTGGTATTTTACCGTCTGAATTTTGAGTTGTCGTTTTCACAGATACACGTTTCGGCCGCGCCGTGGGTGGACAAAGCGGCGCAGGGGTGGTTTCTCCGGTTTCCCCCGCCATGTCATTCCACCGGAGCTCCATCTTCATGTATCATCAGTGTCATCGGCTGCGGTGCCAGAGCAGTAAAAGAGGGCGTTAAACACTACCAAACAAACAAACAAAAATAAAAAAAACGAACACGCACATGGAACTTTTTCTAAAAATTACTTTTTTTTTTGTATACAGGGCACCCTAAAATTTGTATTTCAGGTAAAATCTCGGTATGGAATTTTTGAGCGAGATGCAATAGCTACTGTATACATACGTGTAGAGAAACTAAAAGGGTGTTGAATTTGGATTGCGCTCTTAACTTACAAAGGGTTTAAATGTTTGTAGAAGCCTTTTAATTCCCTTACGAATCCCGCCTATGGCAATAACCATTTTGTACCTTCCACAATATTTGGCCACACTTGGACCCAGCATGACACACCAAATTGGAGTGACAACGTAAACCGAGGTTAAAATGAGTGGAAAGAGTTAATTCTGAATAGTCAAATGAGTTTATAAACAATTCATATAGACTGCTGAAATTCTCTGGGGACATTTCAGTAACCGCTGCGACACTTCCTTTTTCAGCAGTCTCATTTAGGTAAAAACATTTGAATAAAGAAATCTAGCACAGTGCTTACAGTTACTGCAACATTTAAGCTCTAAATTCCCTTCCTCTCATTTTAACGCTTCTTCTAGCGGTTCTATTTAATCCTGTGAAAAGAAGATATGCTTCATACCACAACGCATGAAGATCAAAATGTGGAAACAAGTGAAGCTAAACTTATTCTGTTGTGTGGCAAAACAATAACTCATTTCTGTGCACAAATCATTGATGTTTTTGCCATTGTATTTAAGTCTAACAAATTACGTCACTTCAGCCACAGCTGTAGGAAGATTTTCAAGCTTTTCTTTTATCATTCATATGCACGTCTCTTCTTTTCCTTCTTATCATATAAATGTTGCTGCCTTTTCCTGATTTTTTTCTTTCTATAGCCGTGTGTACAAACAATGAGAAGGTATTGTATTCCACCCAAAAATTTGATGTCGAGATTTTACCGGTAATACGTTTTTGAAAACCCCTGAATGCGAAAAAAAAGTTACTTTCTCTACACGTACTATGTACATAGTGTATAGAGAAGGTATTGCACTCCACCAAAAAAATCCATACAGAGATTTCACCGGAAATATATGTTTTTCTTTGAGCTCCCCTGTAGCCAAAAAAAATATTTTGAGAAAGTATTTTTGAGTGTCCATGTGTCAGTGTGTCTGTCAACACCATAATTCAAAAACGAAAAGTCGGTAAAATACCAAACTTGATATTTAAGTTTAGTATCTTCCAGGGGTGCGAATGAAGATTTTGAGAAAAATCCCCCCAACACAAACTACATTTTATATGGAACTTTTTTCGAAAATTTTGATTTTTTAAAAATGGCTATAATGAGTTTGAATAAAGTTTCGTATATTAAAGATATTTACTTGACAAATAAAATGTATATATTGAATTTTCTGGAAATAGCCTCTGAATACTACTTGATTCTGGATGACTTTTACGAAATTACTGTTAAACCGTAGGAGTAGAACAAAAATGTACCACTCAAAAAATGTAGAGCACGTTAAAACAAACAATTTATATGATATACATTTCTTTTTCGTGGAGTTGATCATTTCTTAGATATACCTTATTTTAGGTTTCATCTTTGAAAACTTTCGCTTTTCTCATACAGGAATTTGTCAACTGTGTCCATACAAACAAAGGAACTTCAAAGACATAGCAACCAGCCTTTGACTATTACTTTAACCTATGATTCTCCCTTATTTCACTTCTACTTACAAGGAAGCAAGTAATAAGACTATTTCTGCTAATTTTTCCTGGATTAGATGAAGTAAATAGAGTAATTAGTTGCAGAGATGTAGAGAAAGTCATGTGATAGGAACACATCAGATTGTTTATTGAAATGGTGCATATTAAGGATATAAGCTTATACGTACCACATCTATGTGTTTCCGTTTACCCATTATGAAAAAGTGATTCATAATTTAGAGGGCTTCATGGGAGTAGTTCATGTAGAAGATGGACAAAAGCTTACAACACCAAACATGTGCATTTATACTTTCTCTACACGTACTATGGACTTAGTGTATAGAGAAAGTATTGCACTCCACCCAAAAATTCGATACCGAGATTTCATCGGAAATATACGTTTTAGGGTCCCAAGTTTACAAAAAAAAAAGTATTTTCGGAAAAAGATCCGTGTATGTGTGTGTTGTGTGTGTGTGTGTGTGTTTGCGTCTGTGTGTCCGTGAGCACAATAACTCAAAAACGAAAAGTCGGTAAAATACCAAACTTGGTATATAAGTTTAGTATCTTCCAAGTATACAACACGAAGATTTTGAGAAAAATCCCCCCAGCCCAAACTACCCTTTACATGGAAAAAGTTTAAAGGTGTTTGATTTTCTCAAAAATGGCTCCAATCAAAGATATTTACCTGACAAATAAAATGTATATTTTGAATTTCCTGGGAATAGCTTCTGAAGACTACTTTATTCTGTATGAATTTTACGGAATTTTGCATAACTGCTAAACCTTAGGAATTGGACAAAACTTACTACACAAAAAATGTAGAGCACATTTAAACACATAATTTATGTTGTACATATTTTTTTCGTGGAACTCATCGTTTTTGAGATATTCCTTGTTTTTGGTTTCAGCTTTGAAAAACGTAACCTTTTTCATACAGGAATTTGTCAACTCCTGCCCATACAAAGGCACTTCAGTTACATAGCACCCAGGTTTTGACTACTACTTTAATCTATGGTGCTCCCTTATTTCGCTTCTACTTACAAGAAAGCAAGTAATAAGACTATTTTTGCTAATTTTTTGTCGATTAGCATGAAGTAAAAGTGGCATTAGCTTTTTAAGAATAGTTTGTTGCAGAGATGTAGAGAAAGTCATGTGAATGGAACACATACAATTTTTTGGCTTCAAATACCATTCTAAAACTTGATTCTAAATAGCCAAAGTTTTCCAAACATGGGCATATACTTAATAGAAGTGCGTGTGCTAAGAGATAATCTAGTTGTGTAAATAACTTATAGACATATTTGGTGTATATGTGTGAATACGTTGGTGAAGGTGTAGCACGTTTGTGTATGTGTGTATGTTCACAAAGTTGTATATAAAATGGGTTAGATAATTTTGTCAATTCAAGTATCTTTAGAGTATATCTACGGTATGCTGACGCATGCAGCTCTTGGATAGAATTGATATAATACTATGGATTTAATGAATACTACCACTAGTGGTAGTGGACCAGGTAAAAATGCTATTTTCCTTAAATTTGGAAGTCCTGGAAACGTAACTGGGTCTTTCGGTGCATTAAAGTACATTTATTAAAACATCTTCATTTGTATCAGCTGTATACTTCCAGTGAAATCTCGGTATTGAATTTTTGGGCGGAATAACAGTACTTACCATATGTAGTAGCAAAAATAAAATATCTGTTTTCTGGGAATTAAGGAATCTGAAAACTATGTTTTCATTGAAGATTTGGTATTAAAAGCTTTCGTGGAATGCAATACTTCCTCTATTTACTACAGATGATATGACGAAGAGTAATCATATCGCCGAAACGCCATCTACTGGTATTAATATCACCAAAGAAACTTTACTTCCAGTCCCGGCCACTGTTGCGTTGCTAACGCACCGCGTATTCTGTGTCAAACCCTGCTGTGAAAACTAATGTTTGGGGGAACGCGTGCTGCAGGCGGTCACCTTCACGTCGTTAATCTTTCTGGCTAGCTGCTTGTCCTTCGTGAATGGAAGTGTGTCAAAATTTCGTTTTTCTTTCGCACCTCTCCCCCCAGCACAGTTTGTTTGCTATTGTGGAGTGGGGATTTAGGAAACAGGAGAAAATAGTACCCAACTTTTTGTTCATTTCGGGCGGAAACCTGAAGGTAATAAACACGTGGTTTGATTTCAACGAATACGGAATAATATTTACTTAATTACCCTTTCTACACGTACTTTGTAAACAATTCGATGTCGAGGATTTTTCTGAAATATATGTTTTGAAGCTCCCTGAATAAAAAATTAGGAAAAAATCTGATGTGTTCCATTTATATGACTTTCTCTACATCTCTACAATAAACTATTACTAAAAAACTTATTCTGCTGTTTACTTAATGCTAATCTAGAAAAATATATCTGAAAGGGTCTTATTATTTAGTTCCTTATAAGAAGGGAAATTAGGAGATACATTAGTAAACCGACAGTCAAATGTTTTAAAATGTGGTTTCTATAGGACTTGGATCTAATTCTTGCGTGGCCAGGATTTGATAGGTTCTCCTCTGAGAAAAGTATAAGTTTTTTTTATATCTGAAACCAATAACAAGGAATATCTCAAAAACGACCAACTCCACGAAAATATGTATGTAACGAAAAGTATATGTTTTAAGGAGCAACAGTTTTTGGTAAGTAAGTTTTTGTCTCTCTTTTACGGTTACTTAGTTATGCAAAAATTCCGCAAAATTCATGCACAATATGCTATTCTTAGATAATTCAAGATATATATCTCTATTTTTCATGTAAATCTCTTTCATACAGGATATTTTAATCAAAATCGTTAGTCAGTTTTAAGAAAATCAACATTTTCGACAATTTTATCACATAAAGCTTAGTTGGGGATTTTCTTGAAAATCCTCGAGTCGCATCTTTGGAAGATACTGAACCTAAATATAAAGTTTTTCGTTTTTGAGCCATGCTGCACACACACACACAGACACACACACACACTGACAGAAGACACACACACACGGACATTTTTACTTTCCGTATACGTACTATGTACATAGTGTATAGAGAAAGTATTGTATTGCACCCAAAAATTACCGAGATTTCACCGGAGATACATGTTTTGGGTCCCCATGATTCCAAAAAAAGCATTTTTGGAAAAAGGTCCGTGTGTTTGCGTGTGTCTGTGGACAGCATAGCTCAAAAACGAAAAGACCGTAAATACCAAACTTGGTATTTAAGTTTAGTATCTTCCAGGGATACGACACGAAGCTTTTGAAAAAATCCCCCCACCCCAAACTACCCTTTAGATGGAACTTTTTTCGAAAATTTGTAAATGACTAACGATTTTGATTAACATTTCGTATATTAAAGATATTTACCTGAAAAATAAAATGTATTTCTTCCATTTTCTGGGAATAGCCTCTGAAGCTTACTTTATTATGGGTGAAATTTACGGAATTTTGCATAACTGGTAAACCGTAAGCGATAGATAAAAACTTACTACACAAAACATGTAGATAACGTTAAAATCTACAATTTATGTTATATACATTTTTTCTGATGAGTTGATCGTGTGTAAGATAGTCCTTTTGGGGGGGGGGTTCAGCTTTAAGAAACATACCTTTCTCATACAAAAGAGATGGACAAAACCTTACCACACAAAAAATGTAGAGCATTTTAAAACACACACTTTATGTTTTATACATTTTTTTCGTGGAGTTGATTGTTTTGAGATATTCCTTATTTTTGTTTTAGATATAAAAAACATGTCTTTCTCATACAGGACTTTGTGAACTCGTGTCCATACAAACAAAGGAACTTCAGTCGCATAGCAACCAGCTTTTGACCGTCACTTTAACCTATGGTACTCCCTTATTTCGCTTCTACTTACAAGGAAGCAAGTAATAAGACTATTTCTGCTAATTTTTTTTCGATTAGCAGGAAACAAATAGAAGCATAAGTTTTTTAACAATAATTTATTGCAGAGTTGTAGAGAAAGTCATGTGAATGGAACACAGCAGACTTTTTATGTAGGTTTCATTATTAACGCTAAGAGAAACATACCCCGTAATGAAGACATTGGTCAGCTCCTGTTTTTACCTCAAGCGGTTCACGCCTCTCTCTCTCTCTCTCTCTCTCTCTCTCTCTCTCTCTCATTGATATTCTGCAACAGGTCTGAGGTATGAGAAGCGATCATTAATTAGCAACATAGACTTGCACTTAACCCGAATTGATTTGTATGGTAGATAACATATTCACTCCATATACAAGTAAAGCCCCGTCGTGGCCGAGTGGTTAAACCACTCGCCTCTCATTAAGGTGGCCCGGGTTCTATCTCAAGCGACTGCATGTGGAACTTGTGGTGGACTAAGTGGCTTTTCCCCGGGTTCATGCTATATATCGTCAGTGTTATCGCCTACGGTGCCATTTGTTGTAAAAGCCAGCACATTATCCGCTGGTTTCCAGTGAACAGAAGTTAGGTTTGGTCTTTAGATGTAACAGGCTTCCAGTAAATATTAAATATAATCGTATTTATACTTTTTATTATTTTTTCCCTTAATTAATTTCCTGTCGTTCATTTTTAGTTATAATAAAAATACTAATTATGTTCCCATTTCTTGGAAGTAAATTATTATTGTTTTATTTTTTTAGTTTGAGTTATCTCAAAAGGTATATATTGCACCTTTTTATTTATTGTTTTGTGGAAATAAATATAAAGTTTGGATATATGCGCCAGTATAGTAGCCAATTTCATTAGTTATTTATAGTAAAAGTGGGCGTTAAACACTATAAAATCGCCTGCGGTGCTATAGTAGTAAAAGCGGGCGTTATCCAAAGAAAATTAAGGTGACCTCGAAACTGTTGATATCCACCTCTTCTACTTATCGTTCGCTAGTCCTCTGCAAGAGGCAATTCTTGAATAAACTCTTCAACTAAAATAAATCTGAAGACCTTTATAAGTAATGTAGTTTAAGTAAACGAACACGATTTTGTAAATAAACTGTAAATACGAGGTACGTCGAGAAAGTAAGTTCCGTTTGGTGATACAATTAAATTTTGTACAGATACAGAATAATTATTTATTGCACAAAATTCTACAACTCTTAAACTACTTTTCCACATAACTGCCGAAATTTTGCAGGCATTAGTCATAGCGTGGCACAAGTTTTTGTATACCTTCTACATAGAAGTTTTCCGCCTGTGTCTTCAAAACGTTGGATGTTTTTCGGTAACAATTTCATGAATTAGTGATCGTGAGCTTTGGGGAAATTCCATAGCAAGAGCACTAATTGTAAACTTGCTGTTTTCCTGGATCTTGTCATCAATCGCGGGAACCAGTTCTTCTATAACCAAAAATGGAAGCCCACTTCGCTTTTCATCGTGCACTTCACTACGTCCTTCATTGAACAGTCGGACCCCATCTTCTCACCATTGAATCACTCATCGCATTTTGTCCGTAAACTTCGCAAATTTGCCGATAAATTTCAATTGGTTTCTCTTTCCTAGCATTCAGAAAACGAATCACAGATCTGATTTCACAAGCGGCGGGATTTTTAATCAACACCGACATTGTAAACAAGCACAACAAAGCGTATGTGGCTGACAGCGGTCTCAAAATGGCGCACGTTTCTTCTCCTTGATACAGGGCGTCAACCGCGCATGTGCGGAACTGCGATCGCAGCGCTGCAGCCGAGATAAATTGAAACGGAACTTACTTTCTGGACGTACCTCGTATAAACTAAGCACAGCAAATGTCAATGTAATTTTGTACAACTTCAGGACATTCTCAATAAAATTGTGGATTTTAGAAATGGCATCAATAGCTGCATGTTTCAGCACATAGGTATTGCTTATTCTGATGTAGTTCTCATTATTAACGAAAGGAGAAACATAACCATAATGAAGACACTGACCAACTCCTGCTTTTACCTCAAGCGATTCATGCCTCTCCCCCCTCTCTCCCTCCCCTCTCTCTCTCTCCCTCCCCCATCCCTCCCCCTCTCCCCTCTTTCTCTCTCCCCCTCTTTCTCTCTCCCCCCTCTCTTCCCCCTATTTCTCCCCCTCTCTCCCATCTCTTCCTCCCTCTTCCCCTCTCTCTCCCCCTCTCTCTCCACCTCTCTCTCCCACTTTTCCCCTCTCTCATTGATATTCCGCAACAGGTCTGAGGTATGGGAAGGGATCATTAATTAGTAACATATACTCGCACTCAATTACCCGAGTGCAAGAGGCGGCTGAAATTGATTTGTATGGTAGGCAGCATATCCACTCCACATACAAGCACCTCTTTAATATAAGTAGATGTCAATTTGCCATTTTGGGTCAAAAAAAATCTGATGGTTCCATTCATATGACTTTCTCTACATTTCTGCAACAAATTGTTGTCAAAAAGCTTATTCTTCTATTTACTTCATGCTAATCGAGAAAAAATTAACAGATATAGTCTTATTGCTTGCTAAGTAGAAGCGAAATAAGGGAGTACTATAGGTTAAAGTGTTAGTCAAACGCTGATTGCTATGTAAGACTGAAGTTCCTTTGCTTGTATGGATAGAAGTTGACAAATTTCTATATGAGAAAAGTAAGTTTTTCAAAGCTGAAACCAAAAGCACGGAATATCTCAAAAACGATCCACTCCACGAAAAAAATGAATATAACATAAGTTGTGTGTTTAAAGTGCTCTACATTTTTGCGCGGTAAGTACTTTTCTATTTCTTACGGTTTAGCACTTACGAAAAATTCCGTAAAGTTCACCAGAATAAAGTAATCTTCAGAGGCTATTCCCAGAAAATTCAAGATATACATTTTTCAGGTAAATATCTTCAATATATGATATTCTAATCAAAATCGTTAGAGCCCTTTTTGAGACACTCAAAATTTTTGAAAGAAGTTTCATGTAAAGGGTAGTTTGGGGTGAGGGGATTTTTCTCAAAATCTTCATGTTGCATCCCTGGAAGATACTAAACTTAAATACCAAGTTTGGTATTTTACCGACTTTTCGTTTCTGAGTTATCGTGTCCGCAGATACACGTAAACACGGACACATACACACGGACCTTTTTGTGAAACTGCTTTTTTGGGATACAGGGGCCCTAAATTATATATTTCCGGTGAAATCTTGGTGGAGTGCAATATCTTCTCTATACACTACACATACTATGTTTAGAGAAAGTAAAAATGTATATGACAGCTGGAATTGAATTGTATGGTGCCAACATATCCACTCCAAATTCAAGTACCATAATAAGATGGTAAGATGCCATTTTTGGGGGGAAAAACTGATGTGTTCCATTCATGGCTTTCTCTACACATCTGTACACATGTAACAAATATAATATATATATATATATATATATATATATATATAATAATCGTAATAAACATTATCAGAAATGGCTCCTATTACTTGCTTCCTTGTAAGTAGAAGGAAAATAAAGAAGTACACAAGGCGAAAATGATAGTCAAATATTTTAAAAGCTGGTTGCCATGTGGTCGAAATCCATTTGCTTATATTGCCAGGAGCTTACAAAATTCCGTATGAGAAAAGTATTTTAAAACTGAAACAAACAACTCGAAATATCTAAAAAAAATCTGATGTGTACCATTCACATGACTTTCTCTATATCCCAGCAACAAATTATTCTTAAAAAGCTTATACTTCTATTTATTTTATGCTAATCAGAAAAATGAGCAGAAATAGTCTTATTACTTGCTTCCTTGTAAGTAGAAGCGAAATAAGGGACTACCAGAGGTTAAAGTGGCAGTCAAAAGCTGGTTTCTATGTCAATGAAGTTCCTTTGTTTATATGGATAGGAGTTGATAAGTTCCTATATGAGAAAAGTATACCTTTTTCATAGCAGAAACCAAAAATAAGGAATGTCACAGAAACGACGAATTCACGAAAAAAATGTAAACAACATTGATTGTGTGTTTTAACGTGCTCTACATTTTTTGTGTAGTAACTTTTTGTCCATCTCTTACGGTTTAGCAATTATTCAAAATTCAGTAAAATACATCCAGAATAAACTACTTTTCAGATGCTATTCCCAGAAAATTCAAGTTATACATTTTATTTGTTAGCTAAATATGTTTAATATACGAAATTTTAATCAAAATCGTTTGAGCCATTTTTGAGAAAATCAAAATTTTTGAAAAAAGTACCATGTAAAGGGTAGTTGGGGGTGGGATTTTTCTCAAAATCTTGGTGTCGCATCCCTGGAAAATACTAAACTTAAATACCAAGTTTGGTATTTTACCGTCGTTTCGTTTTTGAGTTATCATGTTCATAGACACACACACACACACGCACACACACACACACACACGGACCTTTTTATGAAAATGCTTTTTTGGATATTGGGGACCCTAAAACATATATTTCCGGTTAAATATCGGTATCGAATTTTTGGGTGGAGTGCAATACTTTCTCTATACACTATGTACATAGTGCGTATAGAGAAAGTAAAAATTGTCAACTTCACTAAACAAATGTATAAGACATAAACTGCGTGTTTTAGCGAGAGCTTCATGTTTGTCTGTAGTAATGGTTTACCATTTATGCAATAGTGATTCAGAATGAAGAGATCTTCAGAGAATATTCCCAGCAAATTAAATATATACATTTATTTGTAATATAACTATGTTTCATATATGGCTTTTAAAACAAATAACCAATTTTGAGAAAATAAACATTTTTGGAAATTTTTCCTTGCTAAGGGTAATTTGGGATGAGGAAATTTAAGAAAATCTCCGTATTGTAGCCTTGAAAGATACTGAACTTAAATACCAGGTCTGGTATTTAACCAACTTTTAGATTTTGGTTTATAGACACACGGACAGCCGATACCAAGTATTTTATTCTAAAGATGCCTTGTTTACTTTCTCTAGCTCGTATGTGCAATGTTTCAGGACCCCCTGAATCCAAAAAAAAAAAAAAAAAAGCATTTTCTGAAACAGGTCTCTGTGTGCGAGCGTGTGTGTGTGTGTGTGTGTGTGTGTGTGTGTGTGTGTGTGTGTGTTGTGTCTTTGGAGAGCAGAACTCAAAAACGAAAAGACGGTTAAATACCAAACTTGGGATTTAAATTTGGTATCTTTCAAGGATGCGACACGAATGTTTTCAAGAAAATTCCCCCACCCCTAACTACCCTTTACATGGAAAACATTTTGAAAATCTTATTTTTCTTAAAAATGGCTACCGATTTTGATTAAAATACCATATATTAAAGCCATTTCTATCATAAATAAAATGTATATCTTGAATTTTATGTCAATAGCTTCTAAAGACCTGCTTATTCTAGTTGAATTTTGCTTAATTTGGCATAACTAGTAAACCTTAAGAGATAGACAAAAATTTACAAAATGTAGATCTTGTTAAAATACACAAGTTAGTTCATACACATTTTTTTCGTGGAGCTTACCGTTTTTGTGGTATTCCTTGTGATTTGTTTCAGTTGTGAAGTATTTATACTTTTCTCAGACGGAAGTGTCCGTTTTTCTTTTGTTCTACTCCCGGCCAAGTAAAGAAGCAATTTGCAATGACAATCGCATAACGACAGCTTAAAACATTCACATTCACTTTAGGTTGTGTATTCCGTTAGTTCCTTATAAGTAGAATGGAACTAAGTAATAACATTCTGCTAATGTTTATCTCGTTTAGCTTGGTGGTGAAAGAAGAATTATCTTTTGTAAGAAGTTTGTTTGTAGGGTAGCTAGAGAAAGTCAGGTGGGTGTAACACATCAGATTTTTTATTCAGGGGACCCTAAAACGTATAGTATGTTCTATGTATAGAAAGTAAATATTGAAAGTACAAGACAACAGGATACTAAGGGCGGTTTTGAATTACAACCCACAAAGGAAGAGGAAACCAGTAGATTAAGGGCACGATGGTATCAGCAATTTGCAGTATGAACGGGTTGGAGTCAATGTACATGTACACGAAATTTGTTGAGCTTATCTGTAATAGTTTAGTCACCCATCATGATGTAATGGTTACCATGCTAACTTCATATACCCAAGATCGCGGGTTCAAACCCAGCAGAGGACGATGGCTTTTTTTGGTGCAAACTCCTTTGCATGGCTTCCTTCGGAAGAGAAGTAAGAAGTTCAGAATTTATTATTTTTTTTAAGTTTATTATTTTTAGTAAATATTTATTTTATTTTTGTTCAGGAGCAACCGCCACTGCTGCACACGCAACCTCTCCGCTTCTCTGCCAGGTAGGAGGAAACGACGATTTTAGGAGTGTAGCATTTCACATCTTATCGGTCCTGGCGTTAATCACTCGGCCACGGCGCGTACCATCTTTGTACTGTGTATGTAGCAGGCACAAATGTTCACGTAAATGAAATTTGTTGAGCTTACCTGTAATTGTTTAAGAGAAATTGCTATGTTAGTAAAAGGATACACTTTTGCATATTTCAGCCATATAATATCTTCCCATAAAACAACAGAAATTCGTTCTGAGAAGATCAGTTATTGACTTCTATTAAATATTCTCAGAAAAGTTCACTGCTGCGGTCCATTCACGCCACACGCAAGAAATTCCGCACACAACCGACCACTGGAGCAGTTACCATGCTGCAGAAGAACTGTTACAACCAATAGTAAGGGAGCCCATATGGTTAAGAGGAAAGCTACTGAATATTCAGGAGCATTGTGGGGCATTTCTGAATGGAATAGCGGTCCATTTAGCGCTCGAAACCGGAGCAGAATGGGAGGCAGGGGCACAGTTCCGCTTCCACTTGACCTCATATGGTGGCTTTAAAGGACCACATTTCTGAATGCTCAATTCCTGAACGCATGGAGGCACCTGCGTTAATATCTACTCCTTCCCTTGAATTGCTAGCCATTATCTAGAGTTTTCTAAATTCAGCCACCGTATGATATTCTCCCATAATGCAAGCTGTTGTACAAAACTGTTTGTACCCTAGATGCTGAAATTTAACATAACAGTCACGTTGTTTTTACTTTTTCCACCACGTACCGAGTAGTTAGAGAAGGTAATGCACTCCATCAAGAAATTCGATATCTAGATGTCACATTAAACACATGTTCCGAGGACAGAATGTTTTACATACTTATAATTTTCTCTATCCATTCTTCAGCAAACTATTCTTAAGAGGAATAATTGTTTTTTTCACACAAGCCATGTGTAGGACAGGAGTTGGATAGGTAGAGTCAGACTGAAAAATTCCATGCCATAGCTGGGATTTGAACCACGGATCTCTAGCCGGGTGCTCTGCTACTGATCATATCTGTTCGTCATACGGCTATGTGTAAAAAAACAGTTATTCCATACGAATTGACCATAATAGTTGGGCATACTATGAATCCTGGGTCTAAATAATTTGAGATCACCTTGTGGTTTATCGGGACACATGCGAGTCAGTTGAGAAATTCAATGCTATGCCGGCGGTTGCCATGGTAGCTAAGTAGCAGAGCAACCGGCTAGAGATCGGGAGATCCGTGGTTCAAATCCGGGCTATGAGTTTTTCAGTCTGACTCCACCTATCCAACTATTCTTAAAAGACTTATTGTACCGACGGTAGTCGACATAAACGTTTCCAGATCCCTAGACTGCGATTTGCGGTATACACCTGACATTCCACACCAAAAAAGTCTGATGTGTTCCATTCAAATTACACTCTCTATATCACTGCAACACATTATTTTATTTACTTCATCTAATGGAGAAAAAATTAGCAGAAGTATCTTATCACTTGCTTCCTTGTTAGTAGGAGCGAGATAAGGGGGTACCATAGATTAAAGTGATAGTCAAAAACTGGTTGCTCTGCGACTAAAGTTCCTTTGTTTGTATGGACACCAGTTCACAAAGTCCTTTATGAGAAAAGTATACGTTTTTCATAGCAGAAACCAAAAATAAGGAATGTCTCAAAAACGACGAACTCCACGAAAAAATGTATATAAAATAAAGTGTGCGTTTTAATGCGCTCTACATTTTTTGTGAAGTGTGTTTTTGTCCATCTCTTACGGTTTAGCATTTAGCATTTATTCAGTAAAATTCATCCAGAATAAACTACTCTTCAGAGGCTATTCCCAGAAAACTCAAGATATACATTTTATTTATCAGGTAAATATCTTTAATATACGACATGTTAATAAAAAACGTTTGAACCATTTTTGAGAAAATCAAATTTTTCGTTTTTCACTTATCGTGTTCACAGGCACACGGACACACGCACACGGAAATTTTTGTGAAAATGCTGGTTTTGGATATTGGGGACCCTAAAACATATATTTCCGGTATCAAATTTTTGGGTGGAGCGCAATACCTTCTCTATACACTATGTACATAGTGCGTATAGAGAAAGTAAAAAAAGAATCATTTTAGGGTGAGGAGCATAGATTTTATGAACTAGTTTCCAAATTCTTCTTTTTCTTCTGCTTCATCATCACCAACAACACGACTTATGTTAAATTTGCAATTAAATCTTACTTCGTGAATGTTTATATTTAAAATTCTAAAAGCTTCGAAGCCAAATAACAGACAATGCATAATGTAAACAATGCTAATGAAAGCATCCTTCATTACCTATCGGTGCTTTGGGAAATTAAACAGAAACGCTCGTAGCATTTAAGCCCACGGCATGAGCAGAAATGAAAATCAATTTCATTTCTCGGCCTGCTTTAAGCCCCAGGAGATTTATGTGAAAGTGAAAATATCTGGTTAACAAATGATGATAATTCGGCTGGTATTTAAAGTATCCAGATTGATGGAGCAGTGTCCCGCGCGGATTATTTAACTTAACAGTGAATTTATGACACGAGTTTTCTATCTCCATAAACGTGGCACAGTGCACCTGGGCATAGCCAATATCCAATGGTTTCTCTCTTATATTTTATGTTTTTACCTCTAGACCTTTCCATTTTTAACATTGGTCTTAGTTATATGGATATATTTTATTCAATATTTACACATTTCCTTTCTCTACCACACACAGTCGAGTACATCGAATCCTATAGATATAATCCTCAATGATATGTGCTGGATTTGTGAATATATCCGACCTAGCTGGTTTTTGACCTCGCCGGGGAGCGACAACGAAGTTTCTTAAAACACCCATATGCCTTAAAGGTCTAACGAAGTTTTTAAGACTGATACAAACAGGATTTATTAACAATTGCTTTTAACACTTTGATACAATTATTGTTCATCATTTATAAGTTTAATTTATATAATCGTGGATAGTAATTATACTAATTGAAAAAATATACTATTCCAACAGTTACTCAAATAAGTTCTTTTCTTTAATTACATTACTGGGAAATATGATTCTAAATAATATAGTGCACCGTTCTCCTGTTCAAATAGAGGTATTAATTGGAATAAATGAGAAATGCTCAATTTTGCCCTGGTTGAAGAGTATCCCTTGATACCTTCACTATAGAGACGTGCATAGGCATTGCTTCGGTGCTACAGGCGTTCCATTCTTAATCTTCCAGTCTCGCTGGCAAGACTGTCGACTCACTCGGTCTCTGTTTGTGAGGCGTGTTTGAGCAAGTCCTGCTCAAGAGAGGATTTCCTGTCTTTTCCGTATGGGGGAGCAAAAAAGCCACGTGACGTAATAGGTAACAACTATACTTATGCTCTGATGATGTCAACATACCGCGTAATCTCTGTATTGCTGGAACTAAGCTTGTCGGAAGGGCTGCACTCGTTAAACATATTCGGTTATGTTAGTAGGATAGTATAGGGCATTTTCGGACCGAACTCAGCACCGATTTAATTAGTATATTGTACCCAAAACTACCCTTAGAATGGAGGGAGATTTAAATGTCCAGAACCAGGAAATTGAAATGCCCCTGAACTCGGAAAGTCAAACCAAGGATCCCGGCACCAATTAGAGGGCATCATGTCCCCAAGAGAGCTTTATGTATACCCCAACAACCAGCTGAAAAAAGAGAGGCAGAGAAAGTTCCCCACAGAGCATGCTTTGCTCCTGCTATGCTGCACCCAATCACCATCCTCACCTGACGCAACCAAACGAAGTGAAGAATGAATGAATTGATCAACTGAACCATACGGAGGGACAGAACATCCGAATGATAAGAGACACCGCCGGGGAAACCCTGAAAACCCCCAATGAGTTACGAATGAGGTGCAGCGGAAATCCAACCCGCGACCTACCGAAAGCGAGTCGCACGCGTTACCGAGGTCAAGTGGTTAGAGTGCTAGCCTTCCACCAAGGATTTGATTCTAGGGAAGTACAAGTGGGATTTATGGTGGCCTTAGAGAATTATCCTTGTTTTACCGTTTCCCCCACCATACATTACACCAATTGGGGCATTATCACAACCTTTCATTTCATGCATTTCAACTTCCACACTCACCTTCTTGGCTAGTGGCAATTCTGCGTTCCATGTTCTTCACTCTGATTCAAATAGGTTCGTGTTTAAATGCTATCTATGAAGAAGGGCAACTGACTATATACTAAATCTCTTCTACCACGACCATTCCTTGGCTTTGGCATTCCCTTAATGTTTGCCAACTACCTTATTTTTGTTGCCTCTTGATCCTGAAACTAATATGAACTTATAGTTCCAGACTTTTGACATAAAACCAATACGAAATAGACTCATCCAGGGGTTACTGTACATTTCGTTGTGAAGCATGCTTTTCAGTCACTCAGTTAAAATGTTGCTCTTATCCTTTCGCTACTCATCTAGGCCTGACTACATGTTTATAAGCTATAAGATGTGCATTTCTAACAAGTAAAAATTTGCCTGAATCCGGGATGCTATGGAAGACAAATAATACCTCATTTTGGACACCAGAACCGCTGACACGTTTTCATGCATTCAACTTAGTCCTTTACGTGGAGGAAGGACTGCATTACACACACAATTGCTTCTGCGGCAGTACATGTTTTAAGACTCCTAAATAAATTAAATATTTTTACAGAAACATCCAAGCGTGAGTGTGTGTGTGTGTGTGTGTGTGTGTGTGTGTGTGTGTATGTGAAAAATATTAAACTACCTTTTTAAGTTCGAACCAATTCCAAATGCGAATTAAAAAAAAAATCTATGTGTTCCATTCACATGGCTATTGCTACAACTCTGCAAGAAATTATTGTTAAAAAGCTTATGTTATTCCTTGTTTTTGGTTTCAATTTTGACAAACATACTTCTCTCATACGAAATTTGTCAACTCCTGTTCATACGAACAAAGTAACTTTTGTAACATAGTAACCAGATTTTGACTATCACTTTAACCTATGCTGCTCCGTTATTTCGCTTCTATTTACAAAGAAGTAAGTAATAAGAATATTTCCACTAATTTTTCTCGATTAGCATGAAGTAAATAGAAGCACAAGCTTTTTAAAAATAATTTGTTGTAGAGATGAAGAGAAAGTCATATGAATGGAACACGTCAGATTTTTTAAATAGTTGAAAGACTTTATTATAGAGGAAACTAAGACAACTTTCACTGACTAGGTAACCAAAAAGAAGTAAATCAACATGCGAGAATTTTTTGAGTTCTCTAACAAAAGAATCAAATTTAGCTTTTGTTCTCCAGGAGAATTCTAAGACATCTCTAAAGCATTCCTGTCACGTTTGAGATACTGGAGAAGAGATATCTTGATTGAAAGAACTCGGATATCACCTCGTCAATCTTTCTTTCTCTTGCTCTGATCACAGCTTTCATGTGAAAGACGATGAATGGTGTGAAATGCACGAAAACAAAAAACGATCTGAAAGTTTGTTTATTGGTTGTGGAGTTTCTTGGAACAAAGAAGAGGCATTCTGTTCCCAGAGGTATATTAAACTGGCGTTTAGTTAGTCTACAAAAAAAATATATAATTGAAACCAAAACACATATGTGTGTTACATTCACAATATACTCTAAAGAAAAAGTATTACATCCTTTTTCTCTAATACGGACGTATAATGGATAAAGAAAGTATTGCATCCCACCAAAAATTTGATACCAAGATTTCACCAGAAATATATAACTGTTTTAAGACCTCCAAAGAAAGCAGTTTTAGAAAAAGATCAGGGAGTGTGTGAGTTAGTGAATGTGTGTGAATGACTTTTACGACTAAATTAAATACTGCACGTTTAACACACATACATGAAAAAATCTGATGTGTTCCATTCACATGACCTTCTCTATATCTCTACAAACAATATTATTAAAAAGTTTATGCTTATATTTACTTAATGCTAATCAAGAAACAATAGCAGAAATAGTCTTATTACTTTCTTCCTTGTAAGTAGAAGCGAAATAAGGGAGTACCATAGGTAAAAGTGATAGTCAAAAGCTGCAGTTCTTTTGTCTGTATGAACAGGAGTTGACAAATTCCTGTATGAGAAAAGTAAACAATTTTTAAAGCTGAAACCAATAACGATATCTCAAAAACGATCAACTCCACGAAAAAAATATATATAACATAAATTGTGTGTTTAAATGTAGTTATTTTTTTTTTGTGTAGTAAGTTTTTGTCTATCTGTTACAGTTTAGCGGTTATGCAAAATTCCGTAAAATTCATCCAGAATAACGCAGTCTCCAGAGGCTATTCCCAGAAAATTCAAGATATACATTTTATTTTTCAGGTAAAAATATTTCATATAGAATGTTTTAATCAAAACCGTTAGTCATTTTAGAGAAAATCAAAATTTTCGAAAAATGTTCCATGTAAAGAGTAGTGGGTGTGGGGAAATTTTCTTGAAAATCTTCGTGACGCATCCTTAGAAGATAGCAACTCTAAATACCAAGTTTGGTTTTTAACAAGCAGATACACACACACACACGGACATTTGTATAGTTTTTTTATTCAGGGGGTGTCAAAACACGTATTTCCGGTGAAATATTGGTATAGTGTTTTTGGGTGAATTACAGTAGATACTTTCTCTATACACTATGTACATAGTACGAGTAAAGAAGGTAAAAAAAATCTCTTGTGTTACAGTCACATGACTTTCTCTAGCTGTTCTACAAACTCCATACATAAAATTCTTCTTCTTTCTGCACCTTGCTAATCGTGGTACTCATTAGTACAATGTTCTTATTATTTAACTCCGTATAAGTAGGAAGAAAATAAGGGAATACACTAGACTAAACGAATAGTCAAATGTTTTAAAAGCTGTCGTTATGCGATTTTCATTACAAATTGCTTCTTTTCTTGGCCAGGAGTAGAACAAAAGAAAAACGGACACTCCCGTCTGAGAAAATTATAAGTACTTCACAACTGAAACTAATAACAATGAACACCTCGAAAACGGTAAGCTCTATGAGAAAAATGTATATGACATAACTTGTGTATTTTAACAAGACCTAAATGTTCTGTATGGTAAGTTTTTGCCTATCTCATACAGTTTATTAGTTATGCCAAATTAAGCATAATTCATCTAGAATAAACAGGTCTTCAGAAGCTATTTCTAGAAAATTCAAGATATACATTTTACTTGCTAGGTAAACATCTTTAATATATGATATTTTAATCAAAATCGTTAGAGCCATTTTTAAAAAAATCAAAATTTTCGAAAAAAGTTCCATGTAAAGGGTAGTTTGGGGTGGGGGATTTTTCTCAAAATCTTCGTGTCGCATCCCTGGAAGATACTGAATTTAAATACCAAGTTTGGTATTTTAGTTACTTTTCGTTTTTGAGTTATCGTGTTCGCAGAAACACGGGGACACACACGGACCTTTTTCTGAAAATGCTTTTTTTGGATACAGAGGGTCCTAAAACACGTATTTCCGGTGAAATCTCGGTATCGAATTTTTGGGTCGATTACAATATTTCGCTATCCCTATGTACATTGTACATATGGGGCTAGAGAAAGTAAAAAAATGAGAGATTTGATTTCGGAAGCTACCGATTTACACTAATGCACATGCGTCACGAGAATAAAGGACTTCTAAAGTTGAAATATTCACCACAAGAAATGTATTTACCTTTTGCTGCTGGTAATTACTTCACCAAGCAGACTACAGAAAATAAAGTCCAAAGTATAAAGTAAGGAAAAAATTAAAATTTGAGGGGAATACGTTGTTCAGCGTCAGTAATTAAAAACCTGCAGCATGTTTGCAGAAAATTACACTTACAAGAAAGTGGCATTTTCGTTAACTTGCCGTCTTTCAAGTCTCTTTTTTGAGGTACGATATTTAAGGTCCTCTTTGTTCCTATGATTCTTTTCTTTCTAACTCTCAATAGCGCGTAGACGCAAAGTCAGAAAGTAAAACTTTAAGTTTTCGAAATGAAGTATCGATTTCGTTCTTGTTTACGGCGAATATTGGCTCATTAAGATTAAGATCATTAAGAGGCTTGTCTTGAAAGGATGTGACGTGAACATAGAAACCTGAGAACTTGCAAGGATATTGGCTCTCAGCTCTCCTATTAACTTTCCGGAGTTCTTTGTGCATTCCTTTATGTTATGATCCTCTAGAGAGGGACTAAAATAGATGGCATTTTGAGAAAAAAATTACAAAGAACCTTATGTAACATAGTTTATTATTATTCAGCTTCTATATAATATTCTTAAGAAAGCTTATTACTTTCTCTACCATGTGTAGAAAGTAAGGATTTTTTTTAGCTGAACGACTCTTTAACCTGCTTGATCTTATCAAATGAATGAAATTGATGAAATGACCCTCAAATGATCTCGGAGTCCATAGAGCCTAAAGTTACTTGTCATTAGTCTTCTTAGAACAAGTGAAAACGCCGAAAGAAACGTTAGCCAGGTAACCCACCCTAAGCGAGATTCGAAATCGTATCCTGTTGAATGGGAGGCACACTCACTATCACAAGACTACCTAGGTGGGCCAAAGAAATATTGTATGCTAACCAAAAAGTCGATACGGGAATACACTGAATCCAAATAAAAGGATTTTTACTTTCTCTACACGTACTACGTACATAGTGTATAGAGAAGATATTATATTGTGTGCGTGTTTGTACTTGGTATTTAAGTTTGGTATCTTCCGAGGATGTGACTCGAGGATTTTCAAGAAAATCTCCCCACCTCCACTGACCTTTACATGGATTTTTTTTCGAAAATTTTGATTTTCTCAAAGATGGCTCTAACAATTTTGATTAAAATCTCTTATATTTAAGATATTTACGTGCCAAATAAAATGTATATCTTGAATTTTCTGGGAATTGTATAGCCGGTAAACCGTAAGACATATACAAGAACCTACTGCAAAACAATGTAGATCACGATAAAACACAATTTATAACATATACATTTTGTTTTTTGTTTTTTTGGCGTTGATCATTTTTTAGATATTCCTTGTTATTGGTTTCAGCTTAAAAACCTTATACATTTCTCATACAGGACTTTGTGAACTCGTGTCCATACAAACAAAGGGACTTCAGTCACATAGCAACCAGCTTTTGACTATCACTTTAACCTATGGTACACCCTTGTTTCGCTTGTCCTTATAAGGAAGACTACTTTTTCTGCTAATTTTTCTCTGTTAGCATGGAGTAAATGGAAGCAAAAGCTTTCTAACAATAATTTGTTGCAGAGATGTACAGAGAGTCATGTGAATGGAACACATTAGAATTTTATTTATTTTGCCTGGTGCGAATGAGTGCTCGTAAAACTGAAACTTTTGTTGCAGAGTCCAGTACAGTTTCACCTAAATGGTACCTGGTGGCCAATTGCACTTTTTTGTTTTCAGGAGTGTTTAAACTATTTTATGGATTTGTAACGTCTCCGTTATATGTTGTATGTTACGTCACTGCCTGCTTCATCATTGCTCCACTGCAAGCGCTTACATTAGCCTACTGGAAGTTTAGCTGGCGGATCTACACGTTTCCACGCAGACCTGGTCACCTCAGTAGTTTCCATCTCGCCGGGTGAAGGGGGAGCTTGGCTAGCAGCTCTGCCCTGTGCAGCCATCAGTCGGTTTGGAGCTCATCTTTCAACGGGGTTTTCTGACACATTGCCAGGAGGGCGCATCTTCTTCAACGCCACTTGCGCCGTGAGAAATTGTTCGGGAGCGAGCTTTCGATCTGGAAAAATTAAGTGTGTAAACCTTGTGATATTTCTGGGTTTAAATTGGCTAAATATCATAACCTTCTCGCTCCATGTTGTTGTAAATTATTCAGACCGTTTTGAAGTTAACTATGGCTTTTCGTTTTTCTATTTGTAGCGAGCACGAGTCTTTGTTAATATTTCTGTAATCTATTATATTGTGGTGTACATTTATAAATAAAATGAGTGAAGTTGGGTTGAAATCTGTCAATGTTAGGGTTCACCTTATTCTTGCCATAACCTTGCCATGTATTTTTCCCCCCTCCTTAACTTGCCCGTTTCCACAAAGAATAACTTTTAGCATTTGGGCCCAACGGTGCATATTAGATTTTTAAAATTAGATTTTTTTGCGATTTTTAGTTCGATCTTATACGCCCTAATTATGCCTAATCAACTAATCTTACAACAGAATTTTACATCCCACAACCCTAATGATTACAAAAACAAATGTAAAAGTCTATGAATTATTGTGAAAAGCGTATTATTCTATCTATACCATGTTAATTGAGATAAACCTAAACAAAATTGTCCTTATTACTTGATCCCTTGTAAGTAGAAGCGTAATGAGAAAATGCACAAGTTAAAGTGATAGTCTCGTCCTTTGAAAGCTGGTCGCTATCTGAAAAAATTGAAATTCCAATCCCTTTGCTTTCCAGGAGTAAACAAACGAGAAGAAAAATTGTCATCCCGTTTGAGAAAAGTTTAAGCCAAAATTGAAATTAATAATCCGAACTATCTCGAAAACGGTTTACTCTACAAAAAATGTACATAACGAGATCTACATTTTTTGTGTAGTAAGTTTTTGTATATCTCTTACGGCTTGCCAGTTATTTAAAGTCCTCCAGAATGACAATGTCTTCGGGGGTTATTCCAAAAAAAATCCAAGTTAAATATTTCGTTTAGTCATACAAATATCTTAAATACGGTATTTTAATCAAAACAATTAGAGCCATTTTGAGAAAGCAACATTTTCTAAATCTTTTCCATGTAAAGGGTAGTTTGGGATGGGGAGATTTTCTCAAATATCTTTGTGTCGCTTATTTGGAGGATACCAAACTTAAACACCAAGTATGGTATTTAACGTTTTTTTTTTTTTTTTTTTTTTTTTTCGTTTTTGAGATATGCTGCCCACAGACACGCACATACACACAGATACACACACATGGACATTTTTTAATTTTTTTTATTCAGAGGGGTCTCAAAATATGTATTTCTGGTTGAAATCTCGGTATAGAACTTTTGGGTGCAATACAAAGCCTTCTCTATAAACTATGTACATAGTATGTGTAGAGAAAATAATTATATATTTCCTAAATCGACCTTTAAGTATGATAGTAAAGCTTGTGTTTTAAGAGATCAAGATCGACGACGTTTAGAGGCATCACAGTGTACTTTGTGAGGTCATCGATTAGAAAAACAAGAGGGGGGGGGGTACAATCAGAAATGAATATGTTCGTGTACAATTGGAAGACATGAATACAGTGAACGAATACAAAATGAAATGAATTCCAACTTGCAGATTCCCTGAGATAGTTTTATCATATTGGGGTCCGTATTGCAGATACTCTTTCGAGCGTTAAAAGCACCGCAGAATTCAATGTGGCGTTTTCAAGTTAAAACTGCCCATTGGAGAACTGGCGAGAGCAGCCTTCGACCCACGTACCGTCTCCGCATATAAGCAAGAGGACTAAAGCAAAGTTTTCTCACCGAGTTTCCTATTTACGGTTTTCAGCAAGGGTGGCCGCGCTAGCTAAATTGCGTCGTTTTGGTGCTTCGTAGCGCACGGGATCGTGGGTTCGAGTCCCGCCTTGGGCATGGGTGTTTATGTGTTTGTAAATGTGTATATGTATATGTAAAAGGAAAACGTTAAACATTAATAGGTTAACTAAGGAAGTGTAAGAAACTGGAAAAAGAGGGGGGAAATGGATACAGTGACTGAGTTCTGACAAGCCTCCGGAGCCGTGTTTTTGAAAAAAAAAAAAAAAAAAAAAGGTTGAAATAACCCCGTTGAGTTCTGCAACTGTTTTAACGCACGAAGGGATGTCTGCATACGTCAAATACGCGGCAGTTGGGCTACTTGATATAGACCAGACGGAATGGGGGACCTAGTAACACCTCAGAGAAGATTACGGTGTTAAGATCGTGGTGACGTTGGGTGCTATATGCAGTGTTATCTTTTGCACCATATTTAAGACTCCTTATGCGGTGAGCGCAGACTGAAGGCGTTGGCAAGACTCACTCCATTACCTATGAGTAGACTCTCTTACCTGGTGAGGTGAATCTACTACCGTTGAATTTGCCTCGGTGCTGCTCAGCCTGCACGATGAACGACTCACTTGGGGTGGTGCAGCTAATGGGGGTAGTTCAAGGGAGTCATCTTATAATGATTAAAACGTATATACTTCCCTGTAGTTTATTCCTTACTAGGAGAAGCGAGATAAGCACATTTGCTTTACAATAATGCTAACTTGTACACCTGTTACGAATTCTAACACTTCGCTGATCACATGTAATTACAGTCCCTTCTTCTTCCTTAATTCTGCGTTATACTATATATATTAGTACGCGTCACTGACTAAATTCGTTACACTTACAGTGTCTAACTTTGTGTGAAGAAGTTAAGTTCAGCCCGACGACCGACAGTATAACAGCGACAGATAGATCAGCTAGTAACAGACAGCTCGCAACGGACAGATGATTTTCATGGACAGATCACGATGTGCCTTCTTGGGCTCTTTATATACAAATAATACCGTCATGGCGGCCTCTTTATGATTGGACAGAAAGGCCGCGCGATTGACGTAAATATTTCCCAAGGGTAAATTTCCTTATCCGAGGGAACACTGCAAACCTCACGTGACATGTCTTGTACAATGAAGAATTACCGTCTTCCGAATTTTACTGTTCGCCCCCGTTGTAACTCGAGTGTACGTGACTTGACAAAAGAGACCTTTCTAACAAAAGCGCTCCTCATCCCCCTTCGACTCTCTTGGCGTCAGTTTTCTTCTCCAGCTGAATTTTCTCAGTTAAATACAAACATTTATACTCTTTTAGCTTTACATTGATAAATAGTTAATAACTAATAATAATTTTGATAGGGAAGCTAATTAACGGTCTCAAGATTAAGTGAACAATACGAATTTTATAATCGGCCTCGGAACGGGTCGTTGGCCCAAACTTTGTTTTGGATGAAGAAGGATGCAAAAACTGTATATAAATGCCTTGTATATTGCAAAATTACGACTAAAGCGTGTCCCCATGACTTAGTAAGTAACGAAACGTTTACAAACAGGAATGGAATGAATTAACAGTAAATAACTCAGGCAGGAAGCTGTAGCATGACATAGCAATACATATAATAGCACATAGTTATCTGTCCCGAAAACAGAAAGCTTTATTCGTGCGTTCTTTAATCTCGCAGACTCCCTCAAACATAAATATTAACAAGCATTTTAATTAAACGAGTGCTGTGCTGCAGTCGAGAGCAAATGTTGTAGCTCGGCTTGCTGTCGTATGCAAATATTGTCTGTGTTACGTGCACAACAGGCTCTGTTTGCTCTAGAGTGGAGTGCAACTATTAAAAATGTGCATCAATCAAAACGCGGATAATTCAGAGATATTGCAAAATAGTTGTACCAGCTTCATGTCTGTGAACTAAAACCCTGGTTATAGTGAAACAGTGATTTGCCAAACCAATTCGGTTCCCTCTATGAAATATAAATTGATTTTTATGTACCTACTCTTTTCATAAATGCTGATATTTTACTGCATAGTGATTTCAGATTCCATTAGCGACTTTATAAAGTTATATATGATATTTGCTTATATGTATATTACTATTGAAATAGGAAAACTGATACAAGCTAAAATGATTCTGCGCAAGAATAACGTGTTGTATATCAGCTGTGATATATACTTCACTTCAAACTGTAAACCGCTATATTTAGGATAGAAAAAAAAACAAAAAACAAAATATGTCCCATACTGGACAAGTAATTAAGCTTAGTTTTCTTTTTTCTTTTTCAATTCACCGTTACCCTGAGTAAAGTGTTTGTTTTTTGTTTTTTTTTACTTTCTCTATACGAATTATGTACATAGTGTATACAGAAGTATTGTATTACACCCAAAAATTCGATAATCGGAAATACATGTTTTGAGACTCCCTGAATCCAAAAAAAGCATTTTTAGAAAAATGTCCGTGTGTGTATCTGTCTGTCTTTGTGTGTATGTGTGTGTGTCAATGGGCAGCATAACGAAGGGACCGTTAAATACCAAACATTGTATTTAAGTTCATTATCATCCAAGGATGCGAACATGAAAATTTAAAAAAAAATCCCCATATCCTTAACTACTCTTTACATGGACAAAGTTTCTAAAATTTTCTCAAAAATTCCTGTAACGATTTCGATTAAAATAGCATATATTAAAGATATTTACCGTAAAAATAAAAAGTATATCTTGATTTTTCTGGGAATAGTTTCTGAAGACTACTTTATTCTGAATGAATTTTATGGAATTTTGCATAACTGCTAAACCGTAAGAGATGAAAAAAGATACTACACAAAAATGTCGAACATACTAAAACACAATTTATGTCATGTACCTTTTTTCTTTGAATTGACTATTACTGAGATATTCCTTGTTAATTGTTCGAGATTCAAAATACTTAAAACTTTTCTCACACGGAAAGTTGTGAACTACTGGCCCTGCATAGAAACACATTTCATGGAAACCAGGTTTTAAAATATTTGACTATCACTTCAGCCTAGAGTATTCCCTTATTACTCTTTTGCTTATAAGGAACTTCTGCTAATGTTTATCTCGATTAGCATGAAGTGGATAAGATAAACTTTTCAATAATAATTTGTTACAGATATGTAGAGAAATTAGGTGAGTGTAAACACACAATATTCTTATGTTCTCTTTTCATAAATGCTGATATTTTATTGTATAGTGATTTCAGATTCCATTAGCGACTTCATAAAGTTATACATGATATTTGCTTATATGTCTATTACAATTTTGAAAGCTGAAATAGGAATAATGACACAAGCTAAAAAGATTCTGAGCAAGAATAACATGTTCTATAATAGCTGTGACATATATTTCAGTTCAAACTTTAAACCACTATATTTAGAATAGAAGAAGAAGAACAAGAAAAAGAAAAAACATGCCATACTGGGCAAACAATTGGCTTAAGTTTTTTTTTCAATTCACCGTTACTCTGAGTAAGGTGTTTTTTTGTTTTCTTTTATCTATGGGATCCTAAAATGTGTACTTCCTGTGAAATCTCGATATCGAATTTTTGGGTGGAATGCAATACCTGTTCTAAACACTATATAAATGGTACGTGTAGAGAAAGTAGCAAGGAAAGGAAACCACCGACAACTAGCTATGGCGATAGAAAGTTCCAATAACCATTTGCTACAAAACACAATTTCCAATCTTCAACTGATTATACTGATAAATGTATTTCTGTTAATAATAATAATAATTAATAATAATAATAATAATACCTAAAGTACTTGCGACATGTAAATCGTCATTAAGTTTGTCATCTCAACATGCGACTCAGTTGAGAAGTTTAATTTCGTGCCGGCATTTTACCATGTTGACTCAGTGGTAGTGCAGCAGATCCGTGGTTTAAATTCCGGCTATGTAATTGAGTTTTTCAGCCTGATTCTGGTTATTCAGCTCCTGTTGATATCACCTTATGGTTTACCGGGATACATGAGGCCTAGTTTAGGAAATTAATTTCGTGCCGGCGTGTTGCCATGGTAGGTCAATGGTAGAGCAGCCGACTAGATATAAGGAGATCCGTGGTTCAAATCCCGGCTATGCCATTGAATTTTTCAGTCTGACTCTACCTATCCAACTCCTGTCCTATACACGTTTTGTGTGTTAAGCAATAAAATAAAATAATATTAATAATAATAGTAATAATATTACTAATAATATTAAAAATATTAACTCCATGGCATGACAGCTCACAGGTAACCTTTACCTACCGCCCGAAAGCTGCGTCATGAATGGGGTGTAGTATTAGAGTGAGATGTGGTCAACGCCTCAATCCCTCCCGACCGGTTAATGCGGTCCTCCTGACCTGGAGCCGCTACTTCTCCATCAAGCAGTTCATCAATTTTCTCCCAGGGACCTCACGAGGCTGAGTGCAGCCCGGACCAGGTCTCCCAGCGGCGGAAAAATTCCCATGCCGGTACCGGGAATTGAACCCAGGACTCCCGCTTGGTAATAGTAATAATAATAATAATAATAATAATAATAATAAAACAACGTTGTTGGGAAGCGATAAACAAGAACATGGAAATGCGGTGACAGCGTTGATATGAAAAAAAAAAGGGTTGCATGTGACAAATTCTGTGATTGCTTCCAGAATCCAAGGAAGATGTTATCTAGTAGGCAGTAAAGTCTATTACCTATGAGATGGATGTTCAAGTCGATATATATCGAAGCTCCTTGACGATATGGCGTTTATCGTGAAAGGTACACGTACGGGTTTACCCTGACAGATTGAAATGGAACTTTCTGCAGGTATCTTCAAAGCTTGACATTTTGTGGGATGATGGGAAATTTTTCCTGAAGAGACAGCTTGACAGGTACTTCCTTCACTACGCTATCACACGCAGCGAGGAGTATATATAGTATATTCCTTTCCACAGCACGAAAAGGGTTAAGTGGAAAAGGGATTATGTTTCTAAAAATTCCTGTGTGAGATATCCACCGGGAAAGTTCATCCTCTGCAATGTAGACATCACTTTCATCTACTATGTACATTTCACCGCAAATAAACGTTTTAGGGTCCATTGTATTCAAAGGATTTAAAAAACGTCCGTGTGTATGTATGTGTTATCCATGTGTGTGTGAACACCATTACTTAAAAATCTGATGTGTACCATTCACATGACTTTCTCTATATCCCTGCAACAAATTATTCTTAGAAAGCTTATACTTCTATTTACTTTATGCTAATCAGAAAAAAATGAGCAGAAATAGCCTTAGTACTTGCTTTATTGTAAGTAGAAGCGAAATAAGGGAGTACTATAGGTTAACGTGAAAGCCAAAAGCTGGTTGCTATGTGACTGATGTTCCTTTGTTTGTATGGACAGGAGTTGACAAATTCCTGTATGGAAAAGTATAAGTTTTTCAAAGCTGAAACCAAGAAAAAGGAATATCTCAAAAACGATCAACTCCACGAAAAAACTGTATACAATATAGATTGTGTGTTTTAACGTGCTCTACATTTTTTGTGGGTTAAGTTTTTTTCCATCTCTTACGGTTAAGTAGTTATGAAAAATTCATCCAGAACAAAGTAGTCTTCAGGCTATTCCCGGAAAATTCAATATATACATTTTTTTTGTCAGGTAAATAACCATTTTTTAGAAAATCAAAATTTTAGAAAAATTTCCATGTAAAGGGTAGTTTGGGGTGGGGGGATTTTTCTCAAAATCTTCGTGTCCCATCCCTGGCAGATACTAACCTTAAATACCAAGTTTGGTATTTTACTGACTTTTCGTTTTTGAGTTATCATGTTCACAGGCACACGGACCTTTTTGTGAAAATGCTTTTTTTTGGAAAGTGTGGACCCTAAAACATATATTTCCGGTAAAATCTCGGTATCGAATTTTTGGGTGGAGTGCAATACTTTCTGTATACTCCATGTACATAGTGCGTATAGAGAAAATAAAAAGAAAAAGTCGATAAAATACCAAAAATTTAAATGTATTGTCTCCCTGGGATGCTACACAAGATTTTGAAAAAAAAAATGCCTCACCCCTAACTCCTATCCTTTATATAAAAATAACTTCGAATATTTTGATTCTGTCAAAACCGGCTGTAATTTTTTGATTAAAATACCATATATTAAAACTATTTACATCACAAATAAAATACATATCTTTCATTTTCTGGGAATAGTATCTGAAATGCTGTTCCTTTCGGAAGATTCTTTTCTAAATTTTCTCTTACTGGTAAACCGTCAGAGATATCCAAAAACTTACTACACAAAAATGTAGATTTCGTTAAAACGCACAATTTATGTCATATACATTTTTGCTGAATTGCCAGTTTGAGATATTCCTTGTTATGGGTTTCAATTTTAAATAGTCGCATCGTCTCAAACGGGGTCACCTTTTGTTTTGTCTCTTTTTGTTTTTCTGCAAATGATTTTAAAAGGTTTGACTATCGCTTTAACCTGGTATATTCTCTTATTTCTCTTCTACTTATATTAATAGTGAGTAGTAACACCAATTTTGTTAATGTTTATCTCGTTTAGCATGATGTAGATAGAATAAAAACCTTTTAAAACAATAGGTAGCATGTAAATGGTACACACAAGATTTTTAGAAAAAGATCCGGCAGTGTGTTTCTGAACACGATAACTCAAAGCGAAATGACGGTAAAATACCGAATTAGATACATTTTGTATTTTCCAGGGAGGCGACGTGAAGATTTTTAGAAAAAATTCCCCATAGTTTCGAAAATTTTGTTTATCTCGAAAATGACGCTAACAATTTTGATTAAAATACCGTATATTAAAAATATTTACATCGATTTTTTTTTCTGGGAATAACCTCTTAAGGTCTCTTTATTTTTGATGATATTTTACAACTTGTAAGCTCTAAGAAATAGACAGAAATTTACTAAAAAAAGCTATAGATGTCATTAAAACAGCAATTTATAGTTTTTTTTTGTAACATTAACCATTTCCGATATATTCCTTGTTCTTTGTTAAAAAATTAAACTACCTATACTTTTCTCAAGAGACAAGCCAATTTTAGTTTCCTATCTCGTTTATTTTACCCCCGGTAGCAAAAAAAAGCCTAGTTTCAATTCTTTCATCCTTAAAAAGATTCGACTATCGCTTTAGTCTTGTGTATTTCATTATTTTTCTTCTACTTAAAAGGAAGTAGGTAGTGAGAAAACTTCTGCTGACGTTATCTCGATTAGCACGCTATAAATAAAACATTAATATTTTGTTAGAGCAGTTTGTAGAGAAAGTCATGTGAATGCAACACATCAGATGTTATTCATTCATTCCTCACCTAAAATAATGACTGTACACTTTGCACTTCATTGAAGTGGAAAAGGCAGATACTATAATTTAAACACATTTTCTGAAGCTGAACTATAAAACACTACACTTCAAAGTTCTCTCTCAAACTTGTCTTTTCTTTTAATGTACGTATTCTATTCCGTTTACATAATGTAATTTATGAAGCAGAAAAGTCTAATAATTCATAAATTTAGACAAAAGGACTAAGGTTCTCTTTGATAAAACAAAAGCCAGTTTCATGTATTAACATATGATTTCTCCTCCAGAGGAATTTTTAAAAGTTGATCGTGGTGGTATTTGTCCATATCTGTTCTTTTCCATGGCTGTGGATACACGCGCTTTACAAATCAAAGGCGGATTTGAAGCATATAAACATGGAATATAAAGTAAGCGCATATAGTGTCACAAATTCAGAGTATACCAACCTGAATCGCTAAAAAATACATTCATCATAATGCAAGATGAAGCACTCTAAATGCAGAACGAGCTGTCTGTTTGACATCGATATTCATAACGTGACTTATTTTCTTCCCATTCGCTTTTATGATTCAACTTTTAGCATGCTAGCAATTTCATTTATATTCAACTTATATCTTTATTACTTTCTCTACATGTAGTATGCATATAGTATCTAGAGAAGGAATTGTATCCCACCCAAGAATTCGATACCATGATTTCATCAGAAATCTATGTTTCGAGGTCTCCTGTGTCCAAAAAACCACTTTTAGAAAAAGGTTCATGTATGAATGGAAGCGGGCACAGCATAGCTCAAAAACAAAAAGACTGTTAAATAGAAACATTTGTATTTAAGCGTAGTATCTTCCGAGCATGCGACACGAAGATCTTCAAGAAAATTCTCCCACCCCAACTACCCTCTTTCGAAAACTAATTTCCAAAAAAGGTTCTAATGATTTTAAAATACCATATGTTTAAGCTATTTTCTTGAATAACAAAATGTATATCTTAAATTTTCTAGTAATAGCCTCTGAAGACCTCTTTATTCTGAATGGCTTATGTGTAACTGGTAAACCGTAAGGTATAAACAAAACTTACTACACAAAAAATGTAGATATCGTTAAAATATACACTTTATGTCATATATATTTTTGTTGTAGGGTTAACCGTTTCCGAGAGATATCTTGTTATTGGTTTAAATTCTAAAATATAGTTTTCTCAGAAAGGAAATCGCCCGACTTTCTTTGTTTTACTACTCTTGGTCAAGCAACATAGTAAATTTCAAGGACAATTCCATAGCAACACCTTTCATAACATTGATGGTCCCTTTATTATAATGTATTCCTTTAGCTTCTTTCTGCTTATAAGCAACTAAGCAATAAGAACATTCTGCTAAAGTTTATCTCAACTAGCATAGTATAGAAAGAAGAAGAAATTGTATAAGCAGTCTGTAGAAGGGCTAGAGAAAGTCTTAGGTTTTGTTTTAAATAGATAGCTTCTAAGCTAGTACTCATAAACAAAATAATAATTTGCAAACTTTTAATTACGGGGTACATACGGGAGGAGTTAGAAAACAAGAAATGGTTCAAAGAAGCGCAACGTGGGCTTAGATCTGGGTCTTTGTGTGAAAGTCAATCTCATTGTTTAAGGAGTTGGCAGATGAGGTGGATGCAGGGGAAAGGAGTGATGCTATGGTGATAGACTTTTTCAAAGCTTTTGACGTATTGCCCCATAATTTACTCATCCGAAAGCTACCACAAACAGGACTTAATAACCGCGTAGTGTCATGAATGGGTGCCGAACTCCTCCGTGGACATATCGGCTAAAATATCCTAAAGGGAAGCCCCAAAGGGGAAGCGCAACTAGTGTTTATTTTGTTAATATCAACCACTTCTAGTTTTAAACCAACACTTTACCAATCACTGATTGAAAATAATCATTTAAATATAGCATGATTACCTGAGGTCAACTATAGTATGAACAGTAACCAGGGTTTAGCGGGTTCTTGTCCCAGTAGAGGTTTAGGCTATTAAAGGAATGGCGTGAAGATGTGGGTGTCCTAGCACAGGATTTTGCTGGTATGGGATCTCTTTTTCAGGTGTGGTAGGACAAGAGATTTTCTTCCAGTTCCAGATCATTATTGAACTCATTTATTCATTTTTACTTTCTCCATACGCACTATGTACATAGTGTATAGAGAAAGTATTGCACTCCACCAAAATTTCGATACCGAGACTTCACCGGAAATATATGTTTTAGGGTCCCCAATATCCAAAAAAAAGCATTTTCACAAACAGGTCCGTGTGTGTGTGTGTGTCCGGTGTCTGTGAACACGATAACTCAAAAACGAAAAGTCGGTAAAATACCAAACTTGGTATTTAAGTTTAGTATCTTCCAGGGATGCGACACGAAATTTTTGAGAAAAATCGCCCCACCCCCAACTACCCTTTACATGGAACTGTTTCCGAAAATTTTGATTTTCTCAAAAATGGCTCTAACGATTTTGATTAAAATTTCGGATATTAAACATATTTACCTGATAAATGAAATGCATATCTTGAATTTTCTGGGAATAGCCTCTGAAGAGTAGTTTATTCTGGATGAATTTTACTAAATTTTGAATAACTGCTAAACCGTAAGAGATGGACAAAAACTTACTACACAAAAAATGTAGCGCACTTTAAAACACACGATTTATGTTACATACTTTTTTTTTCGTGGAGTTCGTCGTTTTAGTGACATTCCTTATTTTTGGTTTCTGCTATGAAAAACGTATAATTTTCTCATACAGGAACTTGTCAACTCCTATCCATACAAACAAAGGAACTTCATTGACATAGCAACCATCTTTTGACTATCAGTTCAACCTACGGTTGTCCCTTATTTCGCTTCTACTTACAAGGATGCGAGTAATAAGACTATTTCTGCTAATTTTTTCTGATTAGCATAAAGTAAATAGAAGTATAAGCTTTTTAAGAATTATTTGTTGCAGGGATATAGAGAAAGTCATGTGAATGGTACACATCAGATTTTTTTTGACAATCTTTTGGTGCAGTGATTTCTTCCGTATTCTGGTCTGTATTAAATTAACACTATTTCCGTCACAACTAAAAGTAGCCCGTTCGGCTCCACCACGGACCGCAAATATCACATCTTTGCTCTGTGGAGGTTCCATGCCAAGTGTGAGCCAGTACATGTCTTGTCACGGGCCTAATAGTGATTCAGCAAATAATATAAATTATAACAAGAAGGGAACTATAAGTGTACATTGAATATGGGCAGGAAAGAAAGATTTCAAACACGTCTAAGTAGCCAAGTTATCACGAGCTGGAGGGACAGTACTTTTGAGAGGGCAGGGCATTAAACCGAAGGGAATGAGAGTGCACTGCCCGAGAGAAACATAACGGGAAAAGAGAAAACAATGCTCCCGTTGGTCAAGCGACACTTGTTGAGGCACTTGGCGTAGAACATCGCCAGAGCAAAGATGTGATACTTAGGATCCGTGGTGAAGTCCAACAGGCTACCTTTAGTCGCGGGGGAAATAGTTATTTTAATACAGACCAGAGTACGGACGAAATCACTTCATCAAAAGTAATAAGTAATAATATTTGGGGTCGCATAAAGTCTAGTTTCACATTAGAAAATTTAGGAGGAATGCGTGTGTGTTCGACGGAGGAAAAAGGCCGAACTAATTTAATAAAGCACATGTGTGGCACCATACCTTGAAAAGAGTTTCTAAGCTAGTAAAAATCCTGAGCTAGGCATATGTGTGTCTGTGAACAGTATAGCTCAAAAACGAAAAGACCGTTAAATACCATATGGTATCTTCCAAGGATGACACGAAGATTTTCAAGAAAATCTCCCCACCCCCAACTACCCTTTACATTGAACTTTTTTAGAAAATTTTGATTTTCTCAAAAATGGCTCTAACGATTTTGATTAAAATATCGTATATTAAAGATATATACTTGAGAAATAACATGTATATCTTCTGGGAATAACCTCTGAAGACTGCCTTATTCTGGATGAATTTTACGAAATTTTACACAACTTCTAAATCGTAAGAAATGGACAATAACTTACCACACAAAAAATGTAGAGCACATTGAAACAAACAATTTGTTATTCAAATTTTTTTCGAGGAGTTGATCGTTTTTGAGATATTCTTTGTTTTTGGTTTCAGCTTTGAAAAACTTGTACTTTTCTCATATAGGAATTTGTCAACTCGTGTCCATACAAACAAAGGAACTTGTCACCTAGTAACCACCTTTTGACCTCAGTTTAACTGATGATACTCCCATATTTCGCTTCTACTTACAAGGAAGCAAGTAATTAGACTATTTCTGCTAATTTGTTCTCGATTAGCATGAAGTAAATAGAAGAATAAGCTTATTAACAATAATTTGTTACACAGAAGTAGAGAAAGTCATGTAAATGGAACACATTAATTTTTTTTTTATATATTTTGTGTGTATATGGTGTGTGCTCCTACATGCCTCCCAAAATTACACACCCAGTCACATCCCCTATTTAGTACAAAATCTTTCTTCTGAAATTCAACACGCTCCGTAGTTCCCACAGAATACGCCCCAGATCTCACGTACGTAGCACCATAGGCATCCACCTCCATTGTATAAACTATATCTATAGCTATATTGATGAGGTAGAACTGATTTCGCTCAGAGCGGTTGAGAATGTCGCCTGAAGCAACACAGCTGTTATTGAAAATCTATGACTCTAACACAATCAATATGCAGGCAAAACATCAGCCTGACATGCACAGCATCACTTCTGTAAATAATACAATTGAATAGCAAAACATAGAATGACAATTCTACCCACTAGTTATTTATTCATTTTAAATTTTAATTATAGCCCCAACTCTTCAGAATTCGGTGTGCATTTTCGCTGTTAATGACAAGGATATTTGTTCCGTAATAATGAAGCACGGAACTATTTTATCAGCGTGTAATTTCGTATGAGGTTCAGAGTAGTGAGGCATTCAATGTATTATTACTCAATCGTGCGGTAAAAATATAGCAAACCAACACCACCGTGGCCACAAGTACCAGAAAAGCAATTAATTAAACTGAGGTAATTAGTTACACATCAAATAACATTTTGTGCACGTAATGGAATGTTAACAGTGGAACAAGGATTCATGTGCGTATCTGTTTTGTTGATTGTGTTCATGCACGGCGTACTAATAAAATTGTTTCCCATCCATCGAAAGTGAACGCCAGCTTTAAAGGACGTAAATGCTCTTTTTTACTTTCTCTATACGCACTATGTACATAATGTATAGAGAAAGTATTGCACTCCACCCAAATTTCACCGGAAATATATGTTTTAGGGTCCCCAATATCCAAAAAGAGCATTTTCACAAAAAGGTCGGTGTGTGTGTGTGTGTGTGTGTGTGTGTCCGTGTGTCTGTGAACACTATAACTGAAGTCGATAAAGTACCAATCTTGGTATTTAAGTTTGGTATCTTCCAGGGATGCGACACGAAGATTTTGAGAAAAATCCCCCCACCCCCAACTAACGTTTACATGGAACTTTTTTCAAAAATGTTGATTTTCTCAAAAATTGCTAACGATTTTTATTAAAATTTCGTATATTAAAGATATTTACGTGACAAATAAACTGTAAATCTTGAATTTTCTGGGAATAGCCTCTCAAGGCTAAATTTTACTGAATTTTGAATAACTCCTAAACCGTAAAAGATGGACAAGAACTTACACAGTTTACGTTATATACATTTTTTTCGCGGAGTTCGTCGTTTTTGAGACATTCCTTATTTTTGGTTTCTGCTATGAAAAACGTATACTTTTCTCATACAGGAACTTGTCAACTACTATCCATATAAACAAAGGAACTTCATTGATATAGCAACCTGCTTTTGATTATCACTTTAACCTACGGTTGTCCCTTATTTCGCTTCTACTTACAAGGAAGCGAGTAATAAGACTATTTCTGTTAAGTTTTTCTCGATTACCAGGAAGTAAATAAAGCATAAGCTTTTTAAAAATAATTTATTCCAGAGATATAGAGAAAGTCATGTGAATGGAACACATCAGATTTTATAGCTTATACTGCCTTAATTGCATGGGTGCACGTTTGAAAGGGGTTAGAAAACCAGCACTTCGTACGAAATTATCATTTATATAAAATTCCTGGCATTCCAAATTTGGTACTTTACCGACTTTTCGTTTTTGAGTTATCGTGTTCACAGACCCACGGACCTTCTTCTGAAAATACTCTTTTTGTATACAGGGGACCCTGAAACACATTTCCGGTGAAATCTGGTATCGAATTTTTTGGTGGAGTGCAACACATTCTGTATACACTATCTACATAGTGCGTCTGGAGAAAGTTAAAGTGCGACTAACCAATGTGTTTTACACCTAACTTTCAGTGGCTTCCGTTTATTCTCTTCACTTTTCTTAAGGGTAGTCAAAATGCCCTATCTTGCCAACATTAAAGTTTGATCTATTATCTCAGCAACGATAATGAGCTAAATTTTTAAGGTATATTCAGCAATACCTATACTGTTGGTTGACGAAATATTTCCTTCTGTTCATTAGAAGGAAAGGTATGATTCTTTTAATAAAGTTAACATGTTATTGAAAAATGATTATTTTTAAATTAAAAATATTATGTGCTCCGTTTACATGACCTTCCCTACCTCTCTGCAACAAATTATTCTATTTACTTCATCTAATCGATCAAAAATTAGCAGAAATGGTCTTCTTACATGCTTCCTTGTAAGTAGAAACGAAATAAGGGAGTACCATAGGTTAAAGTGATAGTCAAAAGCTGGTTGCTACGTGACTGACTTGTCCTTTCTATGGACAAGAGTTAACAAATTCCTGTATGAGGGGAGTGTTTTTCAAAGCTGAAACCAAAAACAAGGAATATCTAAAAAATAATCAACTCCAAGAAAACATTTATATAACATAAATTGGGTGTTTTAACGTTATCTACATTTTTTGTGTTTTAAGTTTTCGTCCATCTCTTACGGTTTAGTAGTTATACAAAATTCCGTCAAATTCGTCCAGAATAAAGTAGTCTTCAAAGGCTATTCCCAGAAAATTCAAGATATAAATTTTATTTTTAGGTAAGTATCTTTAATATACGATATTTTAATGAAAACCGTTAGAGCCATTTTTCAGAAAATCAAAATTTTCGAAATCTTTTCCATGTATAGTGTAGTTTGGGGTGAGGAAATATTTTTGAAAATCTTCGGTTCGCATCGTTGGACGATACCAAACTATTTAATGGTCTTTTCATTTTTGAGCTATGCCGCCCACAAACACACATACGGACATTTTTCTAAAAATGTTTTTTTTTTTGATTCAGGAGTTCTCAAAACATATATTTCCGGTGAAATCTCAGTATCCAATTTTTGGGTGCAATACAATACCTTCCCTATACACTATGTATAGTACGTATAGAGAAAGTAAAAAATAACCCATCTATATGCATAAACAGTTTTCGTTAAAATAAAGCCTATTTAGGTGTAAATGTGTGGAAAGAATGTCAACCCTCAGTATCAATTAGTTTCTGAGATAATGAGGCATCTGTATACAAAATTTTATTTCTTTAGAAACTGTTAATATGAAATTAAAATGAAATGTAACCTTTCAAAACACATCTTCGCAGTACTTCATAACTCTCATGAATGAAATATGAGTGAGACTACAATGCTCTGAATAGCTAAAATAAAATTTTTCAATAAAAACAAATCTCTCTTCTCTAACATTAATATTTACAATGGCATTGATGTTAATATTTACAATGTCACTGATGTTTTAAAAAGTGAGTGTACTGAAATTATCTTAACAACTACCAAGCAGGATCATTTTCACCAATAATTTTAAACTACTTACAATTAGCATACTTCTATGAAAGTTACACTAAAATGAGCGGGAGAATCAAAATGTTTGTATACATTAAAACATGAAACTGGAAATAAAAAATCTAATGAGTTCCATTCACATGACTTTCTCTACATCTCTGCAACAAATAATTTTTAAAAAGTTATGCTTCTATTTACTTCATTTTAATCCAGAAAAAAATAGCAGAAATAGCCTTATTACTTGCTTCCTTGTAAGTAGAAGCGAAATAAGGGAACTGATAACCATAATATGGTTGCTATGTGATTGAAGCTCATTTGTTTGTATGGACAAGAATTTGTATAAGAAAAGTGTAATTTTTTCAAAGCTGAAACAAAAAACAAGGAATATGTCAAAAACGATCAGCTCCATGGAAAAAATATACATGACATTAATTGTGTGTTTTAATGTGCTCTAAATTTTTTGTTCCCTAAGTTTTTGTCCATCTCTTACAGTTTAGCAGTTATACAAAATTCCGCAAAATTAATGCAGAATAAAGTAGTCTGCAGAGGCTATTTCGAGGAAATTAAAAATATACATTTTATTTGTCAGGTAAATATCTTTAATAAACGATATTTTAATCAAAATTGTTAGAGCCATTTTTAGAATATAAAAATGTTCGAGAATGTTCCATGTTAATGCTAGTTTGGGGTGGGGGGATTTTTCTCAAAATCTTCGTGTCGCATCTCTGGAAGATACTAAACTTAAATACCAAGTTTGGTATTTTATCGACTTTTCGTTTTTGAGTTATCGTGTTCACAGACACTGACGCACGAACCTTTTTCTAAAATACTTTTTTTTTATACAGGGGACCCTAAAACATATATTTCCGGTGAAATCTCGGTATAGAATTTTTTTGGTGGTGTGCAATACTTTCTCTATACACTATGTACATAGTACGGGTAGAGAAAGTAAAACTTAATGATTATAAAAACATTTGAAGTTTATTTAGAGGCGAGTTGTTAATGCTGTCTCATTACTAAGCAACCAAACATGTAGGATATATACATTTGATTTAAAAAAAAAAAAAACGTGTTTGCACTTGAACTCCATCTGGTGGAATGCGTTGCTCCATAATACATGAATGGTGGATCTAGAAGCAGTTCGACCTCACTCCTGTATATCACAGTCCGTCTCAACCCGCTGAAACCCTATCTTGTGGAGGTTAATTAGGTCTGGCTGACCTCAGTAGCAGACAGACAGACAGACTGATATTGGAGTAGGTTGTCTTCCTTCTTGTCCATGATTGATCTGATGCTTACATTTTCTCAGCTTACATTTTAGGTCCGTAGAAGTTTTATGTACACTCAACGACAATAAAAATGTACCAGGCGCTGTGATATTACTAAAAATGTGAAGTTTGCCAGGTTCTCGTGTCTTTAAGGACAATGTATGAAATTACAAAGCAATAATGCTAACTGTTTGAAGTTTATACCACAAATATAATATAATGCAAATAATTTACAGAGAAAATTTCATATATTTTTACTTTCTCTATACATATTATGTACATAGTCTAAAGAGAAGGTATTGCACTCCACCAAAAAATTCGATACCGAGATTTCACCGGAAATATATCTTTTAGGTTCCCCTGTACCCAAAAAAAGAAATATTTTCAGAAAAAGGGCTGTGTGTGTGTCCATGTGTCCGTGTGTCTGTGAACACGATAACTCAAAAACGAAAATTCGGTAAAATACCAAACTTGTTATTTAAGTTTAATATCTTCCTGGGATGCAACACGATGATTTTGAGAAAAATTCCCCCGCCCCAAACTACCCTTTACATGGAACTCTTTTCGAAAGTTTGATTTTGTAAAAAATGGCTCTAACGAGTTTGATTAAAATATAGCATATTAAAGATATTTACCTACAAATAAAATGTACATTTTGAATTTTCTGTGAATAGCCTCTGAAGACTACTTTATTCTGGGTCAATTTTATGGAATTTTGAATAACTGCTAAATCGTAAGAGATGGACAAAAACTCACCACACAACAAATGTAAAGCACTTTAAAACACACAATTTATGTTATATAGGAAAATTTTTTTCGTGGAGTTAATTGTTTTTTAGATATTCTTTGTTTTTGGTTTCAGCTGTAAAAACATACTTTTCTCATACTGGACTTTGTGAACTCCTGTCCATACAAACAAAGGAACTTCAGTGCCATAGCAACCAGCTTTTGACTGTCACTTTAACTTATGGTACTCCCTTATTTCGCCTCTACTTTCAAGGAAGCAAGTAATACGACTATCTCTGCTAATTTTTTTCTCGAATACCATAAAGTAAATATAAGCATAAACTTTTTAACGATAATTAGTTGCAGAGATATAAAGAAAGTCATGTGAATGGAACACTTCAAATGTTTGGATGGTCAAATTTGTTTATGTTTTTATTACGTCACTAAAAGATACCATATATTAAAGCCATATTTATAGAACGAAAATGTACATCTTGAATTTTCTGGGAGTAGATTCTATAGACCTAAAAGAAGAACTGAAGCTTTCCTGGCGACGTGTTAATTCAAAATCTTCTCGGGCTTCTAGCCAGGTAAAAAGTGTCAAGCCAAGTTTTTACCTGGCTAGAAGCCCGAGAAGATTTTGAATTCTATAGACCTGTTTATTCTGCATGAATTTTGCTTAATTTGGTATAACTAGCAACCCGTAAGAGATAGATAAAAACTTACTTTACAAAAAATGTGGATATTATTAATATGCACAAGTTATGCCATGTACAATTTTTTCGTGTAGCTAACCGTTTTAGAGATATTCCTTGTTATTAGTTTCAATAGTGAGGTACTTACACTTTGCTCAGACGGAAGCGTCCGTTTTTCTTTTGTTCTACTTCTGGCCAAGCAAAGAAGCGATTTGCAATGACAAACGCATAACGACAGCTTTTAAAGCATTTGATTATCCCTTTCGCCTAGTGCATTCCCTTAGTTCCATTCTACTTATAATGTTCTGCTAATGTTTGTCTAGATTAGCATGGTGTTAAAAGAAGAATTATCTTTTGTAAGAAGTTTGTAGGCAGAGTATCTAGAGAAAATCATGTGACTGTAATGCTTGAGATTTTTTTGGTAACAGTGGACCCTAAAACATATATTTTCGGTGAAATCTCGGTATCGAATTTTTGGGTGCAGTGAAAACCTTCTCTATACACTATGTTCATAGTACGTGTAGAGAAAGTATAAAGTATTTTTACAAAAGATTACTCTTCTATCTAATTCATACTATAACTTTGTCTGGTGTGTTCCTTTACTTCCCTTGTACTGGGTGATCCAAAAACGTCCGAACCGGTTGCGCGGTGTTTTGCCTGGTACCTTGATGCTTATTGCTAGTATCATAGAAAGGCGCGGATGAAACCACAAAACATTTTAAGTCTATCTTTTGTCTATCTCTTACGGTTTACCAATTATGCAAAAATATTCAAAATTCACCAAGAATAAAGATGTCTTCAGAGGCTATTACCAGAAAATACAAGATATATATTTTGTCATTTAATATACGATATCTTAATCAAAAGAGGCACTTATGAGAAAATTAAAACTGTTTGCCCATGTAAGAGTATTTGGGAGATTTACTTGAAAAACTTGGGTAACATCCCTTAAAGACACTGAACGTAAACACTAAGTTTAGTTACTTAACCAACTTTTCGTTACACGCACGCACGTGCGCGCACAGACACACACACACACACACACACACACACACACACGCACACGCTGACTGACTGAACGTAAATACCAATTTAGGAATTTAACGAACTTTTCGTTTCACACACACACACATATACACGCCGACATTTTTCTAAACATGTTTTTTACTCTCTCTACACATACCATATACATAGTGTATAGAGAACGTTTTGTAACGCACCCAAAAATTCGATAGCGAGATTTCACCGGTAAACATATTTTGGGGTGTGTGTGTGTGTGTGTGTGTGTGTGTGTGGACAGCATAGCTCAAAAACGAAAAGACCATTAAACATCAAACTTGGTATTTAAGTTCGGTATCTTGCAAGGATGCGACACGAAGATTTTCAAGAACATCCCCCACCCCCAACTACCCTTTACATGGACTTTTTTTCTCGAAAATTTCTATTTTTTTTCAAAAATAGCTCTAACGATTTTAAAATACCGCATACCAAAGACATTTACCTGACAAATAAAATGTATATATTGAATTTTCTGGGAATACTCTTTGAATTTTACGGAATTTTACATAGCAACCAGCTTTTGACTATCATTTTAACCTATGGTACTTCCTTATTTCACTTCTACTGCCAAGAAAGCAAGTAATAAGACTATTTCTGCTGATTGTTCTGAATTAGCATGAAGTAAAATAGAAGCACAAGCTTTTTAACAATAATTTATTGCAGAGATATAGAGAAAGCCATGTGAATGGAACGCATCAGATTTTTTGGGGGATTCAGTCGATCTCAAAACAGATTTCCTTTTCTATACAGTATGGACATCTCATGTGAATTTAACACATCACATGTTTTCAATTATTTTTGTGTTTATGTTGTTTTCCAGTTAGTTTACCAAGTGAGGTAAAAAGTTTCGTGTATGATTCCATAAGTTAGGCAGAAAATAACGGTCTTATTAACTACCTTGAAGATGAAGCGCGGGGATTTACGCTCACAGATGCTAAATCCTCAATATCGCTCGCTTCTGGTGAAAGCGGCGTGTTTCCCGAGAGACTGCGTCACAAGCAATTTCATTAGTACTCAGACTGAAGTCAGTTCTGTTCCCATCTCATTTATCGTTATATTCTCTTGCCTGCCGCTCTCTACAACTCGCTTTGCGTTTCTCGTTTGTTCTCGTTTCTTCCAAATCACCCTATTCTCCACGTATCTCTGTGTTTTATAGCTCCTGTTGTTCAAGTTATGTGTTCATTGCGTATAATATAAGGGCTCAAAATACTTTCTCCCCCGTCTCATTTCTGAAAGTTACGGTATACTGCTACTGATACGGAATACATTGAGGAATGTAGAATAAACAGAACCATAGTGTGTAGAGTTTTTCAAAGGTTATCTCAAAGCTTTAAACCGTTATAAATATTATAATATTTGAGGTAGGAAAACAACAAAAGAAGTCACATACTGGGTAAATATTGGTTTTTATAAAACATTGGGAAAATGTCCTACGTACTCTTGTTCAATGCGATTTCATGCACAGTATTCGATCCCCAGTGGGATATCGGTATGACATACAATATATTTGGCGTGAAGGAGATTTTTACCTTTATCTTTAAATTTTTTACCTTCTCTATATGCATATGTACATAAAACACATTTTCGGAAAAAGGTCCGTGTGTGTGTTCGTGTGTCCGTGTGTCTGTGAACACGATAACTCAAAAACGAAAACTCGGTAAAAATACCAAACTTGGTATTTAAGTTTAGTATCTTCCAGGGATGCAACACGAAGATTTTGACCAAAATCCCCTCATCACTAACTACCCTTTACATAGAACTTTTTTCGAAAATTTTGATTTTTTCAAAAATGGCCCTAACGATTTTGATTAAACTATCAAATATTAACGCTATTTACCCGAAAAATAAAATGTATATCTTGAATTTTCTGGGAATAGCCTCTGAAGAATACTTTATTGAGAACAAATTTTACGGAATTTTGAATAACTGCTAAACCGTAAGAGATGTACAAAAACTTACCACACAAAAATGTAGAGCAAGTTAAAACACACAATTTATGTTAGATACATTTTTTTCATAGAGCTCATCGTTTTTGAGATGTTCCTTGTTTTTGGTTTCTGCTATGAAAAATGTATATTTTTCTGATACAGGAATTTGTCAATTGCTGTCCATACAAACAAAGGAACTTCGGTGACATAGCAACCAGGTTTTGACTATCACTTTAACTTATGGTACTCCCTTATTTTGGTTCTACTTAAAAGGAAGCAAGTAATAAGACGACTTCTGCTATTTTTTTTTTCTGATTAGCAAGAAGTAAATAGTAGTATAAGCTTTTTAACAATAATTTGTTTGAAGAGATATAGAGAAAGTCATGTGAATGGTACACATCAGATTTTTATTGTTTTTATTTCGGTTTAAAATATTTCTTTTAAAGCTTCAGTTAAGTAAATAAGTTAATAAGGGAATTTAACCCTTTCATTATGATTTCAAGACATCTGTGGTGCTAACCACAGATTTATACCTTTTGTAATTGATTCTATTTCTGCTAATGGTTTTATCAACTGGAGACCTGCCCCGGGGTGCACTCAGCCTCGTGAAGTCCCTAGGAGGGGGGCAATTGAGGAGCTACTTGATGGAGAAGTAGCGGCTCCAGATCATGAGGACCGCATAAACCGGCCGGGGGGCTCGAGGAGCTGACTGCGGATCACCCTCCAGTACTGCAACCCAACCATGACGTCTGTGGACGCAGCGTCCGGGCGGTAGACCAAAGTTCTCCGTGAGCTGTCGTGCCATGGAGTTTTTGTTGTTATTATTATTATTATTATTATTATTATTATTATTATTATTATTATTATTATTATTATTATTCTCCAAATGATATTGGAATGCCAGCAATTTGCTAGATAGCATACTTCAGTAGTTGAGTTGTCATGGAAAGCTCGTTTTTATTTTCTCTACACGTACTATGTATATAGTGTATAGAGAAGGTATTCTATGGAATAATTGTTTCTTCTCACAAGCCATGTGGAGGACAGGAGTTTGATACGTAGAGTCAGACTGAAATATTCAATACCATAGCCGGGATTTGAACCACGGATCTCCCAATCTCTAGCCGGTTGCTCTGCCACTGCCATTTAATATATCGGGAAAGCATACGAGTTAGTTGAGAAATTCAATGCTGTGCCGGCATGTTGCGATGGTAGCTCAATGGAAGAGCACCCGGCTAGAGATCGGGAGATCCATGAATTTTTCAGTCTGACTCTAACTATCCAACTCCTGTCCTACACACGGCTTGTGTGAAAAAACAATTAGTCCAATACCAATTGACCATAATAGTTGGCTATACTATGAATCCTGGGTCTAAAGTACTTGCAGCATTGTAAGTCGCCATTAGGGTTGTCATCTCAAAAAGAATTTGAGAACCCCTTGTGGTTTATCGGGTCGGTTGAGAAATTCAATGCTATGCTGGCATGTTGCCATGATAGCTCAGTGGCAGAGCAATGGGCTAGAGATAGAGAGATCCGTGGTTCAGATCCCGGCTATGGCATTGAATTTTTCATTCTGACTCTACCTATCCAAATCCTGTCCTACACACGGCTTGTGTTAAAAAACAATTAGTCCATACAAATTGACCATCATAGTTGGGCATACTATGAATCCTGGGTCTAAAGTACTTGCAACATTGTCATCTGACAAAGAATTTTATGTCACCTGGTGGTTTGCCGAGTCGGTTGAGAAATTCAATGCTATGCCGGCATTTTGCCAGAGCAACGGTCTAGATATCGGGAGATCCGTGGCATTGACTCCACCTATCTTTTATGACTTGCCGTTTATTCTGGTAATGTTTGTTTCACCTGCAAACCGCTCCAGAACAGAGTACACATAATTAGAGCAATAATTGCTGATTTTGGATAGTGTGTTATCTAAACTATCGATCCTTCATCCCGGTGTCAACAAACTTTTCTAATTCCCACTCGGACCGTCAATTTTTGCGGACCTATTCCATCGAGTTTCACTTTCAGGCGTTATTTTTCATCGCAAGCTTTAGTTTTCAAATTGTGAATTCAAGGCCTGTAACCTACAAATGTAACTAATGTAAAACTTATTCTAAGCAAAGTGTATTTACATCTTTACTGGCTGATTGTTTAAACATCTCAAGTTAAGAAATTGTGAGATACTGCCAGTGTTGCGACAGTATATTATAGCCCGATGTGCATTTTATTAGTTTAATCATTAGTTTTGTTTAGGTTTAATACGAGGTACGTCCAGAAAGTAATTTCCGTTTGGTAATAAAATTCAATTGTGTACAGATACAGAATAATTATTTATTGCACAAAATTCTACAACTCTTAAACTACTTTTCCACATAACCACCGAAATTTTGCAGGCATTCGTCATAGCGTGGCACAAATTTTTGTATACCTTCTTCATAGAAGTTTGCCGCCTGTGTCTTCAAAAAGTTGGAAACATTTTCTTTCAGCTCTTCGTCATTGTTGAAGTGTTGACCGCCAAGCAAAGACTTGAGATGTAAGAACAGATGAAAGTCGCTAGGAGCGAGGTCAGGGATGTACGGAGGATGCTCAAACACGTCCCAGCAAAATCCCTGTAGGAGGTTTTTCGTCACATTTGCAGTGTGTGGTCGTGCGTTGTCGAGAAGAAAAACAACACCTTTTGACAACAATCCTCGGTGCTTATTCTGTATTGCGCGGCGCAATTTCCTAAGTGTCTCGCAATAAACATCTGCTTTGATTGTTTGACCACGCGGTAGGAAATCAATGAGTAAGATGCCTTTCCAGTCCCAGAACACTGTGCACATCATTTTTCGAGGTGTCTCAGGATTTGTTTTGGCTTAACCTTTGCTGGAGATGAAGTGTGCCTCCATTCCATTGATTGCCGCTTACTTTCAGGAGTTTCGTAAGAAACCCAAGTCTCATCTCCTGTGACTATCTGTGTCAGAAATTCTTCGCCGTCTTCATCATAACGGGTTAAAAACTGAAGTGCACCACCCAACCGTTTTGTTTTGTGTTGTTCAGTAAGAATCTTTGGTACCCAACGTGAGCAAAGTTTACGAAATTTCAGTTTTTCGATAACAATTTCATGAATTAGTGATCGTGAGCTTTGGGGAAATTCCATAGCGAGAGCACTAATTGTAAACTTGCTGTTTTCCTGGATCTTGTCATCAATCGCGTGAACCAGTTCTTCTGTAACCAAAGATGGACGCCCACTTCGTTCTTCATCGTGCACTTCAATACGTCCTTCATTGAACTGTCGGAACCATCTTCTCACCATTGAATCACTCATCGCATTTTGTCCGTAAACTTCGCAAATTTGCCGATAAATTTCAATTAGTTTCACTTTCCTAGCTTTCAGAAAACGAGTCACAGATCTGATTTCACAAGCGGCGGGATTTTCAATCAACACCGACATTGTAAACAAGCACAACAAAGCGTATGTGGCTGACACCGATCTCAAAATGGCGCACGTTTCTTCTCCTTGATACAGAGCGTCTACCGCGCATGTGCGGAACTGCGATCGCAGCGCTGCAGCGGAGATAAATTTAAACGGAACTTACTTTCTGGACGTACCTCGTATAAGAAATGTCTGCTTCAGTAGAACGCAGAACCTTAGCGTGTAGAAGCTTCTATTATGCTCGCCAAGGTCATTTGCTTTGTTAATGCTAGAGCCTTTGTAGAGCAAGAGTTTTAGAGCATCAGAGACACAAGTAACAGGCTGAATGTTAAAGAAAGGTTGTTTTCCAAATGCCCTGGAGCTCGAGACTTTTTCATTATAAAGAGTGGTCACATAGGTTGCATACAAAGAACTTACCGAGTTAGTCACGTGACAACGCTTCTTTTAGGCAATATTGGAGGTTTTAGGTATTTAAGCGATGCGCGTACAGGAAATCAGATTATTGTGGACGTTGCTTTGACTGCAATTCTTAGCGGGAATGTTATGCCGACTGAGAAGCTTAATGTTACTGTAAATGTTAGTCTTATTGTTACTTTTACTGCGATTCTGAACGTGATAGAGATTATTGTTGCAGTTGCAAGGTATTCTGTGTGATGACAACAAAACCTCGGTCATAGCAGAAATTAGCTCCAAGTATTATTATGTCATCATTTTCAAGAATTTTTATGTCTGGAGTCTCTCGTAGTGTCTCAACCAGCAACAACGAAGAATAAAAATGCAATTAGTGAAATTAAGTGAAGTATCTCTATTTTTCTTGAGTGTACACCGTGTTACATAACTTAGTTATTGTTTTCCCCCTGAGGAGAGTCAACTGATGTTCTACAGGCACAAGCATAGCCGGTGCATCAAAGGACTTTCAGAGGTATGCTTATAGAGTATTTCACTGTACTAATCCTTGACCAACTCCGAGATAGACTAACACACAGTGATATACTGGCGCCACACGAGATACAGCGGCAGTTTCCTGGAATCTTTCTCCCTAGACCTTTAAGAAAATTTGTATTTTTTATGTTTTTCTATGACAGTACACTCTACTCTCAAATTGACACAGAATAGGGTGGAAGGAAAATGAATAGAAATGTAGCTTGTGTCATGTTTCGTCATGCATCAATTAAATGCTGAAACTAAAACTATAGTCTAGGACTTAATTACAATTTCTGAAAGTTCTGTCTACACTGCAATCAAGGCAAAATCAAATTAACGGTGGGATTACGTCAAACAAAGGATAAGCTCAAGCGATGCGTTAACAATACAAAACGTCCTCGTTAAATGACACCAATATCCTGCTAACATTACAAGCTGAAACAGTTCATTAGAGGTATTTACAGTGAAATATCTAACGAGCAACAAATGCTTGTAATGGACCTGGTCATTTGCAGCTACATTTCCTATATACAGCGTATGTAATGGAACAGTGTTGGACAAGTAAACCAACGTTAATTGAATTCAGCATCCCTTCTGCTGTATGCACACTTAGTATATCGGAATACGAATATTTAATTGATTCGTCATTCTTCGGAAAACCCGAATTTATTTGGTCGTAACAGTTGTGAAAATTCTTATCAATGCTTTATTTGTGCCTGTACTTAACACGGAATGCACAAAATAATTATTATTTGCTAGTTATTAGCATATTAACAATATAACAACATATTTATCGTCATCCTTTGCCACGTCAAACGGAGACGTAAGGGCATGTTGGACGTTACTGGCAGGCAAGGAATACATGGAGGGGTTAAGTAAACTGTTTCGTATTGCGAGAATCTAACATTAATGTTACCTTTTACTTTCTCAATAGTACAGCTGCAAAGTCGTGTAAACTATTGCATCCCATTGAAAAATTCGATTCATTGGAGATACATGTTCTGAGACCATCCGAATATTTAATTGATTCTTCGAAAAATCCGAATTTATTTGGTCTTAACACTTGTGAAAAATTCTTATTAATGCTTTATTTGTGCCTGCGCTTAACACGGATGCACACATATAATTATTATTTGCTAATAGTCATTCAATGAATAAATACACATTCATTTATTAGAAAATATTTACCGCGATGCTTTACCACTTCAAAGTAGAGGTAAGGGCATGTTGGACGTTACTGGCAGGCAAGGAAGACATGGAGGAGATAAGTAAATTTTTTCTTAATGCGAGACAGCTGAATCTGAGAACACATATTAGTAGAATATAAAAAAATATAACCTTAGGTTAGTTCTTTACACTTTTTACTTTCCCTCTAGTATTGCTACAAAGTCATGTAAAATATTGCATTCTATTCGAATATTCTATTCATTGAAAATACATGTTTTGAGACCATCCGATCCGTCCCCCGCCTCAAAAAAAAAAAGAAATTGTAGATAAAGGTATGTGTATGTGTGGAGTTTACCATTTTCGAGATATTCCTTGCTATTGGTTTCAATTTTAAAACACCTAAACTCAAACGGAAATGTGTCATTCCTGTTTCTTTTTCTTTATTACTTTCTCTACAAGTACTATGTGCATTGTGTATAGAGAAGGTACTGCACTCCAGCCAAAAATTTGATACCGATATTTCACCGGAAATATATGTCCCCTGTATCCCAAAAAAGCATTTTCAGAAAAAGGTCCGTGTGTCACGATAACTAAAAAACGAAGAGTCGGTAAAATACCAATCTTAGTATTTAAGTTCAGTATCCTCTAGGGATGCGACCACGAAGATTTTGAAAAAAAATCCACCAGCTCCAAACTAATCTTTACATGGAACTTTTTTCGAACATTTTGATTTTCTCAAAAATGGTTCTAACGATTTTGATTAAAATATCGTATATTAAAGATATTTATCTTTCAAATAAAACGTATATAATTAATTTTCCGAGAATAGCCTCTGAAGACTACTTTATTCTAGATGAATTTTATAGAATTTTGCATAACTGCTAAACCGTAAGAGATGCGCAGAAACTTACCACGCAAAAAATGTAGATCACGTTGATACCCAACATTTATATTATATACATTTTTTTCGTGGAGTTAATCGTTTTTTGGGTATTCTTTGTTTTTGGTTTCCGCTTTGGAAAACAATTTTCTCATACAGGAATCTGTTAACTCCTGTCCATAGAAACAAAGGAATTTCAGTCACATAGTAACCAGCTTTTGACTATCACTTTAACCTATGGTACTCCCTTATTTCGCTTTTACTTACAAGGAAGCAAGTAGTAAGACTATTCCTGCTAATTTTTTCTGGATTAGCATGAAGTAAATAGAAGCATAAGCTTTTTAATAATAATTTGTAGCATAGATGTAGAGAAAGTCATGTGAATTGATCACATCAGAGTATTCTTTATTTCCTTTGTACTTACAAGGAACTGAGTAATAAGCTGTATGTTTATCTCAGTTAGTATGCATAGATAAATAAGTATTAGTAATAATAGTGCTTTATAGAATACGTAGAGAAAGGAATGTAATTTATTTATTAATTTATCCTGCTTGGAGCTAAGGCCACTCTACTCCACCAGGCAATACATTAAATTCATAACAGCCATGATACAATGAATAAAGGAATAAATAACAAAAATATAGTTCTATATGTGTTAACAAAAGCATATTATATATATAAAGTTCAACACTCACATGACTTTCTCTACTTCTGTGTAACAAATTATTGGTAGTAAGCTTATTCTTCTATTTATTTCAAGTAAATCGAGAAAAAATTAGTAGAAATAGTCTTATTACTTGCTTCCTTGTAAGTAGAAGCGAAATAAGGGAGTACCATAGGTTAAAGTGAAAGTCAAAAGCTGGTTGCTATGTGACTGAAGTTCCTTTTTTGTATGGACACGAGTTGACAAATTCCTGTATGAGAAAAGTAAGTTTTTCAAAGCTGAAACCAAAAACAAGTGATATCACAACAATGATCAACTCCTCGAAAAAAACCATATAACATAAATTGTGTGTTTTAATGTGCTCTATATTTTTGTGTGGTACGTTTTTGTCTATTTCTTACGGTTTAGCAGTTATGCAAAATTCATCCAGAATAAAGTAGTCTTCAGAGGCTATTCCGAGAAAATTCAAGATATACATATTATTTGTCATGTAAAGATCTTTAATATACGATATTTTAATCAAAATTGTTAGAACCAATTTTTAGAAAATCAAAATTTTCGAAAAAATTCCACGTAAATGGTAGTTGGGAGGTGCGGGGAGTTTCTTGCAAATCTTCGTGTCGCATCCTTGGAAGATACCAAACTTAAATACCAAGTTTGGTATTTAACGGTCTTTTCGTTTTTGAGCTATGCTGTCCACAGACGCACAGATACACATACGCACGCACACACACAGACCTTTTTCCAAAAATACTTTTTTTTGGATACAGGGGGAGGACCCAAAACGTGTATTTCCGGTGAAATCTCGGTATCAAATTTTTGGGTGGAATACAATACCTTCTCTATACACTATGTATATAGTACATGTAGAGAAAGTAAAAATACTTTAAACAAAATTATTTTAGGTGAAATATTCAGATAGGTTGAAACACAAATTACTCACATTTACAATTGAAATGCATATTACTTGCCAGCACAGAAAGTATTAATAACAATACATGATTGTAGTGATATATTTGTCATATACATATAGCAGCAGATCAGGTTTAATTATAAATGCATGCCCTAATTTTCTACTTGAACAGTATATCATTCCGGCAGTCCCTTCCGTCTTCAGGGAGGGAATTACAAAGACGAAATAAATCTATTGTAAGTGATCATAGAAGGTTGTATGATGAGCAGGTTTAGGAAGAAGGAAAGAGTGTCGTGAGCGAGTTTCTCGATTATGATAGAAAGATATTTGAAGCAAATATTTAGATAGTTGGGAATGCGAAAATATTTGAGTTGATAGGTAAATGATAAAGAATGCAATTTTCTCCTATCCTTAAGATGGAGCAAATCAGAATTTTACTATTGCTTAGACTTAAGGTGGAACTTTTGTAGTATCAATAATCCAATCCGATATTTACCTTGTCTTCTGAGGGAAACCAGTCATATTGGTTGGTAATGGGATTTGAATAGAGACTCTGGAGTTTGGGTCATAGACAACTCCTGAATTATCCCTCTCACTAATTTTATTACTTTCTCTAAACGTACTATGTACATAGTGTATAGAGAAGCTATTTTAAGACACCCAAAAATTCGATACCGAGATTTCACCGGAAATATATGTTTTGAGGTCCCCTGAATCCAAAAAAGAGCATTTTTAGAAAAATGTCTGTCTGACTATCTGTCTATCTGTCTGTCTATGTACTACCTACCTACCTCTGTATGCGTGCGCGCGCGCGCGCGTGTGTATGTGTGTGTGTGAGGGGGGGGGGTCAGTATAGCTTAAAATGAAAAGACCGTTAACAACCAACTTGGTATTTAAGTTTGGTATCTTCCAAGGATGCGAAACGCATTTTTCAAGAAAATCCCCCACCCCAAACTACCCTTTACATAGTAAAAATTGCGAAAATTTTGAGCTTATTAAAAATGGCTTTAACGATTTTGATTAAAATCATAAATATTTAAAATATTTAAAATATTTACTTGACAAATAAAATGTATATCTTGAATTTTCTGGTAATAGCCTCTGGATGAATTTAACGGATTTTTGCATAACTGCTAAACCGTGAGTGATGGACAAAACATACCACCCAGAAAATGCAGAGCCGATTAAAACACACAATTTATGTTATATACATTTTTTTCGTGGAGTAGATCGTTTTTAAGATATTCCTTGTTTTTAGTTTCAGCTTTGAAAAACTTATACTTTTCTCATACAAGAATTTTTCAACTCCTGTCCATACAAACAAAGGAGCTTCAGTCACGTAGCAACCAGCTTTTGACTATCACTTCAACCTATGTTACTCCCTTATTTCGCTTCTACTTACAGGGAAGCAAGTGATAAGACTGTTTCTGCTAATTTTTTCTCACTTGCATGAAATAAATAGAACCATAAACTTTTTAACAATAATTTGTTGCAGAGATATAGAGTAAGTCATGTGAATGGATTACATCAGCTTTTTTTATTATTCTGTTTGCACATATTTTGACTTACAAGCCACCACTGACGCGACCATTGTTTATCTGTAACAAATACCAATCATACACACTCTATATAACCCGTCTGTACATATATCTAAACTAAATGACATACATTTATGCCTTTGATAAGTTGCATTCGATTTACAGAACTGCATTTAGTATTTATATATTTGCTTGCTAAATTTACGTAAACACGAAAATCTCTGTACATCTTTTACTGACTGTTTATTTGCAACGGAGTCATAAAACAGACCGTGTTTTTCTATTTTGTTTTACTTGTGGCGAGTAAACTTTTAAATAGTAAATGTTTGTAGATAAAATTTAATTAAAACAAGGGGGACTGCTTCCTGTAGGCCAAACAAACTGTTGTTCCGCAAATATTTACACTTCTAAGCCTGCTGCACTCGAGATAGTACATTGTTACATAAATATTCGGTGTGGGGGGACACCATAATGTTTCTTTGGCCAGCATGAGCAATCGGAGATATACGCTTGCTACATGTTTGGTGCGCGAGTACTGCTTTTTCGCACTGTCCGTGTGTATTCAAGGATTAGAGAGTGCAAAGTTGAAAATTCCATCTAAAATTAGAACCACATTAAGTGCCTTTATAAATTAATTGCACATAAATATTCGATGCGGAGTGTTAACAATACATTCTAAACTTTAAAAGCATTAAGGGGCATTATTTTCTAATGGTTTTCAAATTAAATGAAATAGAGTTGTATTTATGGACGCTCTTTGACTGCTGTGATTCTCAGTGTCCCATTCTATGTTGGGCATGAAATACGGTTTTAAGTTTGCTTAGAGGCCTCTTTGCCAGGCTTGAAGTTCTTTTATGTGCCTAAGTCTACGACACGGGATCAACGGCTTTAATTCCCTTCAGAAGGAAACCATGCGAAGGATCTTTACGCTCGAAAAAATCCATCGTTCTTCGCCGGGTTTAAACCCACTACCTAGAGTATATGAAGTTAGCTTGGTAGCCATTACACCACGGAGAACGACGTATTCTAGGATTAGAAAGTGGAATCAGCCTTGAACATTTCTATGCCACATTTAAAATTAGAATTAATTGCACGTAAATATTCCATGTGGAGTGATAAAAATATATTTAAACATTCAAATATTACATATTTGCATTTAAGAGTTGTAATGGTTTTCAAATGAAATGAATTGGAGTATCATTTATCAACGCTCTTTAACGGCTGTGGTTCTCAGTGTCCCATTCTATGTTGGGCCTGAAGTATGGTTTGAATTTTGCTCAGAGGCCTCTTTTCAGGTTTGAGATTCTTTTACGTACCGTAAATCTACGACACGGAATCAACGGCTTCTGAAGGATGCTTACGTCCCAAAAAATCCATCGTCCTCCGCTGGATTTGAACCCACGACCTTGGGCTTATATACCTTTGTATACTACACAAAGAACATTAAGAAATAAAACCAGAAAAGAAACAATAATAAAGTTTTATAAGGCACTGGCTATCCCTACACTCTTATATTACAGCGAAAAGTGGACTTAAAGTAGAGTAAACAGGAGAAGATTAGAAACAGCCGATATGTAATTTCTTAGACGAATATCAGGTTATGCATTTAAAGATCACATACCAAATATACAAATACGGGAAGAGTTAACAAATATAAATTAGAGGAGAAGATAAATGATATTAAATACCAATGGTTCCAACACGTAAGGAGAATGCATGGCAATAGAATAACAAAACAGGCACTAAATTATAGAGCGAACGACAACGCTCAAAAGAACGTTCTAGAATCAGTGACTTTGTACCGGAACGGGCAATATAGTCTATCCTGAAGTGAAAGAAGAAGAAGACCTAGGGTATATAAGGCTAGCATAGAAACCATTGCACTATGGTTTTCAAAGAAAACATTTCTATCAGGTCAAAGATTGTAATATGGAACAGCAGTCCAAGATTATAATCTGTGAACTGCATCTTAAGAAGTATAGAGATATTGATTTCAAAATTATCACAAATTCACACAACATGTGACACCATTCAAGGAAGCATTCAAATAAAATATTTGGAGAGAGAACAAAATAATCCCACAAAATTCGTAAATATTTAAATGAATCATATATTTCCTCAGTTCACGATATTATAAATTATAATCTAATTGAATGATGATATAATGTTTTTAAAATACATATAGAGATAAAAGAAATTTATATGATAAAATATATTAATACATGGAAAGTATTAGATTGTTAGATTATAAATAACATAAGAAATATGAGGATATTAAAATAAAATAGCAGGACTATAGTTATTTTTAATTATAAATTTGGTATTGCTTTTGTTTTATTTTAGTTTATTACTTTCTCTAGCCCCATGTGTACAGCGACTTTGTTTAAGTGACCGCAATTACCCCATTCTCCCCTAGTAGCTATAGAAGGTGAAAATCAACATTACCAAAATATAAAAATTAGATGTGTTCCATTTATATGACTTTCTCTACATCTCTGCAACAAACTATTATACTTAATTCATCTAATCGAGAAAAAATTAGCAGAAATAGTCTTATTACTTGCTTCCTTGTTAGTAGAAGCGAAATAAGGGAGTACAATATGTTAAAGTGATACTCAAAAGCTGGTTGCTGTGTCACTGAACTTCCTTTGTTTGTATGGACAGGAGTTGACAAATTCCTGTATGAGAAAAGTAAGTTTTTCAAAGCTGAAACCAAAAACAAGGAATGCCTAAAAAACGATGAACTCCACGAAAAAAATGCATATAACTTAAATTGTGTGTTGTAACGTGCTCTACATTTTTTGTTTTAGTAAGTTTTTATCTATCTCTTACGGTTTAGGAGCTTTTTAAAATTTCGTAAATTTCATGCAGAATAAAGTTGTCCTCAGAGGCTATTCACAGAAAATTCAAGATATACATTTTATTTCTCAGGTAAATAGTTTTAATATACAATACTTTAATTAAGGTCGTTGGAGCCATTTGTTATAAAATAAAAAAAATCGAAAAAAGTTCCATGTAATGGGCAGTTTTGTGAGGGGGAATTTTTCTCAAAATCTTCGTGTCACATCCCTGGAAGATACTAAACTTAAATACCAAGTTTGGTATTTTACCGATATTTCGTTTTTGAGTTATCGTGTTCAAGACACACGGACACCTCGATATCGAATTTTGGGTGGAGTGCAATACCTTCTCTACACAGTATATACATAGTACGTGTAGAGAAAGTAAATGAATAATTGACAAAATGCAATTACAATGTAAAGCGACTAATTTAATTAATTAATTACATATACGTGTGAAAAAATGGAATTATTAATAAATGCCAATTAAATAAAATTCAGTGAGAATGCTCAAGACACAGTTTCTCAAGTAAAAGTTCTTTAAGGTAAGCAATACCTGATAGATTGTTCTCTACATCGAGAGTAATTTTGGATAAGTGCTTTTCAATGTCCCGTATTCATTTCGTTTTTTGCCAGTCACTCGTGGACAGGCGGCAAAAAAGAAGTGTGTCGTGTTCATTTCCACAGTTCGCGGTAGCTGGTGTTATGTAGGTCGTTTAATTAACTCACCACATGTTTCAGGGCAAACTCGTGGAAACTACTGTATAGCAAAAAACAGCATCACGCCGAACCACAGTTTCTCCATTAACATTTTTATATTGATTTTCTCTGATGTAGCGTTTGTTACATTTACAACGGAATATTGCTTTACCGCTATCAGGTCAGATTTTTAATTTATCTGCTTACAGATAGTATTGCATTCCATCCAAAATGTGATACTCAGATTTCGCTCTAAATACAAGTTTTAGGGTTCTCTATGTAAAACAAAACAGAATCTGATGTGTACCATTCACATGACTTTCTCCATATCCCTGCAACAAATAATTCTTAACAAGCTTATACTTCTATTTACTTTATGCTAATCAGAAAAAAATAGCAGAAATAGTCTTATTACTCGCATCCTTGTAAGTAGAAGCGAAATAAGGGACAACCGTAGGTTAAACTGATAGTCAAAAGCTGGTTGCTATGTCAATGAAGTTCTTTTGTTTATATGGATAGGAGTTGACAAGTTTCAGTATGAGAAAAGCATACGTTTTCCACAGCAGAAACCAAAAATAAGAATGTCACAAAAACGACGAACTCCACGAAAAAAATGTATATAACATAAATTGTGTGTTTTAAAGTGCTCTACATGTTTTGAGTAGTAAGTTTTTGTCCATCTCTTACGGTTTAGCAGTTATTCAGAATTTAGTAAAATTTATCCAGAATAAACTACTCTTTAGAGGCTATTCCCAGAAAATTCAAGATATACATTTCATTTGTCAGGTAAATATGTTTAATATCCGAAATTTTAATCAAAATCGTTAGAGTCATTTTTGAGAAAATCAAAATTTTCGAAAAAAGTTTCATGTAAAGGGTAGTTGGGGGTGGGGGGATTTTTCTCAAAATCTTTGTGTCCATCCCTGGAAGATACTAAACTTAAATACAAAGTTTGGTATTTTACCGACTTTTCGTTTTTGAGTTATCGTGTTCACAGACACACACACACACACACACACACACACACGGACCTTTTTGTGAAAATGCTTTTTTTGGATATTGGGGACCCTAAAACATATATTTCCGGTGAAGTCTCGGTATCGAATTTTTGGTGGAGTGCAATACTTTCTCTATACACTATGTACATAGTGCGTATGGAGAAAGTAATATATATTTTACTTTCTCTGCACGTACTATGTGTATAATGTATAGAGAAGGTACCTGTTGCATATCCATCCAAAAATTCGATAGCGAGATTTCACCGGAAATACGAGGTTCGTCCAGAAAGTAAGTTGCGTTTCAAATTGTTTCCGCTGTAGCGCTGCAATCGCAGTTCCGCACATGCGCGGTAGACGCTCTGTATCAAGGAGAAGAAACGTGCGCCATTTTGAGATAGCTGTCAGCCACATACGCTTTGTTGTGCTTGTTTACAATGTCGGTGTTGATTAAAAATCCCGCCGCTTGTGAAATCAGATCTGTGATTCGTTTTCTGAATGCTAGGAAAGTGAAACCAATTGAAATTTATCGGCAAATTTGCTGTCAAAAGGTGTTGTTTTTCTTCACGACAACGCACGACCACACACTGCAATGTGACGAAAAACCTCCTACAGAGATTTGGCTGGGACGTGTTTGACCATCCTCCGTACAGCCCTGACCTCGCTCCTAGCGACTTTCATCTGTACTTACATCTCAAGTCTTTGCTTGGCGGTCAACACTTCAACAATGACGAAGAGCTGAAAGAAAGTTTTTCCAACTTTTTGAAGACACATGTGGCAAACTTCTATGAAGAAGGTATACAAAAACTTGTGCCACGCTATGACAAATGCCTGCAAAATTTCGGCAGTTACGTTGAAAAGTAGTTTAAGAGTTGTAGAATTTTGTGCAATAAATAATTATTCTGTATCTGTACACAATTTAATTTTATTACCAAACGGAGCTTGCTTTCTGGACGTATCTCGTACATGTTTTGGGTCCCCCTGAATTGAAAAAAAAATGGTTGCAGAGATGTAGAGAAGATCATGTGAATGGAACACACAAGATTTTTTGTAGGGTAACGCACTTTATCCTGGGCATTACACTACGATTAATGAAATGGGTGAATTCTTGCTCAAACGACCTCAGGGCCCATGAAACTTAAAGTTACTGGATATTCGCCTTCTCAGGATAAGCGATAACGCCGAAAAAAATCTTATCTGGGGTACTAACCCTAAGCGAGATTTGAACTAGCGGGCTGTTGTATGTAAGGCAGACTCACTAGCACCACACTTTCCTAGCCTGACTTCTTTATTTTCATGTACAAACAAAGCGAATTTTTACATTCTAATTCATCCCAATAAACTTTCTGTTTATGTCTTCTGTCCTTCTTCTCACCGACTTCCAAAGACCTTTTTCATTTGCGTCTACCTTCCTCAGAATGTCTCTCATCCCTTTTTCCTCAAGATTTTCTCTGTCCACAAGCAAATCTTTTCGTTCTTAATATTTTTCAGCTGTTTCAAACATAATTTATCAGCCGCATTCTTAATACACCAAATCAACATGGGGATGAATTACAACGTTTCTCTGTTTCAGGTAAGTTTCCGGACCATACAGCAGTTGTTATGCATGCATAACTTGATAAAACAAATCTGATGTGTTCCATCTCTACATCTCTGCAACAAGTTATTGTTAAAAAGCGTATGCTTCTATTCACTTCAAGCTAATCGAGAAAAAATTAGCAGAAACATCTTATTACTTGCTTCCTTGTAAGTAGAAGCGATATAAGGGCGTACCATAGGCTAAAGTAATACTCAAAAGCTGGTTGCCATGCAACTGAGGTTCATTTGTTTGTGTTTCCTTTGTGCTCTACATTTTTTGTGTGCTAGGTTCTTGTACATCTTTTACGGTTTACCAGTTATGCAAAATTCCGTAAAATTCATTCAGATTAAAGTAGTCTTCAGAGGCTATTCCCAGAAAATTCAAGATATACATTTTATTTGTCAGGTAAATATATTTAATATACGATATTTTAATCAAAACCGTTAGAACCATTTTTAAGAAAATCAAAATTTTCGAAAAAATTTCCAATTGTAAAGGGTAGTTTGGGGTGGGGGCTTTTCTTGAAAATCTTCGTGTCGCATCCTTGGAAGATACCAAACTTAAATACCAAGTTTGGTATTTAATATTCTTTGCGTTTTTGAGCTATGCTGCCCACAGGCGCACACACACACACACACACACACACATACACACACTGCCATTTTTCTAGAAATGCTTTTTTTGGGGGGATTCAGGGGGACCCAAAACATGTACTTCCGGTGAAATCTCGGTATCGAATTTTTGGGTTCATTACAATACCTTCTATATACACTATGTACACAGTACGTGTAGAGAAAGTAATAATTATAAATTCCATTTCTATTAAGGAAAGTACTTAACAACAGTTAGTATCAAGAAAGCGTCATATGATATTTGGTAAATTATTAACGTAAGAAAAATATTTGCCCTGTATGCGAAACGCTCTCAATACATTTTAATTCCTCTGCCAGATATACCTAGACAGAGGTTAGAGCAACTACAACCAAGTACTGAGCTATTGCGGCCAGCTCCCCCTCTACCCTCCGGGGGAAGGAATGAGAGGAAGGAAAACTACAGGCCAGCACATAGAAAACAACGGAGCTAAGCGCAGACACGCACGGAATTTCCTAAGACGCCGGTTATACAGGCGCCGGGTGACCGGAAGGAGGCCTCTACAACGCCATCTAGCTTCAACAAGCGCAACCAGGGGAAGAAAGAGTCACTTCGAGCAGGCAACAGAGTCATCTGCCTGCAAAGGCTTAAGCCAGGCCTGTGCCGACCAGAAAGATGAAGAAGGCCAGAATGCGCGGTCAACGGGAATCGAACCCAGACCTCCTGTCCGAGCCAAATGACTCGGTGAATGCACCTATTATTATAGAAAGTATTGTATTCTCATAAAAAAATCTAGAACGAGATTTCTCCGTAAGTATATACTTTGGGGAACTATCCTTTGCATGGAAAAAGTTATAAAAAATTTGTTTTTCTCAAAAATGGTTCAAACCATTTTCTTTAAAATACCTTTTATAAAATATATTTAAATCACAAATAAAATGTATATTTTGAGTTTTCTTGGATTAGTCTCTGAAGACCTGTTTATTCTGGATGATAATAAGCTTTGTGTCATATGCTTATTTCTTGTAGAACTAAGTGTTTTCAAATAGTACTGGTTATTCGTTTCAATTTTAAACAAATTTTATTTTCTAAAACGGAACCATGCAAAACGAACCAAACCTCAACTGTTTCACATAGCAACCAATTTTAAAAGATTTGACTATCGCTTTAGTCTATATATTCTCTTCCTTCCCCTCTGCTTACAAGGAAGCAAGTAATAAGACCAATTCTGTTAATGCTTATCTCGATTAGCATGATGTAGATGAAAGAATAATCATTTCTGAAAAAAGTTTATATATGGAAGAGCTGGAGAATATTAGGTTAATGGAACGCATCAGATGTTTAGAGTCGTGCTGCTCATAGACATACGGACACAGTCACACACATTAGGACCTCTTTCTATTTTTACTTTCTCTACACGTACTATACATATAGTGTATAGGGAAGGTATTGCACTCCACTGAAAAATTCGATACCGATATTTCCCCGAAAATACAGGTTTTGGGTCCTCCTGAATAAAAAAAAAAGCATTTTCAGAAAAAGGTCCGTGTGTGCATGTGTGTGTGTCTGTTTACAGCATAGCTCAACAACGAAAAGACCGTCAAATACCAAACTTAATATTTAAGATTGGTATCTTCAAGGATGCGACACAAAGATTCTCAAGAAAATCCCCCTACACTAAACTACCCTTTACCTAGAACTTTTTTCGAAAATTTTTATTTTTTTAAAAATAGTTCTAATGATTTTGAATTATAATATCGTATATTAAACAGATTTACCTGTCAAATAAAATGTATATCTTGAATTTTATGGGAATAGCTTCTGAAGACTATTTTATTCTGGATGAAATTTACGGAATTTTGCATAACCATAAGAGATTGACGAAAGCTTACCACACAAAAAATATAGAGCACATTAAAACATACAATTTATGTAAAATGTTTTTTTCGTGGAGTTGATCGTTTTTAAGACATTCCCTGTTTTTAATTTCAGCTTTGAAAAACTTATACTTTTCTCATACAGGAATTTGTCACTCCTGTCCATACAAATAAAGGAACTTCAGTCACATGCCACCAGCTTTTGACTATCACTTTAACCTATGGCACTCCGATATTTCGTTTCTACTTACAAGGAAGCAAGTAATAACACTATTTCTGCTAATTTTTTCTCGATTAACATGAAATAAATAGAAGCAAAAGCTTTTTAATAATAATTTGTTACAGAGATGTAGAGAAAGTCATGTGATTGTAACACATCAGATTTTTTCTTTACTTCCAGCATAAACGTTACACTTTATTCATAGATAATTCTTAATTAATTCCATTCCCGGTTACCTAATCTTGCACAGAATGTCTTCTATTTCTTTATTTCAATTCAAAAGTAAATCTTTATTTTTGAGGTTATGAAACGCAATTCCTTCTGTAGTGGTTAAGAATGAAGACTCGTTTGAAACGTTCTTTGAAACTATGAATGAGTCGAGACACATCAAAAGGTTTAACGATAGTGCTCAGTTAAGATAACACGCCATCTGCCTCGAGAAAGTTGGTAAGCTTCTCAAGATAAGAGAGGTAAGTGTAGTTAGGAGTACGAGAACGAGTATGTGTGTATGAATGTAGGGATATACCATTACTTGAAAGCTTCTGATGAACACTGCATACAACCATTTGCTTCTCGAGAGATTTCCTAGGACAGTATTATCATGCTAAACTTCCCTCCTTGCACTTAAGCTTGTGAAATTAGTCTCGTTAGTCAGCCCCATCACTTTCTAAACACATTCACCTCTTCAGAGAGGCGCCATATCTGAAGTAGAGGAAAAACTTCTTTCTTCAGGGAATCAGATTTCTTGCGTCGTCTTTTGAAGCTATATGGAGAGAGATTAAAGCGATACAGAATTAATTAAAGAGCTGCAACTTGGCTTTTACCACATTTAATACCTAGAGCTTTCAAACATTAAAACCTTCTATTTTTTGTCATGAAATGTTTAGTAAATACAGAGAACTATAATAAAGAAAAATAAAGTATAATCTGTGCACTATACACTGCCACATAATTTCTTATACCACGGCAAATAAGTTAGATCTTTCTATTAATTTTAAAAATGTATTTACAGTTTTATACAGTTATTCTACAGATAATAAATGAACTGCACTAGCCAAATATATCCAATGTGTTCCATTCACTTACTTTCAGTGACAAATTATTGCTAAAAGCTTATTCTTTCATATACTTTATGCTAATCGAGATACTAAGTGCGTTTATAGGTCCTTAGAAAATCCAAGAAATTTCACTCGTAACATCGAAAAAAGTTTGTATTTAATAATCGTCGTCTCTTATTATATGACAGATAAGATTTCAGTTATATCCATCACGTTGTTTTCTTGCCATAGGCGACTGAATCAAAAATCTTGTGCCTGGATAGGTTGAGTCAGACTGAAAAAGTCAATGCCATGGCCGGTATTTGAACCACGGATCTCCCGGTCTCTAGCCGGTTGCTCTGCCACTGAGCTACCATGGCAACATGCCGGCATATCATTGAATTTCTCAACTGACTCGCATGCTTCCCGGTAAACCACTAGGTGATCTCAAATTATTTTGAGATGCCAACCCCAATGGCGACTTACAATGTTGTAAGTACTTTAGACCCAGGATTCATAGATTAGCCAACTATTATGGCCAATTTGTATGGTTTTTTTTACACATAGCCGTGTGAAGGACAGGAGTTGTATAGGCAGAGTCCGACTGAAAAATTAAATGCCATAGCCGGGATTGTGGCAGAGCAACCGGCTAGAGATCAGTGTGACTCTACCTATCTCCTGTCCTTCACACGGTTATGTGTAAAAAAAACAGTTAATTCCAATCTTGTGCTTCTTTACAAAATGCAAAAAGCTAGTTTTGTGTGGTGATTGAACACTCCTATTTAAAAGAAGCTGAATTTAAATATCAAACTTGATATTTCACCGTCATTTCGTATATGTGCTATGCTGTTGACAGACGCGCACAAATACACAGGGCCTTTTTCTGAAAATAATTTTCTTTTGGATTCAGGGTTCTCAAACACACATTTCCAGTGAAATCTCAGTATCGAAGAATTGGGATCTAATACAATACCTTCTCTCTACAACGTACATTATAATACGTGTTAGAGATAGTAAAAGGTTTCTAAAATAGTTTTTGAATTTTGTTAGAAAATAATGTAACGGAAGGCCAATATGAATGAAAGAAGAATAAGCACATATATTTAAATACAGGTATACATATACTGATTTTCCATCAATCGCACCGGTACACAACCGTACGTCTTTTGAAATACACGAAGTAATAGGCGATATTAAAAAATCCTGCTTTACACACAGCTTGTATGAAAAAAGTAGTAAATCAAAGCTCCGCCTGTTTCCCTGCCCCGCCGTCCAAATGTATCCCTTCCCAATGGTTTCCAAACCTTTCTTTAACGTTGTTATCTTCCATTCTCAGCTTTTTACGGCAGTAGGCTGCTCTAATTACAGATTGGTTTTCGTGAACGATTCTCATTCAATATTTAACTGCTCTTATAATTTCACTATGCCTCCATACATCCAGAATTCCTTTCAAAAATTGGATAGATCAGTAAAGAAATGTCTCCGGTGCAACAGGTTAGCAGTTTATGGAAAATGTAAATAGAAAGTCCTCCATAATTTCTACAAGCACCTGCATTAATTCTAAGAGATTGAGTAACACAAACGAAAGGCTCATGGTGCGTAAATGAAACAGGTTAAATGTGAGGTAAAACAAGTGGAAATTCCCTGACATGTCAGCGTTCAAATCCCGGCTATGGCACTGAATTTTCAACATGACTATCTATCCTGTTCCTGTCCTACACACGGCTAATATGAAAAAAAGTTAAATCGACACTCCGTATGCTTCCCTGCCCCGCCATCCAAATGTATTCCATCACAATGGTTTCCAAACATATTTTCAGTTTTGATGCCCACGTCGAGTTACCTTACATTCTCAGCTGTTCACGGTAACAGACTGTCCTAATTAGAGATTGGTTTCCGTTATTGAGTCACATTCAATATTTAACTGCTCTGAATTTGCACTCTATGGTTTCAATAACACCACGAATTCCCTCATTATTCCTCAGTTGACCAAACTCCCAGAACTCTTTTTAAAAATTGGATAGACCGTAAAGAAGTGTCTCCAGTGCAACAGATAGGCAGATTAACTGGTTCAGGAAAAGGTGAAGAGAAAGCCCTCCATAATTTCCACAAGCACCTGAATTAATTTCGAGCTGTTGAGTGACACAAAATGAAAGGCTCAAGGTGTGTAAATAAAACAGGTTAAATCTGAGGTGAAACAGGTGGAAATTCCGTGACGTGTCAGCGTTTAAATCTCGGCTATGGCATTGAACTTTCAATATGAATCTACCTATCCAACTCCTGTCCTAAACTCGGTTAATGCCAGACAAAATTTAAATCGACACTCCGTCTGCTTCCCTGCCCCGCCATCCAAATGAATCTCATCCCAATGGTCTGCAAACCTTTCTTCAATTTTGATGCCCACGACGAATTACCTTCCATTCTCGACTGTGAAAGATTCATATTCAATATTTATTTATTCTGAATTTGCATTTTATCAATATGCACCACGAATTCCCTCATTTTCCGAAGTTGGTCGTATCCCTCCGTACTCCCAGAATTCCTTTCAAAATTAGGATGGACCAGTAAAATGCAACAGGTAGGCAGTTTAACTGTAACAGGAAAAGGAAAAGAGAAACCCCTCCATAATTTCCACGAGCACCTTAATTCATTCTGAGTTGCTCAGTTACACAAAACGAAAGGCTCATGGTGCGGAAATGAATTATACCGCCATGGTCACAAGCGTTAAACTTGCCATAAACGTACCCCAAGTTGGTCCGGGTTGGAACAGAAGGTCGTGAACATGAAGTGATGTCCGATTTAAAACAGGTGGAAAATTCCCTGATATGCCAGCGTTCAAATCCCAGCAATAACATTGAATTTTCAATGTGACTTTACCTATTCAACTCCTGTCCTACACAGGCTAATGTGAAGAGAAAAAAATTAAATCGACATTCCGTCTTCTTCCCTGCCCCGCCATCCAAATGTATCTCATCCCAATGGTTTCCAAATCTTTCTTCAATGTTGATGTCTACGTCGAATTACCTTCTATTCTCAGCTACTCACAGTTACATACTGCCCTAATTAGATATTGGTTCAATATTTAATTGCTCTAAATTTGCATTCTATAGTATCAATATGCACCACAAGTTTCCTCATTATTCCGCAGTTGGCTATACTCCCAAAATTCCTTTCAAAATTTGGATAGACCAGTAAAGAACTGTCTCCAGTGCAATAGGTAGCCAGTTTAACTGGAACAGGAAACCCTGAAGAGATGGCCCTTCGTAATTTCCACATTAATTCAGAGATGTTGAGTAACACAAAACGAAAGGCTTATGGTGGGTAAATGAAATAGGTTAAATGTGAGGTAAAACAGGTGGAAATTCTGTGACGTGTCAGCGTTTAAATCCTAGCTATGGCTTTGAATTTGCAATATGACTATCCATCTAGCTCCTGTCCTAAGCTCGGCTAATGTGAGAAAAAAGTAAATCGACACTCCGTCTGCTTCCCTGCCCCGCCATGCAAATGCATCACATCCCAATGGTTTGCAAACCTTTCTTCAATGTTGATGCCTATTTAGAGATTGGTTTCCGTGAACGATTCACATTCAATATTTAACTGCTCTAAATTTGCAGTCTATGGTTTCAATATGCACCGAATTCTCTCATTGTTCCGCAGTTGGCCATACTCCCAGAACTTCTTTCAAAAATTGGATAGACCAGTGAAGAAGGTCTCTAGTGCAACAGGTAGGCACTTTAACTAGAACAGGAAACGGTGAAGAGGAGCCCCTCCATAATTTCCACAAGCACCTGAATTAATTCTGAGCTGCTGAGTAACACAAAACGAAAGGCTCATGGTGCGTAAATGAATTATACCGCCATGGTCACAAGCGTTAAACTTGCTATAAACGTACCCCAAGTTCGTCCGGGTTGGAACAGAAGGTCGTGAATATGAAGTGATGTCCGAGGTAAAACAGGTGGACGTGTCAGCGACAGTTGGCTCCCCTTCTGCCCTCTAATTTATGTTCCAAAACAGAAGAGGATGCAGGAATTTGTTTCTGCACAGAGTAATGTGAGAATTATGCAAAATGTGGGCTTTCACACCGTCATAACTTTCTCATGAAAGATTGTATTAACAAAGAGTGTATACATAATATTTCGTGCCGCCCTGGTGTTGGTGTATTTTAATGCATTTGCGCTTTGTGTCATTCCTCGTTATTCACGCTGTCCAACTTGCCCAGCACACCGTACCTAAATAATGTCTGTGTGAATCTGTCTAATGACGTCCTAGGAAGCGATGATACAGCCAGACAGGTTTTTTTTGCAGAGAAACTTGGTTTCGAAATGCATCATCTTGCAGGGCTGCGAAACAAAGACTTTCATAAAGCCTCCCCCCCCCCAAACAAAACCTAAACTACACTTACATTAAAAATGTTTTCGGAAAGTTTGATTTCTTAAATATGGCTCTAACAATTTTGATTCAAATACAATACTTTAAGATATTGCATTACAAATAGAATTCTCTGGAAGGAAGATTCTGGAAGGATCTCGTCATTCTAGATTACCTTTGCAAAACTCGTAGACAAAAGCTTACTACACTTACTACCTACAAATATAGATCTTGTGAAAACACACAATTTATGATACTCGTATACTTTATAGTTAACCATTTATGTCCTAATTCTTGTTATTGATTTCAATTTTAAATATTTAAAACTTTTCTCCTACAGGAGTATGTCGTTTTTGTTTCTTTTGTTTTACTCCCAGTCATCAAAGCCAATCTAATTTCTACCACATAGCCACCGGCATTTAATCAATTTTACTATTGATTTACGCTAGGGTATTCTCTTATTTCTCTTCTATAGTAGTAGTAGTGATGGTGGTGGTGGTAGTGGTAGTGGTAGTGGTAGTGGTAGTGGTAGTGGTGGTGGTGGTGGTGGTGGTGGTGGTGGTGGTGATGGTAATTGGTGGTGGTAGTAGTAATAGTGGTAGTGGTAGTAGTGGTAGTGGTAATAGTGGTAATAGTGGTAGTAGTGACAGTGGTGTTGGTAGTAGTGGTAGTGGTAATAGTAATAGTGGTAGTGGTAGTAGTGGTATTGGTAGTGGTAGTAGTGGTATTGGTATTGGTAGTAGTGGTAGTGGTATTGGTAGTAGTGGTAGTGGTATTGGTAGTAGTGGTAGTGGTAATAGTAATAGTGGTAGTAGTGGTAGTGGTAATAGTAATAGTGGTAGTAGTGGTATTGGTAGTAGTGGTAGTGGTGGTATTGATAGTAGTGGTAGTGGTGGTAGTAGTGGTAGTGGTAATAGTGGTAGTGGTAATAGTAGTAGTGGTAGTGGAGGTAGTGGTAGCAGTGGTAGTGGTATTGGTAGTAGTGGTATTGGTAGTAGTGGTATTGGTAGTAGTGGTATTGGTAGTAGTGGTATTGGTAGTAGTGATATAGGTAGTAATGGTAGTAGTGGTAGTGGTAGTAGTGGTAGTGGTAGTAGTGGTAGTGGTGGTAGTGGTAGTGCTATTGGTAGTAGTGGTATTGGTAGTAATGGTAGTGGTAGTAATGGTAGTGGTAGTAATGGTAGTGGTAGTAGTGGTAGTGGTAGTGCTATTGGTAGTAGTGGTATTGGTAGTAATGGTAGTGGTAGTAATGGTAGTGGTAGTGGTGGTAGTGGTAGTGCTATTGGTAGTAGTGGTATTGGTAGTAATGGTAGTGGTAGTAGTGGTAGTGGTAGTAGTGGTAGTGGTAATAGTGGTAGTGGTAATAGTAGTAGTGGTAATAGTAGTAGTGGTAGTGGAGGTAGTGGTAGTAGTAGTGGTATTGGTAATAGTGGTATTGGTAATAGTGGTATTGGTAGTAGTGGTATTGGTAGTAGTGGTATTGGTAGTAGTGGTATTGGTAGTGGTGGTAGTGGTGTTGGTGGTAGTGGTATTGGTAGTGGTATTGGTAGTGGTGGTAGTGGTAATAGTAATAGTCGTAGTAGTGGTATTGGTAGTAGTGGTATTAGTAGCAGTGTGTATATGTATTTATTTCTCTGTAAGTGGGTAACACCCGGTGGCAGGTTTAAATATGTATACGAGATATATAAATAAATCACAGCTGCTAATTTATGGCCTTGTAAGCTAGATATAATGGTTATTTACACAAATATGAAAACATTAATTTTTCTCACAATTCAGATTAATTAATTTCATAATTAAAATCACCAACCAATTTAACATTTATATTTACAACAATATAAAATCACAAGCATTTAGTCTAAGGAATATTTACAAAAATTATCCAACATTAATATCAAGATTTTTCCTAAATTTCTTCAGTGACAGAGGACAACCCCGAAAGGCTGCTCCAGGCAATTCATTCCAGTCTTTTATGGTTCTATTTACAAAGGAGAACTTTCCCACGTCAGTTCTGTATCTTCTACCCTTAATTTTGAACGGATGATCGTTTCGTGCATAGTAAGTTGGGTTTTCCAGTTTGTCAGTAACGTCCTCCCATGCGTTTAAGCCAGCGTAAGCTTTAAATAAAGCGCACAACCTCTGTTTCTCACGCCTAACTTTCAACGGCTCCCATTTTATCTCCTCAGCGTTTGTAGGCCCAAAATATTTACCCCTTTTTATGAATGTTCTAGCCCTTTTCTGGATCTTTTCTAACGAATCAATTTGATTTACTCTACACGGGTCCCAACAAGTTACTCCAAATTCCATGACTTGGACTTGTACGCGATTTCCCTGGACTTTGCACTCCCGTTTTTTAAAATCCTCATTAGGAAGTGCAGTGTTTTCCACGCTTTCTTAGATATAAATTTACCTGATCGTCCCATCCAGCGTTACTCGCCAAGTAAACTCCCAAGTATTTGCAGCTGTCCACCTGTGGATTTTTTTCCCCACCCATGTGATAGTTTTGCAGAATGTTTTCCCTAGATCTATTAAATGCAATTGGCTTACTTTTGCTAGCGTTAATTTTCATTTATTTGCAGCAGCCCAATCACTAATTTCATTTAAATCACCCTGAAGAGCAGTCTCATCTTCAACATTTCTAATTTTATTGTAAATAATACAATCGTCTGCAAACAATATTTTATATTAACAGTTATGTCATTTACAAAAATAAGAAAAAGTAACGGCCCCAGTACTGAGCCTTGGGGTACGCCCGAGCTTACCATACCCCTCTCAGATAGCTCCTTGCCTACTTTTACCCTTTGCTATCTTCCTTCCAAAAATTTTTTAGTACTACGCGTTTATCAATTCCGGTAGCAGTTAGCTTCTGGATAAGTAAATGATATGATACAACATCAAAAGCTTTGGAAAAATCTATCACCACTGCATCTGTTCTCCCCCCTGCATCCACCTCCTCTGCTAAATCTTGAAATAATGACGTTATCTGGCTTTCACACGAGTATCCAAGTCTAAACCCATGTTGCGCTTTATTGAAGCACTTTTTGTTTTCTAATTCCTCTCGTATATATTCCACAATTAAATGTTCAATCAATTTGCACACTACTGAAGTTAGGCTGACCGGTCGATAATTATTTAATTCTGTTTTATTTCCTCCTTTATGAATTGGAACTACAATCGCGGTTTTCCAGTCTTCCGGTAAGGCACAGTTATTTATTGACATATTCAATAAAAGCATTAGGTACGGAATCAAGGATTCCCCTCCAATTTTTAGTATTTCGGTCGGTATATTATCAGGCCCCCTCGACTTTCGATTTAGCAACATTCTGATCCTTCTGCGCAATTTGGATGCAATTATTTGAAAAACGGATTTTCCACTATCCTCAATTTCCAGTTTATAATTATAATCATCTTTGTTAAAAACAGACACAAAATGTGAATTTAATGCCTTCGCTTTTTCCTTATCGTTCAATATGGCAATTCCATTTTCCTTGAGTTCTGGTATGCCAAGTTTATTTCCCCTGCGTCTACTTACATAATTGTAAAAAGATTTCCAACTATTATTGGCCCCGCTAAGAATCTGTTCTTAGAACCGCTCCTGGGCTTGCAACGTTTCGTCTTTCAATTGTTTAGCTAATTCTTTATATCTGTTAAAATGCCAATCTGACTTCTTCCGTTTATGAAACGCGCGCCTAGACTTTCGTTTAAGTATTCTGATGGATATTGTATAATATTCTGGATCATTATTTTGTTTGATAGCTTTGTATGGAACGTATTTCTTTATTGATTCCGAAATAAGTATTTTGAAGCTATCCCATGCTGCATCTACATTTGTTGCATATTTTACAAACGGGCAAAATTGCTTTTTGAGAAAAGTCTGAATTCCATCTACGTCTGCTCTGCAGAAGTTAAAACTAATAATTTACTCTCCTTCAAACCGGTTTCGCACCTTCCAGTTTATGTCTAATTGTGCACAGCTGTGGTCACTTATACCTGGCAAGAACCGGATTTATTAAATTTTCCTATGAATTTAATGAAAAACTTATATTTACAGGTATAATAATTTTAACATGCGCTAAACAATGAATCAGGTCTGCATAGAAACACGTCCAGTACAGCCGATTTCCGGTATCTGTTTTGACTACCTGCGATAACCCATGAACCCAAACCAGAAGGTTAACAACATATTGAGCTTCGCCTCCTAATAACTGCCCATTCCAGTTTACATTTGGCAAATTTAGATCTCCTGCTAAAATAGCATTTTTTCCCGTTTCCGAAGAAATTTTTTCCACTAGTTTGTGAAGAATTTTAAAGTTAGTTTCGCCATGTGGTCTGTAACACGCTATTAATGTAATGTTATTTGCTTCGTTTTCGTGATCGATAATTTCAATGGCCATCACTTCTACGTCTTCTTCCACCCACAATATCTTACTGCTTAACTCTAACTTGGTACAAATAAAAATTCCCCCTCCCCTTCCTTCCCTGTCCCTCCTAAACACCCTGTAATCTGATCTAAATATCTCCGCGTCATTAATATCAACACTGAGCCATGACTCCGTACCTATAATCACGCTTGGGTTACTTATTTCCATTAAATTCCAAAATTCTAATGTTTTGTTTATGATGCTACGGTAATTTACCTTTAACAGCCTTAAGGAATGCGCCCTACCTGAGAATCGTCGCTTCCCCGAAGCCGTTGTCAGTGCTGCCCGGTGCCACCGCTCCATTCGGATACCCTCGCGAACAATGCTGCCAGCTTTGAAGTTCCTCTTCTGTTTAGGTGAACACCATCCCGTTCATAGTCCCAGTCGTCAATCCATGAATTTGAGTCTACAAACTGCACATCCAGTCGTTCAGCCACCCACGAAAACGCGTCGTTTACCTGCATTACCTTCCTCCAGTTGATATCGCGTCGCCTCAAAACTCCACTGATGACAATGTTTGCTGAGGGAAACAGTGCCTTTGTCTTCTTAACTAAATCTTATATGTCTCCCATCACAAAGTCAGGATTCCTTCGTAGGTCATTACTTCCAACATGTAATACGATGGTCCGGTAGTTGCCTTCTTCCTTCTCTCGCTTCTCTGGTAGTGGTTGGTAGTAGTGGTAGTGGTATTGGTAATAGTAGTAGTGGTAGTGGTGGTAGTGGTATTGGTAGTAGTGGTAGTGGTAGTGGTGGTAGTGGTAATAGTGGTAGTGGTATTGGTAGTAGTGGTATTGGTAATAGTAGTAGTGGTAGTGGTGGTAGTGGTATTGGTAGTAGTGGTATTGGTAATAGTAGTGGTATTGGTAGTAGTGGTAGTGGTAATAGTAGTAGTGGTAGTGGTAATAGTAGTAGTGGTATTGGTAGTAGTGGTAGTGGTAATAGTAGTAGTGGTAGTGGTAATAGTAGTAGTGGTATTGGTAGTAGTGGTAGTGGTAATAGTAGTAGTGGTAGTGGTAATAGTAGTAGTGGTATTGGTAGTAGTGATATTGATAGTGGTAGTAGTGATATTGATAGTGGTAGTAGTAGTAGTAGTAATAGTAATAGTAGTAGTAGTAATAGTAGTAGTAGTAGTAATAGTAGTAGTAATAGTAATAGTAATAGTAATAATAGTAGTAATAGTAATAGTAATAATAGTAGTAGTAGTAATAGTAATAATAGTAGTAGTAGTAATAGTAATAGTAGTAGTAGTAGTAATAGTAATAATAGTAGTAGTAATAGTAATAGTAGTAGTAATAGTAATAGTAGTAGTAATAGTAATAGTAGTAGTAATAGTAGTAGTAGTAATAGTAATAATAGTAGTAGTAGTAATAGTAATAGTAGTAGTAGTAGTAATAGTAGTAGTAGTAGTAATAGTAGTAGTAGTAATAGTAGTAGTAGTAATAGTAATAGTAATAGTAATAGTAATAGTAGTAGTAGTAGTAATAGTAGTAGTAGTAATAGTAATAGTAATAGTAATAGTAGTAGTAATAGTAGTAATAGTAATAGTAGTAGTAATAGTAGTAATAGTAATAGTAGTAGTAATAGTAGTAATAGTAGTAGTAATAGTAGTAATAGTAATAGTAGTAGTAATAGTAGTAATAGTAATAGTAGTAGTAATAGTAGTAGTAATAGTAGTAATAGTAATAGTAGTAGTAATAGTAGTAGTAGTAGTAATAGTAATAGTAGTAGTAATAGTAATAGTAGTAGTAATAGTAATAATAGTAGTAGTAGTAATAGTAATAGTAGTAGTAGTAGTAATAGTAGTAGTAGTAATAGTAATAGTAGTAGTAGTAGTAATAGTAGTAGTAGTAATAGTAATAGTAGTAGTAATAGTAATAGTAGTAGTAATAGTAATAGTAATAGTAATAGTAATAATATTAGTAGTAGTAATAGTAATAGTAGTAGTAATAGTAATAGTAGTAGTAATAGTAGTAGTAGTAGTAATAGTAATAGTAGTAGTAATAGTAATAGTAGTAGTAATAGTAATAATAGTAGTAGTAGTAATAGTAATAGTAGTAGTAATAGTAATAGTAATAGTAATAATAGTAGTAGTAGTAATAGTAATAGTAGTAGTAATAGTAGTAGTAATAGTAGTAGTAGTAATAGTAATAGTAGTAGTAATAGTAATAGTAGTAGTAATAGTAATAATAGTAGTAGTAGTAGTAATAGTAATAGTAATAGTAATAATAGTAGTAGTAGTAATAGTAATAGTAGTAGTAATAGTAATAGTAGTAGTAATAGTAGTAGTAGTAGTAATAGTAATAGTAGTAGTAATAGTAATAGTAATAATAGTAGTAGTAGTAATAGTAATAGTAGTAGTAATAGTAATAGTAATAATAGTAGTAATAGTAATAGTAATAGTAATAATAGTAGTAGTAGTAATAGTAATAGTAGTAGTAATAGTAATAGTAGTAGTAATAGTAGTAGTAGTAATAGTAATAGTAATAGTAGTAATAGTAATAGTAATAGTAGTAGTAGTAGTAATAGTAGTAGTAGTAATAGTAATAGCAGTAGTAGTATTTATTAACTGTATTGTATTATATCAATTGCGTCCAACTGTCGCATGGGTCTGGAGACTGTACATGTACTCTAAAACACTTAAATTAAGAACATTTTTTAGCCCTAATTTATATTCACATCATTGTAATACACACACACACCTGCTACAATAACAAAACAACAAACCAACAAAAGAAACAACACACTCAACAACTCTCACTCACACCTGCACCCACATATTCACACATATAGATCTTCATATACCAAATATGCATATAAAAGATTTACATAAACACCTTATTCCCTAGCACCACACGTACTTCTATTAAGTATGTGCCCAAGCTTGGCCAGTTTTTCTGTTTCGAATCAAGACCCAGCATGCTGTCCTTCGCCTGTTTTAAGCTAAAAATACCTCCGTAATATTTTTTTCCTAAAATGTTTCATCTGCACGCAATCTGCCAAAATGTCCCTCACATAATGGGCAATTCCTCCTACCAGCATCATCAACTACCTTACGAGCTTTCCATCCTGCCAGTATAAGCCACCTATTCCCGTCCTCTGTTTCAAACCTAATTCTAAAATATATGTTTCTTTACCCCACTGAATTTTATAAACTAAGTAATATGATTATGTATGCTAATCTTTACCTCGATTAGCATGAAGCACACAGAAAAAGAATCTTTTATAAGATTAGTTTGTTACAGAATCGATGACGATAGTGATGCGAACGGAACACATTCTCACTTTCTCTCCTATACACATAAGTAGGGGATGTATTAGATTCCGCCCAAGATACATTGCCAGCAAGATTTTAGGGTAATATATTTTATGTCTTCCAAACCCAAAATACGATTTTTACTTTCTCTACTACGCACGTGCAATGTACAGTCACGAGCAAAAAAACATGACAATATAATGAGCTGTGTATTAAGTTAGTAAGAGATCAGTAAAGCAGCTCCTCCCACATTCATGGTTCTAGCTAAGTTGATTGGCACATCCTTATAATGGCGGAGAAGAAAACATAGTTCATTCACATTCATTATTTGTACTACCAAAGAAAGGAAAGAGAGAACCAGAATATTTAAGTCAGAGGGTTTGTTGTCTCCAGAGAAGTTGAGAGTGGATTTTGTTTTACTGGAAAAATTCGAGTTACATGGAAATTTTCATGTGTTAACATTGAACTTATAACTCGGATGGCAGAGCAATGAAACGAGAAGACAAAGGTGGGTGGTTTAAATCCCAAATATAGCACTGAATTTGTTATTCTTCTTTTGCCTTTCCAAGATTGGTTCTTATACTCAGATTATTATAAATAATTGTTATCATCAGCGATTTGCAAAAAGCAGCTATAGAGAAGGTTGCCAATTCATTTCAATTGCACTAACAACTTACTGCATATGTTGTTGATCGTGCATACATATTTTAGATACAAGTTTAAGCTGGCAAAAGAAACTAAAGAGAAAACTAAAGAAAAAGAAAGAGAAAACAAAGATAAATTAAATCATATGAACAAATTGTATGAGGCTTTAAGCACTTTATCCAGGAAATTGGCCATGTTTTGCCAGTTCCTCTGGTCAGCCAGTAGATCCCAACATGCCAATCCCCTTCTGATGGGACTTTGTTCATTGGCACGTTCCGCCAAAATAAGTACATAATCCTGAACTCATCCTAACCAGAGAATGGGTGGATTCTATCACAATTGTCTGTCATGTTATGTGTCCTCCAAAACTTCCAGCCTTAAACATGCCATTCCTTATTTCCTTTCTTCCTAATTGACGTATACATGCCTCTTTATCTCGATTCAATTGCATTTCGTTTGCTAGAGGGGATTTAATTTGGAACTTCATCAATTTCTTGACGGTTGATGTTTGTTTATCATTGCTTTGATACCTCTCCACATGTTTTTGACATTTATTTCACCTGTTTGCTATATTGATAACAGGAATATTCTTCTGAAACTTCTATCGAGTTCAGCAAACATTATATATATGCCTGTATATGTATGTATGTATATATCAGAATGTTTACGTACAACCAATGGGAGACGGAAACCTAGCGAGCATCTCTAGGCCACTAAGGCAAAATACTTCCGTCTCCCCACCATTCTCTGCTCACTATGTTCAATCAAAAATGGAAACATCCCTCTTTAAAGACATTTCTTTGTGGAGTCCATTTTGTTCATCTCATTATGTTATTTCAACAGCACTTAATTTCTTTTGATATTATATATTCTAGTGTGAAACTTGTATCCAGTATCTAAGAATGTTTTACCTCTATAATGTAATGCTCAATTTCTGACTCATGTCATGTGTGGTCCATACAGTACAAATAGTACGCGAATAATTTGTGTATTGTTTTTTATAACTATGGTCTTCCTGAAGTAACTTGAAACTTTAGACTGTCATAATTATTAAAATATTTTTAATAGGAAAAAACAAAAGTAGTCATAATGCAGTTTTATAAAACATTGCGAAAATATCATCCGTTTTCTTGTTCAACGTGTACCTTTCTTTCTGCGACTCAATGAATAGCATTTTAAGGATAACTTCTTGGGATATTAGCAAATTCTTGCGACATAGTATCCTTCAATAGTTGAAGGCGTCAGGAAAACTCATTCTTTAAGATAACCCCACAACCAAAATAGATCGAATTCAGATCTGTAAATTGCGGCGATCACTTTTTTGGAACTTTATGAATAGAACAAGAAACTGATTTTAAATAGTTAAAAGAGCTCTCAAACCTCGAAAAAAGCTCCACATTGGTTTCATTAAGACATTGAATCAGCTGTATTCTGTCATTTAGTGTTTAAGCTATGATCTGTAACTTAAAAATTCATACAGCAGTATGAATAAAATTACTAATGTTTAATTGAACAAAAGTTTACCTATGAAAATAGTGAACTAAAAAAAAACAACGAATAAAGGAAAACAAAGTTATGACTTGCACAGTATGCACTTTTATTTAGTTTCTCTAGCGCAATATGTACAATGTACATAGTGGATAAGATATTGTATTCCATCCAAAATTTGGATGTAAATATTTCACTGAAAATATGTTTTTAGGATACGTTTTCTTTTTTTCTTTTTTTTTGGAAAAGGTGTGTGTGTGTGTGTGTGTGTGTGTGTGTGTGTGTACAGCCCAGATAAAAAATGAAAAGACCATTAAATACCAAACTTGGTATTTACCTTCGGTATCTTCCAAGGATGCGACACGAAGATATTCAAGAAAATTCTCCCACAACAAATTATCCTTTATATGAAAACATTTTTGAAAATATTTTTCTTACAATGTCTCTAAGGATTTTGATCAAAATATCGTATATTTAAGGAGATTTACATCACAAATAAAATGTATAAAACGAACTGAACTTCATTTTTACTTTCTCTATACGTGCTATGTACATAGCGTACAGAGAAGGTATTGCACTCCACCAAAGAATTCGATACCGAGATTTCACCGGAAATATGTTTTAGGGTCCCCTGTATCCAAAAAAACTATTTTCAGAAAACGGTCCGTATGTGTGTGTGTGCGCGCGTCTGTGAACACAATAACTCAAAAACAAAAAGTCGGTAAAATACCAAACTTGTTATTTAAGTTTAGTATCTTCCAGGGATGCGACACGAAGATTTTGAGAAAAATTCCCCCACCCCAAACTACCGTTTACATGGAACTTTTTTCGAAAATTTTGATTTTCTCAAAAATGACTGTAAAAATTTTGATTAAAATTTTGTATATCAAAGATATTTACCTGATAAACAAAATGTATATCTTGAATTTTCTGGGAATAGCCTCTGAAGACCACTTTATTCTGGGTCAATTTTACATAACTGCTAAACCGTAAGAGACGGGCAAAAACTTACCACACAACAAATGCAGAGCACTTAAAAACACACAATTTATGATATATACATTTTTTCGTGGAGTCGATTGTTTTTTAGATATACCTTGTTTTTGGTTTCAGCTATAAAAACTTATACTTCTCTGGTACAGGACTTTGTGAACTCGTGTCCATACAAACAAAGGAACTTCAGTCACATAGCAAACAGCTTTTGACTATCACTTTAACCTATGGTACTCCCTTATTTCGCTTCTACTTACAAGTAATAAGTTCTACTAATTGTTTCCCGATTAGCATGAAGTAAATAAAAGCATAGGCTTTTTAACAATAATTTGTTGCAGAGATATAGAGAAAGTCATGTGAATGGAGCACATCAAGTTTTTTTTCACATAGGACAACCTTCAAAAGATGACTATCGATTTAGCCTAGTGTATTACCTTAATTCTCTTCTACTTACAAGGAAGCAAATAATAATATAATTTCTGCTAATATTTACCTTGATAAGTATGTCGTTGATAAAAGAATAAGCTTTTGTAAGGAAGGTTGTTTATGAAACAGCTAGAAAAGATGATGTAAATGGAAGGCATCTATCTATTTCAAGTTTACCTTTGAATGACCTTATATTATAATTATGTTCCCCACTAAATCGCGTAATAAGAAAATAATCAGAATTCAGTATAACATCTGTCAGAGATTGCATTAATGGCTACTGAATTCAATTCTATCATCAAGCACACCCCAAAACAGCGAAGGCATTGAGGAATCCGTGTAGTGACCTGTTTGTTTTAGCAGATTCAGTGCTGTTCTAATGGCATGAGAGGACATTGATTTCTGTTAGCATAGAGTAATAGATAAACCACTGGACCGGCTGTTTGTCTAAATCCTAGATAAACCTTACGTACTGCTCTGGTCTATTGGCATCCTAGTGTTCCCATCAAAATGTGAAGTGTATGGAGCAATCTCATGAAGATCTAAATGGGTTCCTGAGTACAGGTGAAGAATTTCATCAAACTTAAGATCTACAATGAGGATGATAAAAAAAATCTGATGTGTACCATTCACATGACTTTCTCTACATCCCTGCAACAAATTATTCTTAAAAAGCTTATGCTTCTATTTACTTCATACTAATCTAGAAAAACTAGAGGAAGTGGTCCTATTACTTTCTTCCTTGTAAGTAGAAAGAAAATAAGGGAGTAACATAGGTTAAAGCGATAATCAAAAGCTGGTTACTATATGACTGAAGTTACTTTGTTTTCATGGACATGAGTTGACAAATCCCTGTATGAAAAAAGTATGTTTTTCAAAGCTGAAACCAAGAAAAAGAATATCTCAAAAATGATCAACTCCACGAAAAAATGTATATAACATAAATTGCGTGTTTTAGCGTGCTCTATATTTTTTATGGGTTAAATTTTTGCCCATCTCTTACGGTTTAGTAGTTATGAAAAATTCATCCAGAATAAAGTAGTCTTTAGAGTCTATTCCCGAAAAATTCAAAATATACATTTTACGTATCAGGTAAATATCTTTAATTAATTATATTTTAATCAAAATCGTTAGAGCCATTTTTTATAAAATGAAAATTTTCGAAAAAAGTTCCATATAAAGGGTAGTTTGGGGTGGGGGAATTATTCTCAAAATCTTCGAGTCGCATCCTTGGAAGATACTAAACCTAAATACCAAGTTTGGTGTTTAACGGTCTTTTTGTTTTGGGGCTATGCTGTACACAGTCACAAACACTTCCACACACGTGGACCTTCTTTTAAAAATGCTTTTCTTCGGATTCGGGGACCCCAAAATATATATTTCCGGTGAAATCTCGGTATCGAATTTTTGGGTGCATTGCAATAACTTCTCTACCCCTATGTACATTGTACATATGAGGCTAGAGAAAGGAAACTTTATAACACTGTGTTAAAACTAATTTGTTTGTAAAACAACAAGTAGAGAAGGTCATGCAAATAAACATCAGTTTTGTTTTATTGGAGTAAAATAATAGCTCCTTTACTTACGAGACACGTGGCAGAGGAAAACATTCAACATGTACGCGTAATTGAAACTCTGGAGTATATTTAAAAAGGCAATAGAATTAAATGCATGGAATGGTAACAGCGCACTCAACTTGTTTGCATGCTCTGTAAAAATTAACCGCACGGCAGTGAAAAACAAACAGAAATGCATGTAATACATCGCTGACTGCACACCTACCACTACATTGGATATTGTAATTAGAAACAGCTGCAAGCAAGTAGCGCGCTTTGGTGGGGGGGGGGGTGAAACTGGGCACAAACAGCCAGCAATTTACCTTGTTTATTATTTAATTTTATATATGACACCGGTTTAAAATACCATTTAGCTGTGGCTGCTATATTCGTATGTGCAATTAAAAACACACAATCTCTATAATTTGAGTTAGGGGTTTTCTTTCACACTCCTATTTTCACATATATTAAAACAGAACGGCTGTAATTATATATTGTTAATTATATAGCTTGTTTTAAAGTGTAATCTTTCGTATGTTAAAGCATTCACAATAAAACAAAAATAGACTGAAAATTATGGACATTTATTTCGAATATCGTTGTACATTTAATATAACAATTTTAATACGAGGGTGATCAAAATAAAAACGGTAATTATGTTAAAAAGTTTTATTCTCAACATAGCCTCCTTCTCACCCTACACATTGTTGCCAACATTTCGGAAGCTTAAACATTCTTTCTTCAAAAAATCTGATGTGTTCCATTCACATGACTTTCTATACATCCCTGCAACAAATTATTGTTGTTAAAAAGCTTAGGCTTCTATTTACTTCAAGCTAACTGAGAAAACATTAGCAGAAATAGTCTTATTACTTGCATCCTTGTAAGTAGAAGTGAGATAAGGGAGTACCATAGGTTAAAGTGATAGTCAAAAGCTGGTTGCTATGTGACTGATGTTCCTTTGTTTGTATGGACACGAGTTCGCAAATTTCTAATTTTGATTTTAATCAAAATTGTTAGAGCCATTTTTAAAAAACCAATATTTTCGAAAAATGTTCCATGTGAAGAGTAGTTTACAGTGGGGAATTTTCTTGAAAATCTTCGTGTCGCATCATTAAGTTTGGTATTTTACCATCTTTTCGTTTTTGAGTTATCATGTTCACACACACGCACACGCACACGGACCTTTTTCTGAAAATGATTCTTTTGAATATCGAAATTTTGGGTGGAGTGCAATACTTTCTCTATACACTACGCACCTGTAGAGAGAGTAAAAATAGGTAGAGAAAGTTTGCGAGAGTAATGCATCACACATCGTAACGTTGCCATGGCTCATCTTTCATTAAGCAAACACTAAATTACGTATAGAGCGCTGTGGGCTATAAGCATTAGTAATGTGGCGCAATCTGTTGCGCTTCGTGTACATTATCTGCACAGATTAACTATGGAAGTTAAAGCCCCAAGTTGCAATCTGCATGCAACACGCAGCACTAATGATCCTCCGTGCTTTGTTTATTTCATTTGTTCTCTGAATTATGTTGTGTACAAGGGCAAAAGTGCAACACTAATATAGTCTAATGCTATTCCAACACGCATACCTTTGTGTGTTTGACGAAACTAATGAAAACCGTTTGTTAATTTTTGAGAGTCTATGTTTCGTGCTGTTCCCTTTATCACCAATGTAATTATGTTAGCATCGAGCAAATTGCGTGTATGCAATATCATTAGATCACAAATAATGTAATCAATACCACTGTAGGAAACAATTCAGTAACAGTCAGAGATGCCATCCTGAATTTTACCTTCCTTTGCAGTACACCAGAATGTATTTGAATAGGACGTGTAATAAAAATAGTATGATTATTATTAATAATAGACAATAAAATAAAGAATAAAATAAAAATTATAATATTAGTAGTAATAATAACAAAATAATAGAAATAAAAATAAAAATAATGTAAATATCAATAAAATAATAAAAATAAAACAATAAAAATAAAAAGATAATAGTAACATAATAATAACAATATAATAATAACATAATACTAACAATAATAATCACAATAACAATGATAACAACAATAACAACAATAGCAATAACAACAATAACAATAACAACAATAATAATAATAATAACAATAATAACAGTAATAACAATAACAATAATAATGCAGCAACACTAAAGTAGCCATTACGTTATGCCATATCTATTTATATTTATAACAAATCTGGTAAGTTCCATTTAATGACTTTCTATGCATATAACATTTTATGGTTGAAAAGCTTTTCAATAAGTCCTTAGAAAAATAGAGAAAAAATTATTTTTGGTAGATTTTAATTTCTCTATACGTACTATGTACATTGCGTATAGAGAAGTTATTGTAATGCATCCAAAAATTCGATACCGAGATTTCGCCGGAAATACATGTTTTGGGTCCTCCTGAAACCAAAAAAAAAAAAAAAGACATTTCTGAAAAAAGGTCCGTGTGTGCGTATGTATGAGTGTGTGCTTGTGTATGGGTGTGCGTGTGTACAGCATAGATCAAAAACGAAAAGTCCATTAAATATCAAACTTCATATTTAAGTTCAGTATCTTGCAAGGATGCGACACGATGATTTTCAAGAAAATTCCCACACCCTCAACTACCCTTTACATGGAAAAAATTTCGAAAGTTTTTATTTTCTCAAAATGGCTCTAACGATTTTGATTAAAGTCCCGTTTATTAAAGTTATTTATGTCCGAAATAAAATGTATATCTCGAATTTTTGGGGAATAGCCTCTTAAGACCTCTTTACTCTGGATGAATTTTGCTTAACTGCTAAACCGTAAAAGATAGAAAAAACTCTCTACACAAAACATGCACATCACGACAAAACACACAATTTATGTCTTTACGTTTTTGTTGTGTGGGTAACGGTTTCCAAGATATTCCTTGTTATTGGTTTCAATTGTGAAGTACCTGGCTAAGCAAAGAAGTGATTTGCAATGACAATCGCAAAACGATAGATTTTAAAACATTTTACAATATTTTAGCATAGCGCATTCCCTTATTCTCTTCTACTTATTAGGAACTAAGTATTAACATTCTGCTAATATTTATCTTGATTAGTATTGTGTACAAAGAAGAATAATATTTTGTAGGAGGTTTGTAGAGCAGCTAGAGAAAGTCATGTGAGGGTAACACATCAGGTTTTTAATTTTTGAGTCATCTTTCTTAAACTTGCATAACAGTGAGCTTTGGGGGAAAGTTTTAATTAAGAATTTGAAAAACATTTCGTTTAGTGTTACCTTATGAAGTTCAGCCTGCAGCTATAGAAGTATGAAGTTGCAGAAGCGTAAAGTAATTTTATATTTTGTCTAGTTTAACAGAATTTATACGGCGCCTTGACTCCAACCTCGGTTCCTTTCGCAATTGTTTTCATTGGGTCTGTTTTCTTTCAGCATGACTGCCTTTTCTCCACTATTTTCTGGCTGCTCTTTTTCGTCTGTTCCGTATTTTTGTCTCGCCTACAAACTTGTTTTTCTGTTGAACTTTGCCCTTTTCATGATTCTCAGTATTCATTTCTTTCATTTCCCATGCCATTTACGTCCCTTAATTAAAAACTCTTCAACTAATTATTTGGTCTACCACCTCCAAACATGACTGTATTAATATTACTTAGTCATTACCAAGTTATATACAGGGTTATTCAAAAAGAAATAACACATTTCAAACTTTTATCGCTTCCAAACTACAAAAGATAGAAGCATGATTTCAACGTTCATGGAGAGAAAAAAAGTTTACAATTGAAATAGCGCGGGGGTAGAAGTTTCAATCACGACCGCATTGGCGCTGTTGTTTGTTGTTGTATGTCTGTAGTGAAATGGCGGCGACACCTCAAGGGATATCATTTTGTGTGCTGAAATTAGCAAAGCTAGAGTCCATTGTTGCAGTTCAGCGAAAGGATCCCAAAGAAATCCACATCACAAGCAAGCAACCAACGGAATGGCGAGTTCTAAAACATCGTCTCCACCTGAAGACATAGAAACTGCATTGAATCCTGACGACCACAACAAACGGTAGCAATTATACATTGGCATATTAGAAGGTGTGGAAGAAGACAATTTTACTCAGCGATTAATGTTTTCCAATGGAAAACGTTCATGCAAGATAGTGCCTCACCTCATTTCTCTTGCCACGTCTGACGTCACTTGAATGACACTTTTGCAGGACGTTGGATTGCGAGAGGAGGAGCAGATCAGCTTTATCGCCGGTGGCCTCCCAGGTCTCCAGATCTCATTCCGTGTGATTTTTATCTATGGGGTTACGTAAAAGACCGTGTTTTTATCCTTCCTACGACATCGAATTGTTGAAGCTGTAAATTCGATAACTGGAGACCAGCTGATTCGTGTGTGGCAGGAAATGTGCCACCGTTTTGACATATGTCGTGTAACACACGATGCTCATATAAATGCATGTTATAAAAATGTACACTTTTCTATCCCCATGAACGTTGGAACCATGTTTCTATCTTTTGTAGTTTAGAAGCAATGAATATTTGAAATATGTTCTTTCTTTTTGAATAACTATTACTTCAACTGCATTACTGAGTAAAAATTCTGGTGTATATTCATATGCCTTTCCCTACCTCTACCACTTATAAGTGGTTCTATTAAACTTAATTAAATTCTACCCAAAAATCAAATATATAACAACTTTCTATAACACGAAAACTATTGAGGTCATTTGTGGCAGATGAAAGACAAGCTCTCAAAGTTTGTTAAACACTGACAGTAAACTTCCATATCTACACAGAGCTAAACATTATTAGTTTTCATTTTATAGGGAGTTGTAATGTTGGCAAGACTCTATGGACTCTTTGTATATATATAAGATCGCTCGCCTCCTATCTAAATGGCTAGGGTTCGATCCAAAGCGCCCGCATATGGAATTTGTCGTGGACGAAGTAGCGTCTAGACGTGTTTTCTATGGATCCTACGGTTTCCCCCGCCATCCGTTCCACCAATTGCTCCATCATCACCTTTCCTATTATTCTCTTCACTTGCATTTCATGTCACCCACTTCTTAATGCCTTACGAGCGACCACTCTTTCCAGGTTCTCCATTCTGTGGTTTTGTACAGTTGACACCTCGACAGGCTTCAGACCCGTAGGCATTTGCTTTTAAGTCCTAGAGATATAAGGAGGATAAGCCGACCTCAAATATACACAGGGTGGGAAATGGAAATGGTGTTTTATTTATGGACGCTCTTTAACTGCTGTGGTTCTCAGCGTCCCATTCTTTACTGGGCGTGAAAGACCGCTTAATTTTGCTCGGAGGCCTCTTTTATCAGGCTTGAGGTTCTTTTACGTACCGTAAATCTACGACACGTGACCAACGACTTTACTTCCCTTCCGAAGGAAACCATGCTAATGAATTTTACGCCCGAAAAAAGTCATCTTCCTCCCCCGGGTTTGAACCCGCGACCTTAGATGCATGAAACTAGCATGGTGGGAGGTGTATAAGAGCAAATATAGGTCGTCAGATCCCCTTTTGCCACAAGTTGTTTGTCTACCTATGACATCAATTTTAGTTTCTTGACCAGTTTTTCTAGAATGACATTTTTACCTTCTCTATACGCACTATGTACATAGTGTATAGAGAAGGTATTGCACTCCACCAAAAATTGGATACCAAGATTTCACCGGAAATACATGTATTAGGGACCCCAATATCCAAAAAAAGCATTTTCACAAAAAGGTCCGTGTGTGTGTGTGTGTGTGTGTGTGTGTGTGTGTGTGTGTCTGTGAACACGATAACTCAAAAATGAAAAGTCGGTAAAATACCATACTTAGTATTTAAGTTTGGTATCTTCCAGGGATGCGACACGAAGATTTTGAGAAAAATCCCCCTACCCCCAACTACCCTTTACATGGAACTTTTTTAGAAAATTTTGATTTTCTCAAAAATGACTAAAGATTTTGAATAAAACTTCGTATATTAAACATATTTACCTGACAAATAAAATGTATATCTTGAATTTTCTAGGAATAGCCTCTGAAGAGTAGTTTATTCTGGATGAATTTTACGGAATTTTGAATAACTGCTAAACCGTAAGAGGTGGACAAAAACTTACTACACAAAAATGTAGGGCACATTAAAACACACAATTTATGTTGCATAAATTTTTTTCATGGAGTTTGTCGTTTTTGAGACAGTCCTTATTTTTGGTTTCTGCTATGAAAAACGTATACTTTTCTCATACAGGAACTTGTCAACTCCTATCCATATAAACAAAGGAAGTTCATTGACATAGCAACCAGCTTTTGACTATCACTTTAACCTATGGTTGTCGCTTATTTCCCTTCTACTTACAAGGAAGCGAGTAATAAGACTATTTCTGATAATTTGTTCTGATTAGCATAAAGTGATTAGAAGTATAGGCTTTTTAAGAATAATTTGTTGCAGGGAGATAGAGAAAGTCATGTGAGTGGTACACATCAGAATTTTTGACCTGTTTATCAAGGGTAGCTCACAGTAACTTTGCTAAACGTCATTCGTTTAGAAGGAACGAGCAGCCTTGTAGCGGTTTAGCACGCATTGCCTCTTGTGAACGACGAGAAGAAGAGTGAAATGTTACTTGTATTGTACCTTTGCAACATTTAGAAAATTTGCTTGCGTCTCGTAAGCCCGCAATATTTATGTTGATTGACAACTGGAATAACACGTTATGCAGCTCACGTGCTGCCCATTGTTTGTCTTTGTCTCCAAGCAACTGAAGTATGCTCGTATCAAAGTGTCTGTCAAAAATGGACGCTAACTTTTTGTAGTTAACTGCTCGCACACGAAACAGAAATTGTTCGGTGCATTTACGCCAGCGCGATGAGATTCTTCATTGCACAGGAAATTAAGTAACAGATGACAAAAACTACTTAAAGCTACTGCTTTTTACAAGCGAAATAAAATTTTAACTGAACTAAAACACGATGCTTCATAAACAGAACCGTCTTTGTCATTTCCTGCTGGTCTGGTGCAGAGAGCACTAAACTAATAAATCACCCATCCCTCACCCCTTAGCAAGCCAAATATACCGTAAACTAATTTATGATTCTTAAGTATGAAATCTAAACATTGGAAACATTTATGAAAACCGGTTTAGAGAACATCTAGGTCCATGGTTTACTTACTTGGATTTTTGACAAATTTTACTTTCTCTACATAGTGTATAGAGAATGTATTGCACTCCACCAAAAAATCCGATATTTCACCGGAAATGTATGTTTTAGGGTCCCCTGTATCAAAAAAAGTATTTTCAGAAAAAAGTCCGCGTATGTGTCCGTGTGTCTGTGAACACGATAACTCAAAAAAGTCGGTAAAATTCCAAACTTGGTATTTAAGTTTAGTATCTTCCAGGGCGACACGAAGATTTTGAGAAAAATCGCCTCACCCCAAACTACCCTTTACATGGAACATTTTTCAAAAATTTTGATTTCCTAAAAAATGGCTCTAACAATTTTGATTAAAATATGTTATATTAAAGACATTTATCTGTCAAATAAAATGTATATCTTGAATTTTCTGGGAATGGCCTCTGAAGACCACTTTATTCTGGATGAATTTTACGGAATTTCGCATAACAGCTAAACCGTAAGAGATAGACAAAAACTTACCACACAGAAAATGTAGAGCACATTAAAACACACAATTTATATGTTATACATATTTTCGTGGTGTTGATCATTTTTAAGATATCCCTTATTTTTGTTTTCAGCTATGGAAAAATCATACAGGATTTTGTCAACTCCTGTCCATACAAGCGAAGGAGCTTCAGTCACATAGCAACCAGTTTTGACTGTCACTTTAACCTATGGTACTCCCTTATTTCGTTTCTACTTACAAGGAAATAAGTAAGACTATTTCTGTTAGCTTGTTCTCGATTAGCATGAAGTAAATAGAAGTAAGAGCTTTTTAACAACAATTTGTTGCTGATATGTAGAGAAAGTCATGTGAATGGAACACATCAAATATTTTTACAGGATCACACAAATTTGAGAGTTTATAACTTCCTATAATCTTTTATTGCTGTCTATGGATTTTTTTTTTTTTTTTTTTTTTTTTTTTTGCATATGTGCAAATTGTGCCTGAAAACAGAACGATATAAAAGCAGAAAAAATATTAGAGTGCCAGTTTACTAAAACCCATTGTTCACAAACCGAAAGCCATTATCACGGCCAATTCGGAATACGATAACGTCGGTACACATACAGGTAATGGGAGATTCAGAAGCATCAAACGCATGAAATCTGATCATAAAGTGGCAATATTCACAACTCTCAGAGGGAGAATTTCATGGCCTCAAAACCATAAAATCAGTGATTGAAAGAGAAATTCTAACAAGGTGCTACGTTCTCTATCTTCTTTCTAATACGTTGTTACTTTCTCCGCTAACATTGTAAATAGAAGAACCATTGTATTCCATCCAAAATTTTGATTTCGAAATTTAATCGAAAATATATTTTTTAAAGTTCTTTCAATCTGAATGTATGTAGGTAGAATGTATTGCACTCCAACAAAAAACTTGATACAGAAATTTCACTTCGTTGACATAGCAACCAGCTTTTGACTATCACTTTAACCTATGGTACGCCCTTATTTCCCTTCTACTTACAAGGAAGCAAGTAATAAGACTCTTGGTTAGCATGAAGTAAACAGAAGCATAAGCTGTTTAGCAATAATTTGTTACAAATATATAGAGAAAGTCATGTGAATGGAACACACCAGATTTTTTTTTTTGTAGCATTTGTAAATAAACAGTTGCCAGTATTAAAGTTCCAACCTTTGCAATAATACGCTTATGCCCCAACACGTGTTTACTGGTTTAAAGTAATTAACGTTTCCATAGCTTTGTTATAAGAAACAATGTTAGGTCATATGGAGGAATTACTATTCCGGTTCAATAAATCATTTTGTTAGATATTTACGTATTTAAATGTATTCTATTAACACGCAACTCAATTTAAATGTTAATTTCTCTGGCTTATGTGTACCTCTCGTAAACGTTTCTTTGTTGCAACAAATAATAGTTTTTTTTTTTTTTTGCCATAAATTGAATGTGCTACTTAATAGTAGGATTTAAATTTATATTAAATAGAATTAAATAGAATTACAAATTAGAACTCGGTGTTCTTTTGAGTAAATTTTGAGTGAAAACAATAGATAGCTTTTATAATCTTCATATCACATTTTAATACTTTTTATTTTAGTTATTAAATTACTATGTGAGGCGGAGCAGTGGCCGAGTGGTTAGAATGTTTGCCAAGGTGGCCTTGGCTTTAATTCCAGAGGCTCACATTTGGGATTTGTAGTGGACAAAGTGGCGTTTCTCCGGTTTCCCCCTCCATTCGTTCCACTACCTGTTCCACAAAATCTATCCAGTTATAAAATTCACCGTCATTAAATATATTTTACTCACTCTCGTATCAGGCTTCTGGTAGATTACCCATATCGGATCCTGAACAGATATCTGACCCCAGGTGCTGGATTATAAGTTAAAGTATGACCTCCATTCAAGGACAGTATGTAGTGTAAATATCTGATGTGTTCTATTCACATGACTTTCTCTACATCTCTGCAACAAATTATTGTTAAAAAGCTGATGTTTTTATTTACTTATGCTAAAGGTATATTCCTTTTTGAGCTATGCTGTCCACAGACACACACACGTACGGCCAAGACCTTTTTCCAGAAATGCTCTTTTTCTGGATTCAGGGAGACCCTAAACATGTATTTTCGGTGAAATCTCGGTATCGATTTTTGGGGTGCATTACAATACCTTCTCTATACACTATGTGTACAGAAAGTAAAAATAGCTTCTTAGAGTAGATACGCCGATAGAATGCACAACGTGAAATGTAGAAGGTATTATCCCTATGTTGACCACACTCCGCAATAGAGCTCTCTCTCTCTTCTCTTCTCTCTCTCTCCCTCTCTCCCTCTCTCCCTCTCTTTCTCCTTACGCTTGTTCCACTCATTCCACCTATTTCTGCATTCCTCAGTTATCATGTTTCTATTCTTTGTTTGTATCTGTGAAATGTTGTAACCAAGCCGAGACATTTCGAGTTGGACCGATGCACGGTGCACAGCACTTGACCATCTCGGGCTGTACACATGAAAATTTACATCTTTAGGAGGCCGTGATGTAAAATATAGTTATGTTTAGCGAATTTCTTTACATTTTTATGAGGTATTGAATTTAAAAGCAAGTTTGGTATTTATCCCACTTTTCAATTTTACTGTTCAGAAGACTCACGCTCACACAGCTTGAATAAAAGGAACCCACATAATAAGATTATATTATTATTTTTCTTTTGTAGCTTGACGTCCTTTAACCTGGTTGGTCATATCAGACGATGAATGAAATTGTGTATATGATGTTCAAGTGATCTCGGGGTCCATGGAGCTTAAAGTTACTCGACATTCGTCTTCTCAGGATACGGAAAAACCCCGAAAAAATCTTATCCGGGTAACTCACCCTAAGTGAGATTCGAACTCACGACCTTTTGAATGTGAGGCAGACACTCTACCACCACACTACCCAGTTGGGCTGAGATATATTATTATACACTAACAATATGTGTGTACAAACATAAAGCTACACCCTTAGGTTACGATTGTATTTGTTCACACCCCCTCACTCATTAGCGCTGTACGCAGCTCTCAGCTTATCACCTTAAGCAGAACCCTTGCCTGCCAGTAGCCTTCAACATGCCCTTATGCCTCATAAAGGATCCCCTTTAATATCTTTCCTTCCATTAGCCATCTCTGCCGGCAAACTTTAAAGATTCACGTAACAATTTTCATCAATAGTTTACTGTGTGAGATATTTCATTCCATCTCAACATAAGACTGTCATTTATCTTCTCCTCCTTTATCTGCACTTTTTATTTAGAAACGCTGCATTTTCTAAGACTGCCATTGGCAGAACACCGATTTATTTCCTTTAAGGAGTGTAGTGTTGTGAAGAATAGAAGAGATTTGAAAGGTTTCAGATCCAAGTAAGTTCCAAAGCGCTTTATCGACTCACCTGAAATATTTCACACTTTCTATCCGACCCCAATAAACCTTACACAACCGGCTCTCTCTCCCCTGACCCCTTTACGTCATCGTGGTATAAAAATGGCATTTTTTATTGCCCGAACCGTGTAATGGATTGCCAATAACCGGCTTGTCTTTTTCTTCTGATCTTACTATCGAAGCACTTCACGCTAGCTTCTCGAGTCACATTTAATAGCAAAACCCTTGCTGTTCTTCGCCTTAAGCAGAATATATGAGAAAAGCTGACTGTGAGAAAATGTTTAATTCATTACCTGTCTTCTGCAAAATTCATGAAACAAAAGTATTGCAATAAAATAATACTAAAGCTGCAATTCTGGTCGAATGGTCAGTCTTCAGGCTTCTCACTGTAAATGTACAGATTAGATTCCCGACTAGGGCATTGAAACAGTATCAGTTTTTAGTTTATCTAGCATGTATGTACGTACAATTCCTATACATAGTAACCATAGAAGATATTGTATTCCACCCGATCATTCGATGTCAAGATTTCATCGGAAATATGTTTTGTGATCTCCTGAGTTAAAAAAATATGATGTGTTCCATTCACATGACTTTCTCTACATCTCTACAATAAATTATTTTTAAAAAGCTTATGTTTCTATTTACTTCATGCTAATCGAGAAAAAAATAGCAGAAATAGTCTTATTACTTGCTTCCTTGTAAGTAGAAGCAAAATAAGGGGAAACCATAGGTTAAAGTGATAGTCATAAGCTGGTTGCTTTGTGACTGAAGTTCTTTTGATAGTATGGACACGAGTTGACAAATTCCTGTATGAGAAAATTATAAAATTTTCAAAGATGAAACCAAAAACAAGGAATGTGTAAAAAACGATCAACTCCTCGAAAAAAATGTATATAACATAAATTGAGTGTTTTAATGTGCTCTACAGTTTTAGTGTGTTAAGTTTTTGTCCATCTCTTACGGTTTTGAAATTATGCAAAATTCCGTAAAATGCATCCAGAATAAACTAGTCTTCAGAAGCTATTCCCAGAAAATTCGAGATATACATTTTATTTGCCAGGTAAACATATTTAATATACGACATTTTAATCAAAATATCTAGAGCCATTTTTGATAAAATAAACATTTTCGAATTATTTTCCATGTAAAGGGTAGTTTGGGGTGGAAGGATTTTTCTCAAAATCTTCGTGTCGCATCCATGGAAGATATTAAACTTAAATACCAAGTTTGGTATTTTACCGGCTTTTCGTTTTTGAGTTATCGTGTTCACAGACACACGGACCTTTTTCTGGAAATGCTTTTTTTTTGGATTCAAGGGACCCTAAAATATATATTTCCGATGAAACCTCGGTATCGAATTTTTGGGTACATTATAGTTACGCAGAGAAAGTAAAAATAATTTTTATAAAAAGGTCGGGTATCTGTGTGTAGACAGTAAAACTCTAAAACGAAAAGAACGTTAAATACCGTATGTAGGACAGTAGTTGGATAGGTATAATCAAACTAAAAAATTCAATACCATAGCCAAGGTTTGAGCCATGGATCTCCCGGTCTCTAGCCGGCTGCTCTACCACTGAGCTACCATAGCAACATGCCGGCATAGCATAGAATTTCTCAAGTGAGTCTTATATTTCCCGGTAAAGCACAAGGTAATCTCAAATGTTGTAGTACTTTAAAGTCCCGGGATTCATAGTATAGTGAACTATTATGGTCAATTTGTATTGATTTAATTGTTTTTTCAGACAAGCCGTATATAAGACAGTAATTGGATAGGTAGAGTCAGACTGAAAAATTCAATGCCATAGCCGGGATTTGAGTCACGGATCTCCCGGTCTCTAGCCGGTTGCTCTTCCACTGAGATACCATGGCAACATGCATGTTTACCGGTAAAACACAAGGTGATCTCCAATTATTTTGAAATGACAACCCCAATGGCGAATTGCAATATTGTAAGTTCCCGGATATAGCATTGCATTTTTCAGTCTGACTCTACTTATCCAACTCCTGTCCTACCTACGGCATGTGTTAAAAAAGCAAATCAACATTAAAACTGTCAACACTATAATCAACACGGATTTCAACTTGGAAAAGTATCATAAAGACAGAGTTCAGTTGACTCATCACATTTCAGAGAATCGCTCAAAAAACAGGTGAATGAGACACACCTGTTGGGCAAAAGTTGGAAGTTCATTGTGACACTGGGTAGACATACGTCTAAATGACTACAAAAATCCCTGTGCAATTAACTACCCGCAATGGAGAGACACTTTTTAAAAAAAATTGATGTGTTCCACTCACATGACTTTCTCTACATTCCTGCTATAAAATTATTGTTAAACAGTATATTCCTCTAGTTACTTCATGCTAATTGCGAAAAAAATTAACAGAAATGTTCCAATTTCTTGCTTCCTTTTAAGTTGAACGGCAATAAGGGAATCTAAGAGACTAAAGTGATAGTCAGATCTTTTAACACTTACTGTCCTACATATCCTGCTGCAGCGTCCGAGATACGCCAAACAGAGACTTCAGGCCGGCTTCAGTGACTTACCAAGTGCTCTACATAACCACCAGACAATCAAAAAGACAATAATATTTATATGACAATATAAATTTTTGAATTATTGTAAAGTATAACAGCTGGTTGCCGTGTGGTTCAAATTCCTTTATTTTTATAGCCAAGATTTGACAAATTTACGTATGATAAAAGTATAAGTATTTTAAAACTGAACTTATAACAAGGAATGTCTCAAAAAGGGTCAACTCCACAAAAAAAACCGTATTTATTGTAAATTGTGTGTTTTAACGAGCTCTCCATTTTTGTGTAGTAGTTTTTATTCATCTCTTGCGGTTAACGAGTTATGCAAAATACCAAAATAAAGGTATCTTCAGAGGCTATTCACAGATTATTCAAGATATACGCCTTATTTGTCATGTAAATATCTTTAACATATGGCATTTTAATTAAAACGTTAGAGCCATTTTGGAGAAAATACAAATTTGAAAAAAAAAAATTCACGTAAAGAGTAGTTCAAGATGGAGGTATTGTCTTGAAATTCTTCGTGTCGCATCCTTGAAAGATATACTGATTTTAAAGACCAATTTTGGTATTTAACGGACTACGTTAAACAGCTATGCTTTCCAGAGGCACACACATATAGCAGACTGACATTATTATAAAACAGTTTTTTTTTAAATCCAGGGGCATCAAAACATATAATTCCGATGAAATCTCGGTATAAAATTTTTGGGTGCAACACAATACCTTCTCTATTCACCATATATATAGTACGTGTAGATAAAGTAAACTGATACAGATGCTCCTGCTAGAACTTTTCTTTCCAGAGTTCCAAAGATTTTAATTTCATCGCATATATTTATTTAATTTTGACCTCTCCCTTGTTGATTAAGGTTATTTATTTATTTTTTGCTTGTCAACAGGAGTGAAGTCCCAATTACTGAAAGCAGTTGACAACAGACGGGATAAAACTCTTATTATACAAGCGTAGAATCTGTCGTGACACTTTTCAATTGAAGCTCTGTTGCGACTCGACACTGCTTTTTGATGGGTTATGTCATAGGAGCGAATATACCTGTCATGTATAGGCAGCTTCCGCAACGACATCTGCCGTGTGCAGGGAGTTCTAGAACAACGTGAGGTGTCGGTATAAGGCCTATATGTGTGACAGAATGTGATAAAACCTTTGATCACATTAAAGCTGTCGATTATATTACTCTATGTCTAACCTTTTATCACATATTTTAACAGTGTTACAAGGGATATCCAACAATTAACACAATGAGAAATAATAAAGGCTCCTATTTTGTTTTACTTTCTCTACACACACTATGCACGTAGTGTATAGATAAGGTATTGTATTGCATCCAAAGCTCGATACTGAGATATGTTTTTGACCCCCTGAATCCAGAAAAAGCATTTTTAGAAAAATGTCCCTCTGTGTGTGTGTAGGGGAGGGATAGCGTAGCTCAAAAACGAAGACCGTTAAATACCAAACTTGGTATTTAAGTTCAGTATCTTCCAAGGATGCGACACAAAGATTTTCAAGAAATTCTCCCCACCCCCAACTACCCTTTACATGGAAACAATTTCGAAAATTTTGATTTTCTTGAAAATGACGAACGATTTTGATTAAAATCTATTATATTTAAGATATTTACATGACAAAGTGTATACATATGTATACAGTTTCAGCCTCTGAAGACATACAAAATTTCGCAAAATACATCCCGAATAAAAATAACTGGTAATTCGTAAGAGATATGCAAATACTTACTTAACTAACGTAGATCCCGTTAAAACACACAATTTATGTTATATATATTTTTACGTGGAGTTGATCGTTTTTGAGATTTTCCTTATTACTAGTTTCTCTTTTAAAATACTTATACTTTCTGCTACGTGAATTTGTCAATTCCTGTCCGTACAAAGGTACTTCAATCACATAGCAACCAGGCTTTTAAAAGATTTTGACTATCACTTTAACCTATAGTACTCCCTTATTTCCCTTCTACTTACAAGAAGGCAATCTTGTTTCCTTACTGTTTCTGCTATTTTTTTCTCGATTAATGTTAATTGAATAGAAGAATAATCCTTTTAACAATAATTTATTTAGAGATTTAAAGAAAATCATGTGAATGGAGCATATCAGATTTTTTTAACCTTATATAAAATATTTATAAATAAATTTACTTTAAGCTCTTATTACGTTCAACTACAACGTTTTCGTATAACCTAATCTAAAGCTCAATAAGACACTTTCTTAAGGAACATGAATAAATACACTATTTATGAGTATGAATAACAAAGACAGAAGCCAAAGGAATAAATAATATTGTCATAATTACTTTGTGTTCTTTTAAATATTGGCTTCCGAAACCATTTAATTTTTTCCTCACATCATTTTTACTTTCTCTAGCCCCATATGTACAACGTACATAGGGATAGAGAAGTATTGTATTCCACCCAAAAATTCGATACCGAGATTTCACCGGAAATACATGTTTTAGGGCCCCCTGTATCCAAAAAAAGCATTTTCAAAAAAAGGTCCGTGTGTGTGTGTCCGTGTGCCTGGGAACACGATAACTTAAAAACGAAAAGTAGCTAAAATACCAAACTTGGTATTTAAGTTTATTATCTTCCAGGTATGCGACACGAAGATTTTGAGAAAAATCCCCCCGAGCCAAACTACCCTTTACTTGGAACATTTTTCGAAAATTTTGATTTTCTTAAAACTGGCTCTAACGATTTTGATTAAAATATATATTAAAGATATTTACTTAACAAATAATATCTTGAATTTTCTGGGAATAGCTTCTGAACACCTGTTTATTCTGGATGAATTTTGCTTAATTTGGCATAACTAGTAAACCGTAAGAGATAGACAAAAACTTACTATATAAGAAATGTGGGTCTTATTAAAATACACAAGTTATATTATATACATTTTTCTCGTGGAGCTTATCGTTTTCAAGGTATTCATTGTTATTAGTTTCAGTTGTGAAGTACTTATACTTTTCTCAGACGGGAGTGTCCGTTTTTCTTTTGTTCTACTCCTGGCCAAGAAAAGAAGCGATTTGTAATGAGAAGCGCATAACGACAGCTTATAAAATATTTGAATATCGGTTTAGCCTAGTTTATTCCCTTATTTTCTTCCTACTTATACGGAACTAAATAATAAGAACGTTGTGCTGCCACGATTAGCAAGGAGTAGAAAGAAGAAGAATCTTATGTATGAAGTCTGTAGAACAGCTAGAGAAAGTCATGTGAGTGTTACACATAAGATTTTTCGTATAGCCTTCATGTACCTTTCTAACAGCTTATGCTATGCTGTTATGTATTTCAAGTATTTTATTTCTGTTTTTATAATAATTAAGATTTGAATTGTACAGTGTTTAACTTGATTCATAATAGCAAATGGGCAGTTTGTCTGTAGCCACTGAACACGTGTAATGTCTGTCATTTTATTTTCTAATTACAAATGATCAAGGATGTGATGGTGGGTTTAACAGAATCAAATCACAGCTAGAAGTGGTCAAAGGTGCTATGTTACTCTGTAAAGAGTTTTATCAAATCTATTTGATCATATTTCTATGTCACAGAAAGACATTTAATGCTAGTGGAGGGATCCTCGGTCCTGCTATTTGCTTTGAGTCCCATTGTGAACAACCTGAAGAAGTGAACACAGAAAAAAGGCAATTTATGAATGTACCATTTCTATTTACAAGAACAAATATGATCTTAAAAATCTGATGTGTACCATTCACATGACTTTCCCTATATCACTGCAACAAATTATTCTTAAAAAGCTTATACTTCTATTTACTTTATGCTAATCAAAAAAAAAAAAATAGCAGAAATAGTCTTATTACTTGCTTCCTTGTAAGTAGAAGCGAAATAAGGGACTACCGTAGGTTAAAATGATACTCAAAAGCTGGTTGCTATGTCAATGAAGTTCCTTTGTTTACATGGATAGGAGTTGACAAGTTCCTGTATGAGAAAAGTGCAAGTTTTTCATAGCAGAAACCAAAAATAAGGAATGTCTCAAAAACGATGAACTTACGAACAAAATGTACATGGTATAAATTGGGTGTTTTAACGTGCTCTACATTTTTTGTGAACTAAGTTTTTGTCCATCTCTTACGGTTTAGCAGTTATTCAAAATTCAGTAAAATTCATCCAGAATAAACTTCTCTTCAGAGGCTATTGCCAGAAAATTCAAGATATGCATTTTATTTGTCAGGTAAATATCTTTAATATCCGAAATTTTAATCAAAATTGTTAGAGCCATTTTTGAAAAAATCAAAATTATCGAACAAATTTTCATGTAAAGGGTAGCTGGGTGTGGGGGGATTTTTCTCAAAATCTTCGTGTCGCATTCCTGGAGGATACTAAACTTAAATACCAAGTTTGGTGTTTTACCGACTTTTCGTTTTTGAGTTATCGTGTTCACAGACACACGGACACATACGGACCTTTTTCTGAAAATGCTTTTTTTTTTATACAGGGGACCCTAAAGCATATATTTCCGGTGAAATCTCGGTATCGAATTTTTTTGTGGAGTGCAATACCTTCTCTATACACTATGTACATAGTACGTATAGAGAAAATAAAAATATATCTGTCATCAAATTAGTGATAGAGGCCAGAGAGGCAATACCCAAAAAAGTACTCCAATTTTGGGTAGATTATAGCCTGATAAACGCCTGCTGCATACAACAGCGATCATGGAAATCAGAGGATCTATTCTCAATCTCAGGAATCATTTTTTATTAATTTTAGTGCTGGAGCAATGTAAATGAATTACATTTCGTTGTATGATTTTGAAACCAATAACGTAGTGTTAATATGTCAAGATTGGTATGTGCTATTTATAGAAGGTTTTAAGTCTATCATTTCTAATTTGATATGTTTTCTATGCAATTTACTTTTATCATCGTAAACTATTTTTAAAAAGGTTAATTGTGTAGTTATATTTTGTCTGCATAGCAGCCCTCAAATGAGGAGAGTAAGTAATAAAATAATAAAGTATCTACTTCATTATAAACGCTTAGGAAATTAGGATAACTAGAGGGAGCTAAAGGGAAATTTATAAAGACTTGCTTTATGATGAAGCCATAATTATAACTCATTTGCTTATGTTAAGTTTTGAGGAATGAGATATGCTATTTAATCCCCAATGCTTTTAACCCTGCAACATGTAATTTACTAATGGTGCTTACTCGTATAACAATCGCCAGCTTTCGTTTTATAAGAATAGATCGTACCGCAGCACAGCTGAGGCAGAGAAGTTGCCCATATACCAGGGGTTTAGACTACACTTTACACTTTCCATAGCAACTGTTGATTTTATGCAACACTAAAGAGACACACGTTCACATAATTTTGTTCATGTATCTAATGTTATATCCCAACAATAAATGGAGTGGTTACTAATGCACTTCATACACTATATGAAATGGGTCCATGGATCTAAATGTCCTATATCGCCAATGTTAAATTCAAGCAATTTATGACCAGTTATCTAAAAATATGTGTTACACTCACATGACTTTCTCTAGCCGTTCTACAAACTTCTTACATAAGATTATTCTTCTTTCTGCACCTTTTTATAATCGAAGTATTCAGCAAAATGTTCTTATTACTTAGTTCCTTATAAGTAGGAAGAAAATAAGGAAATACACTATGCTAAACCAATACTCAAACGTTTTAAAAGCTGTCGTTATGCGATTATCATTACAAATCACTTCTTTCCTTGGCCAGGGGTAGAACAAAAGGAAAACGGACACTTCCGTCTGAGAAAACTTTAGTACTTCACAGCTGAAACTAACAACAATAAATACTTCGAAAACGGTAAGCTCCACGAAAAAAATGTAAATAACGTAAGTTGTGTATTTTAACAAGGCCTACATGTTTTGTATAGTAAGCTTTTGTCTATCACTTACGGTTTACTAGTTATGCCAAATTAAGCAGAATTCATCCAGAATAAACAGCTCTTTAGAAGGTATTCCCAGAAAATTCAAGATATACATTTTATTTGTCAGGTAAATGTCTTTAACGTACGCTATTTTAATCAAAATCGTTAGAGCCATTTTTAAGAAAATCAAAATTTTCGAAAAAAGTTCCATGTAAAGGGTAGTTTGGGGTGGGAGGATTTTTCTCAAAATCTTCGTGTCGCATCCCTGGAAGATACTGAACTTAAATACCAAACTTGGCATTTTAGCTACTTTACGTTTTTGAGTTCTCGTGTTCACAGACACACGGACACACACACGGACCTTTTTCTGGAAATGATTTTTTTTAGATTCAGGGGGTCCTAAAACATGTATTTCCGGTGAAATCTCGACATCGAATTTTTGGGTGGAATGCAATACTTCTCTATCCCTATGTACATTGTACATACGGGGCAAGAGAAAGTAAAAATCTGATGTGTTACACTCACATGACTTTCTCTAGCCGTTCTACAAACTTCAAACATAATATTATTCTTCTTTCTACACTTTCCTATTCGAGGTATTGAGCACAATGTTCTTATTACTTAGTTCCGTATAAGTAGGAAGAAAATAAGGAAATACACTAGGCTAAATCCATAGTAAAATGTTTTAAAAGCTGTCGTTATGGGATTGTCACTACAAATCGCTTCTTTTCTTGGCCAGGAGTAGAAAAAAAGAAAAACGGACACTTCCGTCTGAGAAAAGTATAAGTACTTTACAGTTGAAACTAATAACAATGAATACCTCAAAAACGGTAAGCTCCACGAAAAAAAGATATATGACGTAAGTTGTGTATTTTAACAAGGCCTGCATTTTTTGTGTAGTAGGCTTTTGTCTATGTCTTACGGTTTACTAGATATGCCAAATTAAGCAAAATTCATCCAGAATAAACAGGTCTTCAGAAGCTATTCCCAGAAAATTCAAAATATAATTTTTATTTGTGAGGTAAATATCTTTAATAAAAGATATTTTAATCAAAATCGTTTGAGCCATTTTTAAGAAAATCAAAATATTCGAAAAAAGTTCCATATAAAGGGTTGTTTGGGGTGTGGGCATTTTTCTCAAAATCTTCGTGTCGTATCCCTGGAAAATACTAAACTTAAATACCAAGTTTGGTATTTTACCGATTTTTCTGAAAATACTTTTTTTTGGATACAGGAGACCCTAAAACATATACTTCCGGTGAAATCTCGGTACGAATTTTTTGGTGGAGTGCAATACCTTGTCTATACACTATGTACATAGTGCGTATAGAGAAAGTAAAAATCTATGTAAATAATTAGTTGAATATTTCAAGGTATTTTCTTTTACTGTTACTGTTTATTTGTTTTCCATCATTAAGAAACTTATAATTTTTACTTTCTCCAGCCCCATATGTACAATGCACCCAAAAATCCGATACCGAGATTTCACCGGAAATATATGTTTTCGGGTCCCCTGAGTCCGAATTTTTTTTTTAAAAAAAGCTCCGTGTGTCTGTCTGTCTGTCTGTGGTCAGCATAGCCCCAAAACGAAAAGACCGTTAAATACCAAACTTGGTATTTAGTTTTAGTATCTTCCAAGGATGCGACACGAAGATTTAAAAAAAAATCCCCCTACCACGAACTACACTTTATATGGAAACAATTTCGAAAATTTTGATTTTCTTAAAAATTGCTTTAACAATTTTGATTAAAATTCCGTACGTTAAAGCTATTTGTGTACGAAATAAAATGTATATCTCGATTTTTTTGGGAATAGCCTGTGAAGACCTATTTATTCTGAATGAATTTTGCCGAATTTTGCTTAACTGCTAAACCGTAAGAGATAGACAAAAATTCACTTCTCAAAAAATGTACATCACGACAAAACACACAATTTATGTCCTTTACGTTTTTGTTGTGGAGGTAACAGTTTCCGAGATATTCCTTGTTACTGGTTTCAATTGTGAAGTACTTAAACTTTTCTCAGACAGGAAGTGTCCGTTTTTCTATTTTTCTACTCCTGGCCTAGCAAAGAAGTGATTTGCAATGACAATCGCATAACGATAGCTTTTAAAATATTTGATAATCACTTTAGCATAGGGAATGCTCTTATTTCCTTCTACTTATAAGGACATAAGTAATAAGAATATTCTGCTAATATTTATCTCGATTAGGATTGTGTATAAAGAAGAATAATCGTTTGTAGGAGGTTTATAGAATAGCTAGAGAAAGTTATGTGAGTGTAACTCATCGGATTTTTTCATATAAGTCTAGCATATTTTTGGAATGTAATGAGGTTTATATTTAATAGAAATTATTGCAAATTATGCATAACATGTTTTTTTTATTAAAATATGAATAGTTGTATATAAACGGGTCGTAGCGTTGCTGCTTGCCAAGCGGGAGACCTGGGTTCGATTCCCAGTACCGGCGTGGGCAGTTTTTCTCCGCAGGGAGGCCTGGACCGGGGTGCACTCAGCCTTGTGAGGTCCCTGGGGGGTGCAAATTGAGGAGTTACTTGATGGAGAAGTAGCGGCTCCAGGTCGTAAAGACCACATTAACTGGCCGAATCGAAGCGTCTCACCCCCAATACCTGTAATGGACCGAGATGGTGAACGCAGCGGCTAGGCGGTAAGTCAAGACTCTTAGTGAGCTGTGCCGCGGCGTCACATATATAAACGAGTGGTCAAATTTGAGCAATTTGTGTCAATTAGTATTATAGGATGATTATATATTTGTACCAGGTGGCCCAACTGCCCCGTTTATGGCGTGTACAGATATCCCTTCGTACTTGAAACAAGTTAAAGCGGTCAATAGGGGACTGGCGTGAAGGGCCCATATTTTACTGTTCTTGCTTTTCAGTGGAGAGGTGAGGGGTTCGCACTCATTGAAGGCGTAAAACTGACCGATTTTAACTTGAAATAGTCTAGAGTTTTGCAACTATTTAACGCACACGTAAAATGCGAGACCGTTGTGATACCCTGTATAAAAATAGTACATAAGTTTCTGGTAAATATAACATTTAAAGAAAACTCACAGGTATGGTGTACAGAATGCCTCAAGAGCCCTGCCAGATCATAGTCTCCAGTTTCACCTGAAAAAATTTGATGTGTTCCATTCACATTACTTTCTCTATATCTCTGCAATAAATTATTTTTAAAAAGTTTATGCTTCTATTTACTTCCTGTTAATCGAGAAAAAATTAGCAGAAATATTCTTATTTCTTGCCTCCTTGTAAGTAGAAGCGAAATAAGGGAGTACCATAGGTTAAAGTGATAGTCAAAAGCTCGTTGCTATGTCACTGAAGTTCCTTTGTTTGTATGGACACGAGTTCACAAAGTCCTATATGAGAAAAGTACATCTTTATAGCTGAAACAAAAAACAAGGAATATCTAAAAAAACAATCAGCTCCACGAAAAATATGTGAATAACATAAATTGTGTGTTTTAAAGTGCTCTACATTTGTTGTATGGTAAGTTTTTGGCTATCTCTTACGGTTTAGCAGTTATGCAAAATTCCGTAAAATTGTTCCAGAATAAAGTAGTCTTCAGAGACTACTCCCAGAAAATTCAAAATATATATTTTAGCTGTCAGCTAAATATCTTTAATATACGATATTTTAATCAAAAGCGTTAGAGCCATTTTGGCGAAAATAAAAATTTTCAAAAAAGTTCCATGTAAAGGGTAGTTTGGGGTGGGGGGATTTTTCTCAAAACCTTCGTGTCGCATCCCTGGAGGATACTAAAATTAAATACCAAGTTTGGTATTTTACCGACTTTTCGTTTTTTGAGTTATCGTGTTCACAGACACACGGACACGGGGAGACACACACACGGACCTTTTTCTGAAAATACTTTTTTTGGATACATTTTTTAACATACATTTCCGGTGAAATCTCGGTATCGATTTTTTTTGGTAGAGTGCAAAACCATCTCTATAAACTATGTACATAGTGAGTATAGAGAAAGTAAAAATTCAAAATACATATTTATAATACCTACCGATATTTACAAAGTTATTCAGGTGCCTGTAAATATTAAGGGATTCTTCGTAGAGGAAATTCAGTAATATGTTTAATCAATAGTTAACTCATCGCTATAAAAGTAAGACAAACATTTGCCGCATAGGTTTTGACATATCTATATCCAATCAAAACTGGAAAACAAGCAATTCAAGAAAACCAAAATTTGCTCCTGCTTTTTAAAGAATAACAGGTATCCGCAATTTATATAAATAACTTTTCTGATAGACTGTGTTACGTGCACAATTTATCTATCTATATGTGTACCAACAAAATAATTTAAGATATCAATGCTCTCATTTCTGGTTACTACCTTATAGGACAAATCTGATGTGTTCCATTCACAGGACTTTTCTATACCTCTGTAACAAATTATTGTTAATAAGCACATCTTTTATATATTACATGCTAATCGAGAAAAATTATCAGAAATAGTCTTATTTCTTGCTTTATTGTAAGTAGAAGCGAAATAAGGGAGTACCACAGGTTAAAGCGAAAGCCAAAAGCTGGTTGCTATGTGACTGATGTTCCTTTGTTTGTATGAACATGAGTTGACAAATTTCTGTATGGGAAAAGTATAAGTTTTTCAAAGCTGAAACCAAGAGAAAGGAATATCTCAAAAACGATCAACTCCACGGAAAAAATGTAAATGACCTAAATTGTGTGTTTTAACGTGCTCTACATTTTTTGTGTGTTGAGTCTTTGTCCATCTCTTACGGTTTAGTAGATATGCAAAATTCATCCAGAATAAAGTAGTCTTCAGAGGTCATTCCCAGAAAATTCAAAATATACATTTTATTTGTCAGGTAAATATCTTTAATATATGGTATATTAATCAAAATCGTTAGATCCATTTTTTAGAAAATCAAAATTTTTGAAAAAATTGCATGTAAAGGGTAGTTTGTGGTGGGCTGGATTTTTCTCAAAATCTTCGTGTAGCATCCCTGGAAGATACTAAACCTTAATACCAAGTTTGATATTTTACCGAGTTTTCGTTTTTGAGTTATCTTTTTCACAGACACATGGACCTTTTTTAGGATACAGGGGACCTTAAAACATATATTTCCGGTGAAATATCGGTATCGAATTTTTTGGAACCACTATATACATAGTTCGTATAGACAAAGTAAGAATATGTAGTTTGATTGCTCATCCTAAAATCAGAATTAGATCCTGTTATATTTTGTTAGGTTTTAAATGCTTAGCAAGGAGAAAATATTCACGCCTGCATTAAAATATAAGTGTGAAACTTTTCTTCAAAGTAACGAAACAGTTTAGTGATGATCTAAGTTTGAGAACGCCGCACCTTTCGGCAATAAAATGAAACAGTACAATAAAGTAGAACCTTCCGATCAAAATAATAAAAGATTTCTTCTCTAACATTAATATTTACGAAGCTATTGATGTTTTAACAAGCGAGTGAACGAAAATGTTCTAAAAACTACTATGTATGCTTATTTTCAACAATATTTTTAAACTATTTACAATTAGCGCACCTCCAAAAAAGCTACATCAAAATGAGCGGGAGATTCCAAATATTGGTATGCAATGAAAACAAGAAAATGGAAAACAATTGTGAAAATTCCATTTCGAGCCGCCTTAAAAATTTTAAACTCTTGCAGAAAAGTGGTTGCATTACAAAGTATTAAAAATCTGATGTGTTCCATTCACCTAAATTTCTCTACATCTCTGCAACAAATTATTGTTAAACAAATTATGCTTCTATTTACGTCATCCTAATCGAGAAAAAATTATCAGAAATAGTCTTATTACTTGCTTCCTTGTAAGTAGAAGCGAAATAAGGGAGTACCATAGGTTAAAGAGATAGTCAAAAGCTGGTTGCTATGTGACTGAAGTTCTTTTGTTGGTATGAACAGGAGTTGAAAGAGTCCCGTATGATAAAATTATAAGTTTTTCAAAGCTGAAAAAAAAACAAGGAATATCTGAAAAACGATCAGCTCCACGAAAAAAATGTAAATAATATAAATTGTGGGTTTTAATGTGGTGTATGTTTTTTGTGTGGTAAGTCTTTGTCCATCTCTTACTGTTTAACAGTTATGCAAAATTCCTTAAAATTCATCCAGAATAAAGTAGTCTTCAGAGGCTATTTCCAGAAAATTCAAGATATGTATTTTATTTATTACTTAAATATCTATAATATACGACACTTTAATCAAAATAGTTAGTCCTTTTTGAGAAAATCAAAATCTTCAAAAAAAGTTCCATGTAAAGGATAGATTGGTGTGAGGGGATTTTTCTCAAAATCTTTGTGTCAAATGCCTTGATGATACTGAACCTAAATATAAAGTTTGGTATTTTACGGACTTTTCGTTTTTGAGTTATCGTGTTCACAAACACACGGACACACACACGAACTTTTTCCAATTTTTTTTTTTTTTTTGATACAGAGGATCCTAAAACATGTATTTCCGGTATCGAATATTTGGGTGGATTGCAATACCTTCTCTATACACTATGTACACAGTACGTATAGAGAAAGTAAAAAGCGTACTTTATAATTCGAGTAGTTGTCGACACTAGGCGCTGATTAGCATGGGTGTCTGTCTGTCTTCCTGTTTTGTGTTGCTGTTTATTTTTGTCTCTGTGCAATCTCGGGTCGACTTCGCGCTGTTTCTTCTCGTCGGCTCTTCATTTACAAAGTTCGCCGCGGTGTCGCTGCAATGCAAGCAACCGTGCAGGTTAACGTGATGTTTCAAGGGGATAATGACGAGGATTTCTGCTTTCAAGATTTCTCATCGTCTTTGCTTTTAATTAGCTTCAGTTACAGCTTCCTTCTTCCTTCTCACTCGCTAAAAGGTGTAATGTAGGTTAACTGTGTCGAAAACTACAGCAAAAATCTTATGTGTTCCATTCACTTGACTTTCTCTACATCTCTGCAAAAAATTATTGTTAAAAAGCTTATGCTTCTATTTACTTCATGCTAATTGAGAAAAAAATAGCAGAAATAGTCTTATTACTTGCTTCCTTGTAAGTAGAAGCGAAATAAGGGAGTACCATAGGTTGAAGTGATAGTCAAAAGCTGGTTACTATGTGAATGAGGTTCCTTGTTTGTATGGACAGTAGTTGACAAATTTCTGTGTGAGAAATGTAAGTTTCTTTAAAGCTGGAACCAAAAACAAGAGATATCCCAAAAACGATCAACTCAAAAAAAGAAATGTTTACGACATAAATTGTGTGTTTTAACGTTTTTTCTCTCTATTACGGTTTAGCAGTTATGCAAAATTCCGTAAAATTCATCCATAATATAGTAGTATTCAGAGGCTACTCCTAGTAAATTCAAGATATACATTTATTTTAATCTTTAATATTTGACATATTAATCAAAATCTTTAGAGCCATTTTTGAGAAAATCCAAATTTTCGAAAAGTGTTCCATGTAAAGGTAGTTGGGGGTGGGGAGATTTTCCTGAAAATCTTCGTGTCGCATCCTTGGAAGATACTAAACTTAAATAGCAAGTTTGGTATTTAACGGTCTTTTGGTTTTTGAGCTATGCTGTCCACAGACACACAATCACACACACAGACATACACACACGGACCTTTTTGTAAAAATGCTTTTTTTTTTATTCAGGGGGACCCAAAACATGTATTTCTGGTGAAATCTTGGTATCGAATTTTTGGGTGGAATACAATACCTTCTCTATACACTATGTACATAGTACGTGTAGAGAAAGTAAAAATCTGATGTGTTTCTTTCACATGACTGTCTCTAGCTGCTCTACAAACCTCCTACAAAAGATTATTCTTCTTTGTACACAATGCTAATCGAGAAAAACATTACCAGAATGTTCTTATTACTCGGTTCTTTATAAGTAGAATGAACTAAGGGAATGCACTAGCCTACAATGATGGTCAAATGTTTTAAAAGCTATCGTTATGCGATTGTCATTGCAATCGCTTCTTTGCTTGCCCAGGAGTAAAACAAGAGAAAAACGGACACTTCCTGTCTGAGAAAAATATAATAACTTCACAACTGTAACCAGTAACAAGGAATATCTCGGAAAGGTTACTTCTACATCAAAATTGTAAAAGACATAAATTGTGTGTTTTGACGAGATCTACATTTTCTATCTCTTACGGTTTAGCAGTTGTGCAAAGTTCTATAAAATTCATCCAGAGTAAAGAGCTCTACAGAGGCTATTCCCAAAAAATTCAAGAGACATATTTTATTAGTTGGGGAAATATCTTTAATATACGATAATGTGAAGTGTAGTTTGGGGTGGGGGGATTTTTCTGAAAATCTTTGTGTAGCATCTCTGGAAGACACTAAACTCAGATACCAAATTTGATATTCTACCGAATTTTCGTTTTTGAGTTATTTTGTTCACAGACACACGAACACACACACACGGACCTTGTTCTGAAAATTATTGTTTTGGATACAGGGGACCCTAAAACATGTATTTCCGGTGAAATCTCGGTATCGAATTTTTGGGTAGGGTGCAATATCCTCTGTATACACTATGTATATAGTACGTGTAGAGAAAGTAAAAATTCTTTCTGTTTAGTTGGCTGAGGGGACTCTAAAACCTGTATTTCCAGTGAGGTCTGGTGAAGAATTAATGCGTCGAATATTTTTTCTAGCTATGTGCAAAGCAGAGAAAGTAAAAGCCTGGAAATAGTTTCAGACAAGGACCTCCCGCTTACGATTCCGCCACCCATGTGGGTAGAGTGGGATGTTATAGAGATGAAGGTAGAGTAGAATCTGTCCAAGACTTTTTCTGATAGAGAAAAGTTTTTACGCCGAAGAGGGGGGAGCGGGCTGGAGTGGACAAAGAAAACCCCTTGAATCAGCTCTCAAGAAATCTTTACGAAGATCCAGGACGAGTTTGGAAACACATTTGGCCCGAGGACGATAGGAAGACTGCTAGGAAAACAACAGTTTAATGACCACACATCTGGGTGAAAAAACACACTATGTCCCAGGAACAGAAACAAAAGAGAGATGTTTGCAAAACTGTTTCGTTCAGATCAAGTTAGCCTCTGTGATAAGATTCATTTTAAAATACTTCTCTACACGTACTTTATACATAGTGTATAGTGAAGGTATTGTTACATCCAAAAATTCGATACCGAGATTTCACCGGAAACATTAGAGACCCCGTGAATCCCCCCCCCAAAAAAAAAAAATTTTAAAAAAGTGTCCCTGTGTGTGTCAGTTAAGTCCGTTAAACACCAAGGTCGGTATTTAAGTTTGGTATCTTCGATAGGAAGATTTTCATTCCCAAATATTCTTTACATATACACATTTTAGAAAATGTTGATTTTCCAAAAATGTCTCTAATGATTTTGAATAAAATCTCTTATATATTTTAATTGTCTTGTAAATGTCTTATATATATATATATATATATATATATATATTGAATTTTCTTGGAGTAGCCTCTGAAAATATCTTCATTCTGGGTGATTTTTTCTGAATGTTGCATAACTGGTAAACCGTAACAGATAGATGAAAAACGGATAATCTCATTTTAAAAAATCTGATGTGTTACACTCGCATGACTTTCTCTAGCTGTTCTACAAACTTCTTACATGAGATAATTCTTCTTTCTGCACCTTGCTAATCGAGGTACTCATTAGCACAATGTTCTTATTATTTAGTTCCGTATAAGTAGGAAGAAAATAAGGGAATACACTAGGCTAAACCAATAGTCAAATGTTTTAAAAGCTGTCGTTACGCAATTGTCATTGCAAATCGCTTCTTTTCTTGACCAGGAGTAGAACAAAAGAAAAACGGGCACTCCCGTCTGAGAAAAGTATAAGTACTTCACAACTGAAACTAATAACAATGAGTACCTCTAAAATGGTAAGCTCCACGAGAAAAATGTATATGACATAACTTGTGTATTTTTAAAACACCTACATTTTTTGTAAAGTAAGTTTTTGTCTATCTCTTACGGTTTACTAGTTATGCCAAATTAAGCAAAATTCATCCAGAATAAACAGGTCTTTAGAAGGTATTCACAGAAAATTCAAGATATACATTTTATTTGTCAGGTAAATGTCTTTAACGTACGATATTTTAATCAAAATCGTTAGAGCCATTTTTAAGAAAATAAAAATTTTCGAAAAAAGTTCCATGTAAAGGGTAGTTTGGGGTGGGAGGATTTTTCTCAAAATCTTCTTGTCGCATCCCTGGAAGATACTGAACTTAAATACCAAACTTGGCATTTTAGCTACTTTACGTTTTTGAGTTCTCGTGTTCACAGACACACGGACTCACGGACACACGGACACACACACGGACCTTTTTCTGAAAATGCTTTTTTTAGATTCAGGGGGTTCTAAAACATGTACTTCCGGTGAAATCTCGACATCGAATTTTTGGGTGGAATGCAATTCTTCTCTATCCCTATGTACATTGTACATACGGGGCAAGAGAAAGTAAAAATCTGATGTGTTACACTCACATGACTTTCTCTAGCCGTTCTACAAACTTCAAACATAATATTATTCTTCTTTCTACACTTTGCTAATCGAGGTATTCAGCACAATGTTCTTATTACTTAGTTCCTTATAAGTAGGAAGAAAATAAGGGAATACACTAGGCTAAACCATTAGTCAAATGTTTTTAAAAGCTGTCGTTATGCGATTGTCATTACAAATCGCTTCTTTTCTTGACCAGGAGTAGAACAAAAGAAAAACGGACACTACCGTCTGAGAAAAGTATAAGTACTTCACAACTGAAACTAATAACAATGAGTACCTCGAAAATGGTAAGCTCCACGAGAAAAATGTATATGACATAACTTGTGTATTTTTAAAAAACCTACATTTTTTATACAGTATATTTTTGTCTATCTCTTACGGTTTACTAGTAATGCGAAATTAAGCAAAATTCATCCAGAATAAACAGGTCTTCAGCAGCTATTCACAGAAAATTCAAGATATACATTTTATTTGGCAGGTAAATATCTTTAATATACGGTATTTTAATCATTTGAGCCATATTTGAGCCATTTTTAAGAAAATCAAAATTATCGAAAAGAGCTCCATGTAAAGGGTAGCTTGGTGTGGGGGGGATTTTTCTTAAAATCTTCGTGTCGCATCCCTGGAAGATACTATACTTAAATACCAAGTTTGGTATTCAACGGTCTTTTCGTTTATGAGCTATGCTGCCCACAGACATTTTTCTAAAAAAATGTTTTTGGATTGGGAAATTAGATAAAATGTATGACACAGAAGATAGAGCAATTGATAGAATGATTAGATTAAGCGGAGTATCCGGAAAAATACGCCTCGGCCACCACAAACCCTGCGTGTGGTCTCCTGAAATTAACCCCGGCCACCTAGGTAGGAGGCAAACGGTCTAACCACTTTCCCACGGGACCCGCTGAGTGCAAATCAACTGTCGTATTTTCTTCCCTAGAGCAGAAAGTAGTCGAGTGGCTTGCAAATTTGTAGTGGAAGAGTTAACACTGCTTTTATCCATCAATTAGCGACTTCCTTCAAAGGGAAATTCTACCAATGATTCTATTTATATTCACAGCTTAATTGGTTGCTTCTGCCGTAGATAATAAGAACGGATTCAGAAGTGCAGCTTAGGTTTACAATCCCTGTCTTTGCAATTATAATAAACTGCTTTAAGATCGAGAAGCTATTTTCTATTGACTTCTCCGGCACAAGGTTCTATTGGTTAAAACACTCCAGAATTAGAGGAGATGAAATCAAATCACTGGACCTGTTCTTTCTCTAACATAGTTGGTCACATCAGACGCGGAAAGAAACCGTGAAATGATTCTCAAAATGTTTTTAGTCAATGAGCTTAAATTTACTCGAAATTCGTCTTCTCTGGACAAGAAACACATCTTTTCTGATGTGTTCTATTCACATAACTTTCTCTAGCTGTTATACAAACAGCTTTCCTTAAAACAAATCATTATTCTTCTACCTACGATCTGCTAATTGTAATAAACATTAGCAGAAATTATCTCATTACGTGCTACCTTGTAAGTAGACGGATATAAGGGGATACACTAGGCTGAATCAATTGGCAAATCTGGTCCTATGTGAAGCAACTGAAGCATGGCCTGCAGTAAAACCAAAGAGATGAAATGAGACATCATTTCGGTTTGAAAAAAGCTTAAGTAATTTAAATCGATACCAATAACAAGAAATATCTTAGAAACAGTCAGCTCTACATAAAAAAATCTGTGTTCCATTCACATTATTTTTTTCTACATCTCTGCAAAAAAAATATTATTAAAAAGCCATTGCTTCCATCTCTTTCATGCTGATCGAGAAAAAATTAGCAGAAATAGCCTTATTACTTGCTTCCTTGTAAGTAGAAGCGAAATAAGGGAGTACCATAGGTTAAAGTGATAGTCGAAAGCTGGTTGCTATGTCAATGAAGTTCCTTTGTTTCTACGGATAGGAGTTGACAAGTTCCTGTTTGAGAAAAGAATACGTTTTTCATAGCAGAAATGAAAAATTAAGGAATGTCTAAAAACCGATGAACTCCACAAACAAAATATATATATACCATAAATTGTGTGTTTTAACGTGCTCTACATTTTTTGTATATTGGCTTTTGTCTATCTCTTACAGTTTAGCAGTTATTTAAAATTCCGTAAAATTCATCCAGAATAAATTACTCTTCAGAGGCAATTCCCAGAAAATTCAAGATATACATTTTATTTTTTAGGTAAATATCGTTAGCGCCATTTTTGAGAGAATCAAAATTTTCGAAAAAGTTCCATATGAAGGGTAGTTGGGGGTGGGCGGATTTTTCTAAAGATATTCATGTCGCATCCCCTGAAAATACTAAACTTAAATACCAAGTTTGGTATTTTACCGACTTTTCGTTTTTGAGTTATCGTGTTCACAGGCACATGGACACACTGACACCCGGACACACACACACATACACACACACACGGACCTTTTTTTGAAAAGGCTTTTTTTGGAAATTGGGGACCCTAAAATACACATTTCCGGTGAAATCTGGATATCGGAATTTTTGGTGAAGTGCAATACCTTCTCTATACACTATGTACATAATATGTGTAGAGAAAGTAAAAAGTAGATGACATACATTGTGTGTTTCAACAAGATCTACAGTTTTTTAGCATTAATTTTTTGCTATCTCTCTGGTTTAACAGTTATGCAAATTCTGCAAAACTCATCCATAATAAAGAGGTTTTCACAGATTACATCCAGAAAGTTCAAAATATACACTTTACTTGAGATGTAAATATCTTTAATATACGGTATTTTAATCAAAGTTTTTAGATCTATTTTTAAGAAAAAAAATTGAAAAATGTTTCCATGTAAAGAGAGTTTGGGGTGGGGTATTTTCTTGAAAATCATCTTATCGGGTACTTGGATAATACTAAACCTAAATACCAACGGTGTTTTGTTTATGAGATATGCTGTCAAGTCACACACACACGGCCCTTCTTACTTTCTCTTGCCCCGTATGTACAATGTACATAGGGATAGAGAAGTATTGCATTCCACCCAAAAATTCGATGTCGAGGTTTCACCGGAAATACATGTTTTAGGACCCCCTGAATCCAAAAAAAGCATTTCCAGAAAAAGGTCCGTGTGTGTGTGTCCGTGTGTCCGTGTGTCTGTGAACACGATAACTCAAAAACGAAAAGTAGCTAAAATACCAAACTTGGTGTTTAAGTTCAGTATCTTCCAGGGATGCGACACGAAGATTTGGAGAAAAATCTCCCCACCCCAAAATACCATTTATATGGAACTTTTTTCGAAAATTTTGATTTTCTTAAAAATGGCTCTAATGATTTTGATTAAAATATCGTATATTAAAGATATTTACCTGACAAATAAACTGTACATCTTGAATTTTCTGGGAATAGCTTCTAAAGACCTGTTTATTCAGGATGAATTTTGCTAAACCGTTAAGAGATAGACAAAAACTTACTATACAACAATGTAGGCCTTGTTAAAATACACAATTTACGTCATATTAATTTTTTTCGTGAAGCTTACCGTTTTCGAGGTATTCATTGTTATTACTTTCAGTTGTGAAGTACTTATACTTTTCTCAGACGGGAGTGTCCGTTTTTCTTTTGTTCTACTCCTGGCCAAGAAAAGAAGCGATTTGTAATGACAATCGCATAACGACAGCTTATAAAACATTTGACTATCTATTTAGCATAGTGTATTCCCTTATTTTCTTCCTACTTATAAGGAACTAAGTAATAAAAACATTGTGCCGAATACCTCGATTAACAAGGTGCAGAAAGAAGAATAATCTTATGTAAGAAGTTTGTAGAACGGCTTAAGAGTTTTTCTAAAAATATCATATTCGGACTCAGGGAACCTTAAAACATATATTTCCAGTGAAATCTGGATATTGATTTTTGGATGGAATACATTACTTTCTCTAGCTACTAGTTGTGCATTATATACGGACTAGAGAAGGTAAAAATCAAGTTTGATATTGAACGGACTTTTCGTGTTTTGTGTTACGCTGTCCACAGACACACCCACACACATATATACACGGACGTTCTTCTAAAAATGATTTTTACGTTCTCTATGTACAATTTACATAGGAATAGCGAAGTATGGTATTCCACCCAAAAATTCGATGTCGAGATTTCACCGGAAATACATGTTTTAGGACCCCCTGAATCAAAAAAAAAAAAAAAAGCATTTTTAGAAACAGGTCCGTATTTAAGTTTGGTGTGTTCCAAGGACGCGACACGAGGATTTTTAAGAAAATCTTCCCACCCCTAACTACCCTTTAAATGGAAAAATGTTCGAAAATTTTGTGTTTCTTAAAAATGGTTCTAACGATTTTGATTAAAATACCACCTATTAAAGCCATTTCTATTACAAATAAAATGTATATATTGCATTTATTGGGAATAGCTTCTAAAGATCTGCTTATTGTGAATGAATTTTGCTTAATTTGGCATAACTAATAAACCGTAAGGGATGGACAAAAACTTACCATACAAAAATGTAGATCTTAAAATACACAAGTTATGTGATACACATCTTTTTTCGTGGAGCTTACCGTTTTCGAGGTATTCCTTATTATTAGTTTCAATTGTGAGGTACTTCTACTTTTCTCAGACAGAAGTGTGTGTGTGTGTGTGTTTCTTTTGTTCTACTCCTGGTCAAGCAAAGAAGCTATTTGCAATGACAATCGCATAAAGACAGCTTTTAAAACATTTTACTAATACTTTGGCCTTGTGTATTCCTTTAGTTCTAGTATACTTATAAGGAACTAAGTAATAACATTCTGATAATGTTTGGCTCGATTAGCATGATGTTGGAAAAAGAGTCATCTTTTGTAAGAAGTTCGTTTGTAGAGTAGCTATAGAAAGTCATGTGAGTGTGACACACAAGATTTTTTGGGTTCAGGATCCTCTGTGTCTAATTTTTGGATGGAATACAATACCTTCTCTACCTACTATGTGCCTTGTACACATAAACAAGAGGAAGTATAAAGGATATTTATACCGAAGTCAGAATGGGATTCAACGTCACGATGGAGGAAATAATGAAAACTGAGCTTGTCGATACTGGAATCCGATATGGAAAGGTAGCCGCCAGGACCAATTAGCAATGGACGAGGGAAAGCATACGTGCGGCGATTCATATGGCAAAGTATAGGCGCGAAGTCATATTACCAAGATCACTGCTACTAATGTTTATGTCCATTAGCATGGAATAGATAGAAGAACAACTTTTTTAAGTTGCCCGCCAGACTTCATTCCATGTAATGTCCCAAAGAACGTCTCTTCTTTTTTGTGAATGAATGAATAAGTGTATTTATTAACATAGCAATATCATGCATAGAATTTCAACAGTCGCACGGTTCCACAGACCGTGCGTGCTTTTGTAACATACATTACAAGCAATATTAAAACAACAACCACAACAAAGAATTAAAAGAGTAAACACGAAAATAAAAAGACAAAGGAAATACACAGTCAAAAGCAATATTAAACAACAATATAAATTAAGAGTAAATCCGAAAATAAAGATACAAAGATATTCAAATATAGCAATTTAAATTTACAGCACAGAGTACACCTTCATAAATGCACCCTCTTATAATAGATAATTACACTTAAAGGACATATATACACATAATATATACAACCCTAGCACAACAGTGACCTAAGTATGACATAATATATATGTATGTAGAACATTGTAGTCACTTTTGTTTAGTTGATCTTATCCCCCCCCCCCCTTCTCTATTGCAGCCTCCTCAGATCTCAGCTGTCTTGCTTTAAGTATAAATTTACCTAGCCCGTCCATGTTTTCCGTGACTGCCAGTAGCGTCCAACATGCTTCTATCCCTACATTCGCAGTGGTAAAAAATGGTGGCAAATATTTTTCCCGCCATTCCTCCGTACCCCTACATCTTGCCACGATTCTTCCTCCTCGCAAATGGGACAGATTCTCGTACCATTCTCGTCAGAAGTTTTCGTGCTCTTCCATGCTCCTAGTCTAATCCACGCGAGCCCCTCTAAAATGAGTTTGGTATCTGTTTTGATGTATTGCTCCATACCCCACTCCGATTTCAGCCCAGACTGTACTTCTAATGACACCTTCTCTGTGCATTGCGCAATCATTTGCTGTCTGTCAATATTACAGAGACGTTTCTTAATTTTTCTCCAAATACTTCGCCTGTTTTCCTGCCCCGCCATCCAAATGTCTCCCATCCGAATGGTTTCCAACCCTTTCTTTAATTTTGATGCCCACGTCAAATTACCTTCCATTCGCAACTGTTCACGGTAGCAGACTGCCCTAATTAGAGATTGATTTCAGTACTCTCTTTGCTTTGTCCACTCTTAATAAGACGGAAAAGTAGCTTGATTAGCTTGCGTTTCCTATTATTCTTTAAGTTTATATTCATTGTAAAATACTTCCAATAATTGGTTCACTTACTTGGAACCTCCGAGTTTTCTCTCTGTATTCTACGAAAGTCTTGTGTTTCCTTTTCTATTACATGCTTCCCATTTCCTTGTTAACTTTAGTTTGACTTCTTGCCAACATCATGTTACCACAAGCTGCCCACTGGGTTCACCACTTTCAATTTCCTCCAGTGGTCAACAGTGTTTTGTGCGACTAACCCAAAATATTCCAAATATATACTGATATTGATCTCTGGGTAATTTTGCAGTCAAGCAAGAAAAGACGCAAATGCAAGATTCCAATGCAATAAATGGGTCCCACCAGTAAAGTAAGATGGAGCATTGGTCTCGAATGACCTTGACCTAGAAAACAGCGAATTGCGAGATTTAGTGAACCTAAGGTTGCTTCGATTATATGTTTAAGTTATTTCATGACATGACTGAAACGTTTATGCCATTCATACATATGGATATTCTTCGTCGCTGCTACACCAAAAGCTCCTTCCATCATTCTCAATGTCTCTGACAAGAGATTTGTTTAATAAAACACAAAAAATCTTGTGTGTTCCAATCACATGACTTTCTCTACATCTCTGCAACAAATTATTCTATTTTCTTCATCTAATCGAGAAAAACTTAGCAGAAATAGTCTTATTACTTGCTTCCTTGTTAGTAGAAGCGAAATAAGGGGATACCATAGGTTAAAGTGATAGTCAAAAGCTGGATGCTATGTGACTAAAGTTCCTTTATTTGTATGGACACGAGTTCACATAGTCCTGTATGAGAAAAGTATAAGTTTTTATAGCTGATATCAAAACCAAGGAATAACTCAGAAATGAACAACTCTATGAAAAAATGTATATGACATAAATTGTGTGTTCTAACGTGCTTTACATTTTTTGTGTGGCAAGTTTTTTTGTTTTTTTTTCCATCTTTTACGATGTAGCAGTTATGCAAAATTCCGTAAAATTGACCCAGAATAAAGTAGTCTTAAGAGGCTATTCTCAGAAAATTCAAGATATACATTTTATTTGTCAGTAAAATATCTTAAATATACGATATTTTAATCAAAATAGTTAGAGCCATTTTTAAGAAAATCAAAATTTTTGGAAATTTTTTCCAAGTAAAGGGTAGTTTGGGGTGGGGAGATTTTTCTCAAAATCTTCGTGCCCCATCCCTGGAAGATACCAAACTTAAATACCTTTCATTTTTGAGTTATCGTGTTCACAGACACACGGACACACACGGACACACACGGACCGTTTTGTGAAAATGCTCTTTTTGAATATAAGGGACCTTAAAACATATATTTCCGAGAAAATTTGGTGTCGAATTTTTGGGTGGAGTGCAATACCTTCTCTATACACTATGCACTAAGTGCATGTAGAGAAAGTAAACATTTATGTTCGAATGTGCTCCGTCGTCAACGAATATGCAGACCCAACATAACTTAGTTGCCAAGCAAAGACAACAAGCGTTATTAGCACGGAAGTTTCGTTATGGACGTCACCAACTCCTAAACAAAATATAATTTACTTTCGTATACATTAAAGAGAATCTAACGTTAAGTCAGACGTCACCAAATCCCCATATTTTGTCCGTAAGAAACCTGGTTCCTCTGTGAACACGCGCGACAAAGATTGTCGTCCTTTCTTATACAGTATGTCATGTGACAGTTTATAATGTCGGGAACAGAATGAAATCCAACATGCAAGCAATCCATTTCTGCATTTATGTCTGCCTAAGGTGAATACTTCTTACTTTTAGAAAGTTGCGGAGTAATTGTTCAGTTTGCGGCAAAGTTCTGCACTAAGAAAATTCAAATTGCAGCGTAATTACATAATCCTTGGATGTGAATATGACAGTTACCAAGGAGAAAAATCTGATGGGTTACACTCACATGACTTTCTCTATCTGCTCTACAAACCTCCTACAAAAGATTATTCTCCTTTATACACAATCCTAATCGAGATAAATATTAGCAGAATGTTCTTATTACCTAGTTCCTTATAAGTAGAAGAGAATAAGGAAATTCGCTATGCTAAAGTGATTGTCAAATGTTTTAAAAGCTATCGTTATGCGACTGTCATTGCAAATCACTTCTTTGCTTGGCCAGGAGTAGAACAAAAGAAAAACGGGCATTTCCTGTCTGAGAAAAGTTTTAAGTACTTCACAATTGAAACCAATAACAAGGAATATCTCAGAAACGGTTACCTCCACAACAAAAACGTAAAGGACATAAATTGTTTGTTTTGTCGTGATGTACATTTCTTGTGCAGTGAGTTTTTTTCTATAGCTTACGGTTTAGCAGTTAAGCAAAATTCGGCAAAATTCATCCAGAATAAAGAGGTTTTCAGAGGCTATTCCCCAAAAATTCAAGATATACATTCCATTTTGGACATAAATAGCTTTAATGTACGGGATTTTAATCAAAATCGTTAGAGCCATTTTTAAGAAAATTTTCAAATTTTTTTCCATGGAAAGGGTAGTTTGTGGTGGGGGGATTTTTTTTTTTTAAAATCTTCGTGTCGCATCCTTGGAAGATACTAAACCTAAATACCAAGTTTGGTATTTAACGGTCTTTTTGTTTTCGGGCCATGCTGTCCACAGACACATAGACACATAGACAGACAGACACGGACCTTTTTTTAAAAATGCTTTTTTCGGACCCAGGGGACCCTATATACATTGTACATATGGGGCTAGAGAAAATAAAAACGCTTGTTACATATTCTGTTGGATCCCAATTCATTTCCGAGGTGCCTGTTCATATTCACTGTGATAAATGTGTAATTTTTTGCTGCAAATTAATTCTTATACAATTGCGTTACATTGCAATTAAAGTGATATTAGCCAACTTAAGAGTCTTGCTGTATTATGTTAACACTTTACTTACTCTACGTTTTGCATAGCACATAGCTACAAAAAGTATTGCATTCCACCAAAAAATTCGAATTCGAGATTTCACTGACATAATCTCGATCACTTAGGGATCACTACATCAAAAAATCTGATGTGTTCCATTCACATGTCTTTCTCTATATCTCTGTAAAAAATTATTGTTAGTAAGCTTATCTTTTATTTATTTCATGCTAATCGAGAAAAATTAGCAGAAATAGTCCTATTTCTTGCTTTATTGTAAGTAGAAGCGAAATAAGGGAGTACCATAGGTTAAAGTGAAAGCCAAAAGTTGGTTGCTATGTGACTGATGTTTCTTTGTTTGTGTGGATAGGAGTTGACAAATTCCTGTATGAGAAAAGTTTTTCAAAGCTGAAACCAAGAAAAAGGAATATCTCAAAACGATCAACCCCACGAAAAAAACGTATATAATATAAATTGTGTGTTTTAACGTGCTCTATATTTTTTGTGTGATACGTTCTTGTCCATCTCTTACGGTTTAGCAGTTATGCAAAATTCATCCAGAATAAAGTAGTCTTCAGAGGCTATTTCCAGAAAATTCAAAATATACATTTCATTTGTCAGGTAAATATCTTTAATATATGATATTTTAATCAAAATCGTTAGAGCCACTTTTTAGAAAATCAAAATTTTCGAAAAAAGTTCCATGTAAAGGGTAGTTTGGGGTGGGGGATTTTTCTCAAAATCTTCGTGTCGCATCCCTGGGAGACACTAAACTTAAAATACCAAGTTTGGTATTTTACCGACTTTCCGTTTTTGAGTTATCGTGTTCACAGTCACACGGAAAATACTTTTTTTTTTTGTTTTGATACAGGGGACCCTAAAAAATATATATTTCCAGTGAAATCTCGGTATCGAAATTTTTGGTGGAATGCAATACCTTCTCTATACACTATGTACATAGCACGTATAGAGAAAGTAAAAATCTGAATGTGTTCCATTCACATAACTTTCTCTACATCTCTGTAACAAATTTTTGTTTTAAGGTTATTCTTCTATTTCATGCTGATCGAATAAATATTCGCAAAAACGGCTTTATTGCTGAGTTTAGAAGTGGAAGGAAAATACGGGAATACGTTACGCTAAACAGACAATCAACTGTTCTAACACTACGATAAAGCACAGTAGTAGCCAAATTGACCCTTGTCTTTTTTTTTTTTTTTTTCTTAAATGAGCATCCTTTGTTATTCTGAGTTATTTTCTCTTTACGTCCCTTCTAGTTGTTCAATTTGTTTTCCTTTGTTGAAGTTGCTTTCTTTATGTTTCCTTCTTACTGTGAACAAAAACTGTTTGTTTCTCTTATCCATTGTAAGTCATCCATGAAAGGACAACACCCTATCTTTCTTCTCCATTTCTTGTATTCTTTTCCTAAAATTAACTTCCAGCTAGTTCCGGATAGTCCTGTAGGGCTCTGATGTGAACTGCGCCTTTTATGATTTACTGAAATAATTTCCTCAATTTATTTTGTGCCATAACCGGAAAAGGAAATAAAAAATTATATCTGGGTTATTAATCGTCCGCAAAAGTAGAGTTTTCTAGCGTGGATATACACAGATGGCATTAAAAACTTTTATCTCTCTGCAATAATGACTATAACAGAACAAAAAATGTTAAATCGGATGGAGGAAAAGCCAAAAGAAAGCAGAAAATACATTACATATACCTATGCTTAGCGTTAAATCAAGTCCATTCGTTTTGCAGGGATTTAAAGCAGTATAATTTAGAAAATGAATTCTTTATATCATTCATTTCTCTGCTAACTGCTTACAAAGGAGGAGAGATGTTATAGTTTCCACCCAGAAATTCGATAAAATAGCATTTTTATTTCTATACATATTGTATGTAATACAATGCATAGGGCATGTACGTATTCCATCTAAAAATTTGCTAACGAGTTTCCACCTGAAATATATGTTTCGAGGTCCCCTGAGTGAAAAAAGTATACTTTTGTATACGTACTATGTGCATAGTGTATAAAGGCAGTATTGCATTCCACCCAAAAATTCTATATCGAGATTTCACCACAAATAAATGTTTTGAGGGTCCCTGAAACCAACAAAATCACTTTTAGAAAAAGGTCCGTGTGTGTCTGTCTGTGAGTATGATCCTGGAAAACATAGGTCAAAAACGAAAAGTCCGCGAAACACCAAACTTGGTATATGAGTTAGTATCTTCCAAGGACTCGGGGACTTGTCAAATTCTGGTCTTGCAATTTCAATTCCATAGCAACCAACTTTTAAAAGATTTGATTATCATTTTGGTCTAGTATATTCCCTTATTTTCCTTCTACTTACAAAGAAGCAAGTAATAAGACCGTTTCTGCTAAAGTTTATCTAAATTAACATGAAGTAGATGGAAGAATAGGCTTTTTAGTAATAATGTGTTATAGAGATGTAGAGAAATTCATGTGAATGGAACACGCCACATTTTTACTTTCTCTATATGCACTATTTACGTAGTATATAAAAAAGATATTGCACTCCACCCAAAAATTCGATACCGAGATTTCAACGCAAATATATGTTTTAGGGCCTCCTGTATCCAAAAAAAGCATTTTCACAAAAAGGTCCGTGTGAGTGTGTGTGTGTGTGTGTGTGTGTGTGTGTGTGTGTGTGTGTGTGTGTGTGTGTGTGACTATGAACATGATAACTCAAAAACGAAAAGTCGGTAAAATACCAAACTTGGTATTTAAGTTTAATATCTTCCAGGGATGCGACACGAAGATTTTGAAAAAAATTCCCCCACATCAAACTACCCTTTACATGGAACCTTTTTCGAAAACTTTGATTTTCTTAAAAATGGCTGTAACGATTTTGATTAAAATTTCGTATATTAAAGATATTTACCTGACAAATAAAATGTACATCTTGAATTTTTTGGGAATAGCCTCTGAAGACTATTTTATTCTGGATGAATTCTACGGAATTTTGAATAACTACTAAACCGTAAGAGATGGACAAAAACTTACAACACGAAAAATGTAGAGCAAGTTAAAACACACAATTTATGTAATATACATTTTTTTCGTGGAGTCATCGTTTTTGAGTCATTCCTTGTTTTTGGTTTCTGCTATGAAGACTTATACTTTTATCATATAGGAATTTGTCAACTGCTTCCATACAAAGGAACTTCAGTGACATAGCAACCAGCAAGGAAAAAAGCAAACATAGCAACAAGGAACAAAGTAATAAGACTATTTCTGCTATTTTAGTCTAATTAACATGAAGTAAATAAATGTATAAGCTTTTTTAAGAGTAATTTGTTGCAGAGATGTAGAGAAAGTCATGTGAATGGTACACATCAGATTTTTATAAATGGTCTCTGTTGTTTTGGCTGTTCAAAACGAAAATCTGTTAAATACATACTATATTTTAGGTTCAATATCTTCGAAGGTACGATTCAAACTTGTTAAAATATTCTCCCTAATTAACTACCTTTTGCATAGCAAATTTGTCAATTTGTATTATTTTCTCTTAAACTGCCTTAACTATTTTGATTGAAATGCTATAGACTTAAAATACTCTCATGACGAATAAAATATATTTTTCTACGACCGAGCGCAATTGAGTAGTTTACATCATTTCAGATCGCAAACTTGATTTTTACGGAATCCACGTACAAGGAAGTGCAACAAGCGCAAAATGCAAATGTAAAGTTATTTTGTTCCAACTTTTCGCTCGCCAAAATAATTCGAAATATTAGTGTGCATACATCGGTTATAGCAGGCCTTGACCTACCAATATTATTGTTGTTCCATCATGTATTTTGAGCAAATGGCAGATTTTAGGAATTAAGATATCCTTAGAGTCGCAAAAGAAGCACAATCTAATTACTAAGTGCTCTAACGCAGTGAAATAAAAAAGAAGCTATAGCCGATAAAAAATGGCTCAACGAAATATATAATAAATTTGAGGTTAACATCAGAAAACACAGTATGGTACGCGAGTGTGAAAACTATTTTATTTTCTCTATACGAGCTATGTTTAATTCCATACCGAGATTTCACCGAAAATATATGTTTTAGGGTCCCCTATATAAAAAAAAACTATTTTCAGAAAAAGGTCCGTGTGTGTGTCCGTGTGTCTGTGAACATGATAACTCAAAAACGAAAAGTCGGTAAAATACCAAACTTGGTATTTAAGTTTAGTATCTTCCAGGGATGCGACACGATGATTTTTAGAAAAATCTCCTCACCCCAAACTACCCTTTACATGGAAATTTTTTTGAAAATTTTGATTTTCCAAAAATGGCTCTAACGATTTTGATTAAAATATCGTATACTAAAGATATTTACCTAACAAATAAAATGTATATTTTGAATTCTTTGGGAGTAGCCTCTGAAGACTACTTTATTCTTGGTCAATTTTTACGGAATTTTGCATAACTGCTAAACCGTAAGAGATAGACAAAAACTTACCACACAACAAATGTACAGCACCTTAGAACACACAATTTATGTTATATACATTTTTTTCCTGGAGTTGATTGTTTTCGAGATATTGCTTGTTTTTCTTTCAGCTATAAAGACTTATACTTTTTTCATACAGGACTTTGTGAACTCGTGTCCATACAAACAAAGAAACTTCAGTCGCAGAGCAGCCAGCTTCTGACTATCACTTTAACCTATGGTACACCCTTATTTCTCTTCTACTAACAAGAAAGCAAGCAATAAGACTATTTCTGCTAATTTTTGCTCCATTAGATAAGGTAAATAGAATAATTTGTTGCAGTGATATAGAGAAAGTCATGTAAATGGAACACATCATATTTTTATTCTCGCGTGGTGGTGGACCCCCTCGAATAAAAAACCTTAATTGTACATTCTTGCGTCATAAATAACTGTTGTCTACTATTATAATAATCAGTGATCTTAATTTTCTAGTTACCAGGAAACAAAATCTATATTTAATATGTTAACAAAACATTAAATTAAGGTTCAATAAAACGTATAATACTATATCTTATTTTTCACGATAATGACTATCGTTAGTCAAAATAATTGATTTAACCATGGAATACTCATTCCAGAGACTAAGTTTTAAAACGTTTCGACTTCTCATAAAAATACGCTAACAAAGATAGAGAAGGTATTGCATTACACCGAAAATTTCCATACTGAGATTTCTCAAGAAAACATGTTTTAGCGTACCCGGTTTAAAAAAAATAGTTTTTAGAAAAAGGTCAGCGAGTATGTGTCCTGTATCTGTGACCACGATAACTCAAAAACGAAAAGTCAGTTATTAATGGATGGACCCTTAAGAATTTTGTCAAAATTTCACCGCTTCTGACTACCCTTTACATGGAAAAATTACGAAAATATTGATTTTCTTCAAACTGGCTCAGAAGAGTTTGAAAGCCTCTTTATTCTGGAATTCTTAATTTTACTGAATTTTGTGTAATTGGAAAACCCTAAGAGATAGACAAAGACTTAATACAAATATCTGATGTGTTACATTCACATTATTTTCACTACATATCTGCAACAAATTACTGTTAAAAGCTTATGCTCATATTTACATCATGCTAATCGAGAAAAAAATTGGCAGAAATAGTCTTATTACTTGCTTAATTGTAAGTAGAAGCGAAATGATGGAGTATCATAGGTTAAAGTGGTAGTCAAAGCTGGTTGCCATGTGACTAAAGCTCGTTTGTTTGTATGGACAGGAGTTGACAAATTCCCGTATGAGAAATGTAAGTTTTTCAAAGGTGAAACCAAAAACAAGTAATATCTCAAAAACGATCAGCTCCACGAAAAAAAAGTATATTACATAAATTGTATGTTTCAACGTGCTCTGCATTTTTGTGGTAAGGTTTTGTCCATATCTGACGGTTTATCAGTTATGTAAAATTCCGTAAAATTCATCCAGAATAAAATAGTCTTCAGAGACTGTTCCCAGAAAATTCAAAATATACATTTTATTAGTCAGGTAAATATCTTAAATATAATCGATTTCTATCAAAATCGTTAGCTATTTTTTAAAAAATCAAAATTCTCGATGTTTTTCCATGTAAAAGCAGTTAGGAGTAGGGGGTTTTCTAGAAAAGCTTCGTGTCGCTTCCTTGGTACATATCAAACTTAATTACCAAGTTTGGTATTTTACTGACTTTTCGTTTTTCAGTTATGTTCACAGATACACGGACAAACACACATGGACCTTTTTCTGAAAATGCTTTTGACTTTCTCTACACGTATTATGTACATAGTGTACAGAGAAAGTATTGAATTGTACCCAAAAACTCGATACTGAGATTTCACCGGAAATATATGTTTTGAGACCCCCTGAATAAAAAAAATAATTTTTAGAAACTTGTCCGTGTGTTTATCTGTGTGTCTTTGGACAGTATAGCTCAAAAACGAAAAGACTGTTAAAAACCAAACTTGGTATTTAAGTTTGGTATCTTCCAAGGATGCGACACGAAGATTTTTAAGAAAATCCCCACCCCAAACTACCTTTACATGGAACTTTTTTCGAAATTTTGATTTTCTAAAAAATGGCTCTAACGATTTTGAAAAAATCCCGTATATTACTGACATTTACATACCAAATAAAATGTATATCTGGAATTTTCTGGGAATAGCCTCTGAAGACCTCTTTATTCTGGATGAATTTTGCCGAATTTTGGTTAACTGCTACACGGTAAGAGATAGACAAAATCTCACTACACAGAAAATAAAGAGCACGTTAAAACACACAATTTATGTTATATACATTTTTTTCGTGTAAAGTTATCGTTTTTTAGTTATTCATTGTTTTTGATTTCACCTTTCAAAGACTTATATTTTCTCATACAGGAATTTGTCAACTCCTGTCCACGAAAACAAAGGAACTTCCTTTATATAGCAACCAGCCTTTGACTACCACTTTAACTTATGGTACTCCCTTATTTCGCTTCTACTTAAAAGGAAGCAAGTAATAAGATTATTTCTGCTAATTTTTCTCGATTAGGATGAAGTAAGTAGAAAATAAGCTTTTTAACTATAATTTGTTGCAGAGATATAGAGAAAGTCAGGTGAATGAAACACATCAGACTTTTTTTTAGATACAGGAGACCCTAAAATATGTATTTCCAGTGAAATCTCGGTATCGAACTTTTGGGTGGACTGCAATACCTTGGAACGTATAGAGAAAGTAAAAAACGTAGATATCATTAAAGCACACAATTAGTATCATATACGTATTCGTGGAGTAGATATTTTTTTATATATTCCTTGATATTGACTTCAGTTTTCATAGGTGAATTTACCAACTCTTGGAAATGCATGGAAACGGATTTCTTCCTTATAGCAACCAGCTATAAGTCGTTTTCGAAAAAATCAAACTTTTCGCAAATTTTTCCATGCACCAGTCATCACGTCCATTATCGCCATGGCCAAAATTAATGAGTTAAAAGTCGAATTGCTTCCTGATGTACCCTATTCGCCAGATTTAGGACCCTCTGATTAATTTCTATTTCCAAACTTGAAGAAATGGCTTGGTGGTAGAAGATTTGTCAACAATGAAGAGGTGGAGTCTGCAGCTGATGGCTATTTTGCAGACCTCGATAGTTCTCATTATAAACAGGGTAACCAAGCTATTGAACATCGCTGGGAAAAGTGTATCCAGCTGAAAGGAGATTATGTAGAGAAATAAAGATATTTTTCCCAAAAATGTTTCGGTTTTCTTTGTTATATATGTAGTTCTGAGACAGCATCCGTACATTTCGTTTGTCACAAAATATCTTAAACATAAGCCGTTTCAATCGATATAAATACGGTCATTTTGAGAAAATAAAAATTTTCGAAAAATATTCCATGCAAAGGGTAGTTGGGCGAGGGGTGTACTTAAACAAATATATTTGGTTATTTGTTGAGTGACCCTTGTGTGTAAAAACATATAAATGGCGCGATATTTATCGACGCTCTTTAACTGCTGTGGTTCTCAGCGTCCCATTCTATGTTGGGCGTGAAAGACCGCTTAATTTTGCTCAAGAGGACTCTCTATCAGGCTTGAGGTTCTTTTATGTGCCGTAAATCTACGACACGGGATCAACGGTTTTACTTCCCTTCCGAAGGAAGCCATGCTAAGGATTTTTACCCCCGAAAGAATCCATCGTCCTCCGCCGGGTTTGAAGTCAGCATGGTAACCATTACACCACCGAGGGCGACCCCTTATGTGTAGAACAGCTAAGAAAAGTTATGTCAATGGTACACATCAGATTCCTTTTTGTTTTTTTTATGGGATGTCCCTTTATCCTGAAAAGACTTTGTCGGGTAGCATTAAGTTCAATGAACCGTGAGTATATTTGAGAATCGATTCATTGATTTCATTTATCGTACGATATGAGCTACCGGGTTAAAGGACTAAAAACATCTGACATGTTCCATTTACATGTCGTTCTCTACATCTCTGTAACCAATTATTGTTAATAAGCTTATTCTTCTATCTACGTCATGCTAATTGAAATAACTATTAGCAGAAACGGTCTTATTACTTAGTTCCTTATAAGTAGGAGGGAAATGAGGGAATGCATTAGGCTAAACCGACAGTCAAATGTTTTAAAATGTGGTTACTATACTACAGAAATCCAATTCTTTGCGTGATCAGATGTTGACAAGTTCCCGTATGAGAAGACTAATAAGTATTTTAAAACTGAAATCAATAACATGGAATAACATATTGTATATTTTTGTGCGGTAAGTGTGTGTTTCTCTCTTGCGGTTTACCAGTTACACGTCTTCAGCAAAATTCATTCAGAATGAATGAGTTTTTTATAGGCTAATCCGGAAAATTGAAGACGTACGGTTTGTCAGGTAAGTTACTTTAATATACGGTATAAAATCAAACTTTATGAAATTCCTTTCATGTAAACGGTAACATTCTCAAAAGCTTCTTGTCGCATGCCTGTAAGATACTAAACTTAAATATCAAATTTGGTATTTACATTTTGAGTTATTGTGTTCATGGACATACGGACCTTTTTCTAAAAATCTTATGTGTTCCATTCACATGACTTTCTCTATATCTCTGTAACAAATTATTGGTAATAAGCTTATCTTTTATTTATTTCATGCTAATTGAGAAAAATTAGCAGAAATGGTCTTATTTCTTGCTTTATTGTAAGTAGAAGCGAAATAAGCGAGTATCATAGGTTAAAGTGAAAGCCAAAAGCTGGTTGCTTTGTGACTGATGTTCCTTTGTTCGTATGGACAGGAGTTGACAACTTCCGATATGAGAAAAGTATAAGGGTTTTAAAGCTGAAACCAATAAAAAGGAATATCTCAAAAACGATCAACTCCACGAAAGAAATGTATATAACATAAATTGTGTGTTTTAACGTGCTCTACATTTTGTGTGTGTTAAGCTTTTGTCCATCGCTTACGGTTTAGTAGTTATGCAAAATTCATCCAGAATAAATTAGTCTTCACAGGCTATTCCCAGAAAATTCAAAATATACATTTCATTTGTCAGGTAAATATCTTTAATATTTGCTATTTTAATCAAAATCGTTAGAGCCATTTTTGCGAAAATCAAAATTTTCGAAAAAAGTTCCATGTAAAGGGTAGTTTGGGGTGGAGGGATTTTTCTCAAAACCTTCGCGTCGCATCCCTGGAAGATACTAAACTTAAATACGAAGTTTGGTATTTTACCGACTTTTCGTTTTTGAGTAATCGTGTTCACAGACACACGGACACACATGGACCTTTTTCTGAAAATACTTCTTTTTTTGGATACAGGGGACCCTAAAACATATATTTCCGGTGAAATCTCGGTATCGAATTTTTTGGTGGAGTGCAATACTTTCTCTATACACTAAGTACATAGTGCGTATAGAGAAAGTAAAAATGTTTTTTTCTGGATAGAGGTGACCCTAGCATATATTTCCGGTGAAATCTGGGTATCAAAATTGTTAATGAAATGCAATACTTTTCTATATACTATGTAAATAGTACTGCAGAGAAACTAAAACATCTCATGTGTTATACTCACATGACTTTCTCTAGCTGTTCTACAAATTAACTAGTTACAAAAGATTATTCTTCTTTCTACACAATACTAATCGAGATAAATATTGGTATAATGTTCTCATTACTCGGTTCCTTATAAGTGGGAGGAAGCTAAAGGAATGCGCTATACTAAAGTGACAGTGAAATGTTTTAAAAACGGTCGTTTTGCGATTGTCATTTCAAATCGCTTCTTCTTTTGTCCAGCAGTAGAACAAATGTACTTTACAATTGAAATCAATAACAAGGAATATCTTGGGAACGGTTACCTCCACAACAAAAACGCAAAGGACATAAATTGCGTGTTTTGACGAGATTTACATTTTTTGTGCGGTAAGCTTTTCACTGTCTCTTACGGTTTAACTGTTACACAAGATTAGAAAAAAATCACTCAGAATAAAGAGGTCTTCAGAGGCTGTTCCCAGTAAATTCAATTAATAGATTTTATTTGCCATATAAATATCTTTAATATATGATAATCTAATCAAAGTCGTTAGAACCATTGAGAAAATAAAAATTTTCAAAACTTTTTCCATGTAAAGGGTAGATTGGGGTAGGGTTATTTTCCTCAAAATCTTCGTGTCGAATCCCCGGAAGACCCTAAACTTAAATACCAAGTTTGGTAACTTACTGACTTTTCGTTTTTGATCTATCGTATTCTCAGGCTCACGGACCTTTTTCTAAAATGCTTTTTCTGGATATAGAGGAGCCTAATATGTTATTCAGGTAATATCTCGGTATCAAATTTTTGGGTAAAATGCAATATCTTCTCTATACGTTATGTACATGCTAGGTCTAGAGAAAGTAAACAGTCTGATGTGTTCCATTCATATGACTTTCTTTAACAGATTATTGTAAAATAGCTATACTTCTTATCACTTAGCTCCTTGTAAGTAGAGGCGAAATAAAGGAGAACCATAGCTTAAAGTGATAGTCAAAAGCTGGTTGCTATGTGACTGAAGTTTGTATGGACAGGAGTTCACAAATTCCTGTATGGGAAAAGTATAGATTTCAAAGCTGAGACCAAAAACTAGGAATATCTAAAAACGATCAACTCCACGAAAAAAATGTATATTATATAAAATGTCTGTTTTAACGTGCTCTACATTTTTGTGTGGCAAGCTTTTGTCCATCTCTTACGGTTTAGCAGTTATGGAAAATTCCGTAAAATTGATCCAGAATAAAGCAGTCTTCAAGAGTCTATTCCCAGAAAATTAAAGATATACGTTTTATTTGTCAGGTAAATATCTTTAATACACGATATTTTAATCAAAATCGTTATAGCCATTTTTAAAAAAAATCAAAATCTTAGAAAAAAGTTCCATGTAGAGGATAGTTGGGGGCGAGGGGATTGTCTTGAAAATCTTCGTGTCGCATCCTTGGAAGATACGAAACTTAAATACCAAGTTTGGTATTCAACGGTATTTTCGTTTTTGATTTATCTTATTGTCAGACACACGGATACACACACGGACCTTTTTGTAAAAATCTGATGAGTGCCATTCACATGACTTTCTCTATATCCCTGCAAAAATTCTTATTAAAAGGATTATACTTCTATTTACTTTATGTTAATCAGAAAAAATTAGCAGAAATAGTCTTATTACTTGCTTCCTTGCAAGCACAAGTGAAATAAGGCACAACCATAGGTTAAAGTGATAGTCAAAATCGGGTTGCTATGTCAATGAAGTTCCTTTGTTTATATGGATAAGAGTTGACAAGTTCCTGTATGAGAAAAGTATACGTTTTTCATAGCAGAAACCAAAAATAAGGAATGTCTCAAAAACGACGAACTCCACGAAAAAAATGTATATAGCATAAATTGTGTGTTTTAATGTGCTCTACATTTTTTGTGTAGTAAGTTTTTGTCCATCTCTTACGGTTTAGTAGCTATGAAAAATTCATCCAGAATAAAGTAGTCTTAGAGGCTATTCCCAGAAAATTCAAAATATACATTTTATTTGTCAGGTATATCTTTAATATGTGATATTTTAATCAAAATCGTTAGAGCCATATTTTAGAAAATCAAAATTTTCGTAAAAAGTTCTATGTAAAGGGTAGTTAGGGGTGACAGGATTTTCATGAAAATCTGTGTCGCATCCTTGGTAGATACAAAACTTAAATACCAAGTTTGATATTCAACGGCCTTTTCGTTTTTGAGTTATCGTATTCTCAGACACACGGATACACACGGGACCTTTTTGTAAAAATGCTTTTTCTGGATACAGGTATCAAATTTTTGGGTAGAATGCGATATCTTCTGTATACATTATGTACATACTCGGTCGAGAGAAAGTGAAAAGCTTAGCATCACACAGGATTTATTTTCCGGTGTAGAATACGCCACTGTCTGCCAGTTTCAGGTCCTGTCCCTGAGACACAGAATTAATTCCATTGGATTTGTTTATGTAACCCAACAGTGTGACACAAACATATTGACAGCAACTGTGTAAACTATTTAGGGAATGATCAGAATGGTTACTCCCGGGGACATTGGAAGTCGTACTGCATTGTAATCCAACTGAAGGTTATGTCTGTGCTTTCGAAGCTAAATCCAAAAATATTTCACCAACTAGGTAGAGTTTTGCAAAGGAATGCCGTGCATACAGAATGCAGAAAAATCTATGTGTTACACTCACATGACTTTCTCTAGCTACTCTACAAACTTCTAACGAAATAAGTTCTTACTTATAACTAGAATGGAATTAAGGGTATGCACTAAGCAAAAATGATACTCAAACGTTTTAAAAGATGTCGTTATGCGATTGTCATTGCAAATCGCTTCTTTGCTTGGTCAGCAGTAAAACAAAAGGAAAACGTACACTTCCGTCTGAGAAAGGTATAAGTACTTCACAATTGAAACTAATAACAAGGAATACCTCGAAAACGGTAAGCTCCACGAAAAAAATGTATTTGACATATGTTGTGTATTGTAATAAGATCTACATTTTTTGTATTGTAAGTTTTTGTCTCTCTCTTACGGTTTATTAGTTATACCAAATTAAGCAAAATTCATCCAGAATAAACAGGTCTTTAGAAGCTATTTCCAGAAAGTTCAAGATATACTACATTTTATATGTGATACAAATGGCTTTAATATAAAGTATTTAATCAAAATCGTTAGAGCCATTTTTAAGAAAAACAAAATTTTCGAAAATTTTTCCATGTAAAGGGTAGCTAGGTTTGGGGGGATTTTCTTGAAAATCTTCCTTTCGCATCCTTGGTATTTAACGGTCTATTCATTTTTTAAGCTATGCTGCCCACAGACACACACACATGGACATTTTTCTAAAACTTTGATGTGTACCATTTACATGGCTTTCTCTACATCTCTGCAAAAAATTATTTTAAAAAGCTTATACTTCTATATACTTCATGCTAATCACAAAAAAAATAGCAGAAATAGTCTTATTACTTGCTTTCTTGTAAGTAGAAGCGAAATAAGGGAGTACCATAGCTTAAAGTGAAAGTCAAAAAACTGGTTGCTATGCCACTCAAATTTCTTTGTTTGTATGGACAACAGTGGACAAATTCTTGTATGAGAAAAGTATACATTTTTCATAGCAGAAACCAAAAACAAGGCATGTCTCAGAAACTATGAACTCCACGAAAAAAAATGTATACAACATATATTGTGTGTTTTAACGTGCTCTACATTTTTTGTGTGGTAAGTTTTTCTCCACCACTTACGGTTTAGCAGTTATGCAAAATTCCGTAAAATGCATCTAGAATAATCTAGTCTTTAGAGGCTATTCCCAAAAAATTCAAGATATACATTTTATTTGTTAGGTAAATGTATTCAATATACGATATTTTAATGAAAATCGTTAGAGCTATTTTTGAGAAAATATAAATTTATTAAGTTCCATGTAAAGGGTAGTTTGGGGTGAGGGATTTTTCTCAAAATCTTCGTGTCGCATCTCTAGAAGATACTAAACTTAAATACCAAGTTTGGTATTTTACCGACTTTTCGTTTTTGAGTTATCGTGTTCATTGACACACTGACATACGGACACACACGGACCTTTTTCTGAAAATACGTTTTTTGGATACAGGGAACCCTAAAACATATATTTCCGATGAAATCTCGATATCGAATTTTTTGGTGGAGTGCAATACCTTCTGTATACACTATGTACATAGTACGTATAGGAACGACTTGGAAAGTAAAGCAAATAATCTAACACAGAAACTAAGCAATTGGTGCGCAAAATCAAAACTACAAATATCACCGAATAAATCAAATTATATGCATTTGAGGGGTAGTTTAAAAAGTGACCCAAGCATAAAGTTTAATAATCAAATCATAAGAAGACAAAAGGAGGACAAATACCTTGGAACATATTTAGATGATAAATTAAACTTTAGGAAGGATACAGAGTATATAAGAAATAAATCCGAAATCGTGATGATGAAATTGGCCCGAATTATGCAATCAAATTTTAAAATACCGTTAACCACAATCTCAACGTATTATAACAGTATTTTGTATCCATTATAGCATATGGCGCTAGTGTTTGGGCCACTCGGATGCAGGACGTTCATATAAGGAGCTTACTAAGGAGAACTCAAAGAAAAATCTTGCTACGATTTACTGGAGCAGTTAAAACCACTCCGACTATGGCCCTCCTAGTTACGACAGGAATTTGGCCAATAGACCTTTTAATTAAACTTAAGGGAGCAACATTTTGGTTCAAGAAGAATGAATTTGGAATGGTAACACAAATAATTGGAAGAAGATGTGAAAATATAGCTGAAATTAAGAGGTTTTTGAAAATAAGCTGGCAACAAGAATGGGACATAACGGAAGCGGGAAGGAGAGTGTATAATTTATTTACTGATATCAACGAAAGACTTAGACTTAAACATATTCAGCCTATTAGAGGACTAATCCATTACATCACCGGACATGGACCTTACAAAACACATTGGAAAAAGATTAATGAAACCTTAAACGATAATTGTGCTATTTGTAACAAACAAGATACACCCGAACATGTCCTGTTTGAATGTCCGCGATATGGTGAATAGATTAACTCAATTACGAACTGAACTAACTGGGCACAAAATAGCGGACATATTAAGAAATGAAGACTTATATATCACCTTGAGAAGTTAGAGAATATAATTAGTAAAATTTCCTGGGAAGAGAGAATTGAACAAGTGGAAATACTAACCCGTGCACCAGCCAGAGACGAATTAAGCAGATCCAATAGAATTCGAAATCAGTAATTCTAAATGGAGACTGGAGACTAATGGAAGATGGAGAGCCGAGCATAGTAGAAGGAGGCGAAGAAGAAGGAGCCGGTGTAGACCAGAGTGATAAGAGGGATGCAGAAGGCGTATGAGAGCAGGAATGGTGGATTATAGGCTTTTGGCGGTGGACAGTACGAGGCAAGGGGAGATGACGTTGAGGAGGAAGTGCTAATGAAGTGTTAAATAGTGTTAAAAAGTTAAATACAGTGAGTTTAGTGTAATGATGATGTAAAAGATTAGGTATAATAATTAGTAACAGATATTAGCCAAAGGAAGTAAAAAACAATTTACTACAGTTTACTATAATGTAAAGAAATTATTGAATAATATAATTATTTAGTCGCGCTGGTAACCAGTACATATTCTGCTGGATACCAGTAGTATAGGATTAGTTTTTATTTATCTTAATAATCTAGAGCATACTTTTATGGGTGAATAGCTGGTTACCAGTTATTTGGTTACTGGTTTCCAGTAATTAATAATAGATGGTATAGTGTTGGTGAAACTTGATTTATGGTTGGAAATTATTTTATTTCAGTCTATATTAATTTGTTTTGTTTTAAATTAAATTTTGAGTTATTAGTATATAAGTATTATCTGTAAAATAATGATGTATAACAATAATTTAAAAGTGGGAAATGAATTATAAAGTTTGCAATATACGTCCTGGTATAGGGAACAAGATGCCAGGATGTTGTATTAAAGATTTTATTTTATTTTTATTTTAGTACGTATAGAGAAAGTAAAAACCAATGCTCAAAAATTTCGTGTAGTAACTAAATACAAACTACCTGTTTGAGGTTAGGAACATAGGTTACACTATAATAAGTACAGTTAGGTTCGGGGTAACGAAAATGCCGGTTCCGTGCACACAAAATTATAACTAAACGTGATGGACGTGGTCTCTATAGCCCATTTTAAATATACTGCACTATCTAACATTGCTTACTGCTTGTCCTCGTTCATTTCCTGCTAGTAGATATTCCAGTGAATACTGAAAAAAGCTATGAATATGAAAGTTAGGCGTTCGACATTGTTTATTCAAACATATTTTGGGTGACAGGAACAGAGCCTTTTCTTTGATACAGTAAAAACGTATCTTCTAATTCACTGCGATGGATTCTGAGCGAGATTAGTTGATTTATGTTCATTGTCATTTCAAAGCTCTGCTTGCTTTTATCCTGAATTTTTATTAAGCTTTATACTTTTATTGTTTTTATTTACTAATCATATTATGAAATAATTGCTTTATTGTGGTCATTTATGAATTAAAACGATACAGATGATGGCAATACATATAATGCCCGCCTGGGTCTGCTTCACATTAAACAGGTCGTGAGTTCGAATCTCATTTAGGGTGAGTTACCCGGATAAGGTTTTTTTCGGGGTTTTTCCTCTTATCTGAGATGACGAATGTTGAGTAGCTTCAAGCTCCAGGGACCCCGAGATCATTTGAGCACCATTTCACCCAATTTCATTCATCGTCCGATATGACCAACCAGGTTAAAAAAAAAAATGCATGTTATGTGCTACTTCTGGAACAGATTATATATACATCACGTGTGCATGTTTACGCAACAAACCCAATCTTACTACCCTCTTTTTATACCGCTGAATGCATAAGCCTACTGTAGAGGGTAGAGCAACTGCGACATATTGCAGCCTCTCACTACACCCCACCCTTGGGGAAAGGGATAAGAGGAGTGGAAACCACAGGTCAGCACACAGGAAACGACGGATCTAAGCGCAGAGACGCACAAAAGTCCCTAATAGTTCACTAGATGGCAGCTATGGCGCACCACGGAGGCTATACAGGCGCCAGAAGGCCGTCGGAAGGATGCCTTTACAACGGCACCTAGCCTCAACTAGCGCTACCAGGGGGAAGAGTGTTTCGCCGAGAGCATGCAACCTTGCCATCTGCCAGCAAACCCACAAGCCCCATCTGCGCCGATCTGAAGGATGAAGAAGGGAAATTAAATGAAGGAATGAAAGGGAAAGGAACTGTGGTAGATGTATAGCATTCAGCATTCGCCTAAGTGGCCTCTAGAAAGCCAGGAGAAATCCCAAGGATAGATAGAGTGCGCCGTCAACGGAGAGTGAAACAGGATCTCCCGAATTCCTGTCCCAGATGAAACGCCTGGCTCGGTATAAGCCTACTGTGTTTCACTATTTATTTAGTATCTATCTATAAAGGCGTCTATACAAACGTTTATGTCGATTAATATGAAGTGGAGGCTATTTTAAAGAAGGATATAGAATGTGATGTGAATGTAACACATCAGAATTTATTACTTGCGCCTAAATCTAATACTACCACGTCAGTGATGTTATCAGAATGATGCCGAGAGGCATTTTGCCTGCCACTGGTAGTGTTTCTTTGATGAGGGACTGAGAAAGCGGAAACTGCTGCAGGACCTTCTTGTGGGCCTTTGAAAGAGCTTCCCCAACATCCGAAATTGAACTTTTACTGCCCTCAAGGAGGGAGAAGTTTGCTAAGCCTATTACAGACACTAAAACAGAGTCCCGTAACTAAACTAAATTACGCACCAATAATTTTATGTAAAAGTGATATTTTGGACCCATAATTAACATGGCAATGTCTCCATCAGCCTATAAAGGTCTTTAGTCCTTTATTGCATGAATTATTTTGCTACTTATACCGTTCTTCCTCTAATTCGAAAACCGGTATTTATATCCCTTTCACCGGCACCGCAACTAAAGCGACTTGAATAGCTGAGATCGTCTGGAAAGAAATGCTGTGAAAAATCTTAATACAAATACAGAGTTTACCACGAGGTGGCAAGCAACACAGGTAGAAGAGTACCATTAAGGGCAGTGCAATAATCCGAAGCGGTTGGAAGCTCCACTGTTTGGAGGTGGACATAACAAAAGCGAATACAAACGGATTTCTTGTCAAGGGACGTGACTTCACTTGCTATGGAAGATTCGTTGGGTTAAGACGTGATGAGTCCGCAATGGAAACGAACGAGCAACATATGGCTGCGATAGAAATAGTGTTTAGATGGTACACCAGAAGCCGTCATAAGCAATAAGGAATGTTAGGCATGTTCAGGTAAAGAGTAGCTGGAAAGACGAAAACTTAGGAGGACTGCGTGTGTGTTCGACGACAGAAGTATCAAAGGGTTCATTAACAATCGTGAACTCAAAGAAAACATTTGCATCTTACCATACCTGAAAGACATTCCATGCACATCTCCACACCATTCTCCACATATCCTAAACCTTCACGTGGGATTCAAACCCAGAACCTCACCACATATTAAGGAACCACCGCAAGACACACTCACACATGGACTTTTACTAAAAATATCATTTCTATTCGGGGATCCTTAAAACATGTAATTCCGGTGAAATTTTGGTGTCAAAATGTGGATGAAATGCATATTCTCCATCTATTATACACTAATGTGAAGATATTAGTGGTGCAGTCCACCCTGTAATTGGTGATTCCAACCAAATATGTCACATGACATCTTAACCAAATAGCCAGTCGCGTTGGATACCATCGCTCAGATCCAGGTAACAAACATCCTTGCTGCCCTGAACAGTCGCGAACCCGAACCCATCCTTAGAAATCCCACATTGCCGAAACGGCGCAAGTCACCCGTAACCTGACACAGTACATGTCGAGTCACGGGTTCAAAAGGTCTCTAAAAGGGATATATAAATTATGTACAATTTAATAATATTACATTATAATATATTATATACATTATATCAAGAAGGGACAAATACAATAGAACCTCATTAATCCGGTCTAATTGGGCTCTAGCTTGTCCGAATTAATGAAAGTCCGGATTAAACAAAATAACCTCTGAAATGAGCCAAGGTATATATTTAAACACTCTGTTCAGTAAAAAGAACGTTTACTTTAAATTTAAGAAATACAAAGGTTATTAAGCATAAAATATATCGTCGTTGCGCAGTAGAGAATTAGAACATGCAATCAAGGCACACTGTCATTGATCACACTTAACACATTTAATTGTTTGAAGAAATTATTAAATCTTTTGTTGGCTTTCTTTGACATTAATTTCTTTAATAATTAACTCGCGCAGATGCCTCAAATGTTCCTAATATGCAGATATGCTTTCATGGTTGCTATAGGCACCCTGCACGGACCAGAAAATCGTACTGGTGGCGCTGCCCCGTGTCATGATTTGTACTTATTGTGAGGATAGTTGAAGCGGAAGCCATAAGCGATGTAGGTATTATTTGTGGCTTTCTGCCTATAAAGTGCGTACATTTCACTGAAAGTGCTGTTCCAAAATGTCAAAATCTTTTTTTAAACATCTGGAAATATACTGGGAACATATGCTGAACTGTGGGGATGTTCTGAACCTTTTAATTCCGATGAAGTGAATGCTGTAAACTTTTGTTGCGTGCTTTGGTTCTCACTCAGGACTGAAAATAAAATATAAAGAATGAATAGTAATACGTACACAATATTAATAATAAAAGTAATAATAACAATAATAATAATAATAATAATAATAATAATAGACAGACTATTCCCATAATGTGTCGTTTAATCTAATGCTCACAGTATTTAGAGTTTCTATATATTAACTTAAAAAACGTTAGCATTAATTTCTAAACAACATTATCCATGCTGCAGTTAATTTTAAGCATATGCTACTGCTTTGAGGTACAATATAAAATTAGTGTACTTACTTCTTTTGACGTACAGCTTGAACCCATAAATTTCTTCTTTGCGCTTCATTTTCCGCGTGGGAAAAGAATAAAAGACAATAGCTGGCGAAGTATTCTTGTAGGTATTATTACATCCTACAGCACTGCAGTTATTGTTCCCTTTCTGCCTTCTTGTAGTATTTACATTTTCAGGAGGTTCGATATTTGACATCTTAGCATACGCCAATATTCTTACTTTACTGTCTCTGTTGTTAGTAACCAAACTTGCCGCCAGAGTAGCGTGCACGGTGCCTATATTCAATCTTGGAGAGATCAACAATCGGGCACTAGCTGCGGCACAAACAGGCAACCGACCAGCTGAGACTGATGGGAGGCAGGGCGCGTGAAGTCACGTATTAAACGGTTGTCCGGATTAAGAGAGGTCTGAACTAATGGGGTCCGGATTAATGAAGTTCTACTGTGTGTATATATTGGAAATTGCCAGGGAAGAACTGTTGTAAAACACGTCTAAAAGTGCAAATATAGAGTTTACCGCGAGGTGGCAGAAGTGTACTTTTAAGGAGAGTACAAAGAACCTAAGGGGTTGGAAGTTTCACTGCCCGAGGGTGGACATAACAAAACTTGTCGAGCGTCGCCACTTCACTTGCTATGGGAGATCCGTTGCGTTAAGACTGATATTTGATTCCACGGTGGAAATGAACGGCCGCGATAGAAACAATGTTTAATACATAAGAAGGTCAGGAGTAATCACAGATGATAAAGTGTAGCTAACTTAGGAGAAAAATCGTGTATGTGTTCAGAAAATATCGCAGAAAATGAATTAACGACTTCAATAACAATCCTGAACTCAAAGGAAACCACTTAAGAAAAGTTAGGGCACCCAGATCCTTATTCTGCTATACCTTCACGCGGAATTCAAAACCGCACCAAGTTCCATCTGTTTTGGCATTCTTCACAATACCTTTGCCTATACTCCTAACACCCTGTATAGGAATTTGATCAACATAATGCCCGAGTGAAGACATCCAAGAGTAAAGAGGACAGAAGTCGTATAACAGGAAGAAAATTGCTGATGACGACACTTATGGGCTATCGATCTTCTAGTTGCCCTCCCCTCTCCGCTCCTCCGGGAAACCTTGTGCTGAACAAGGTACCGTGATATAGGACGTCCACTTCATTGTCCTCTCCACGACAATGATGTCAACTGGTACAGCCAGGGGCAGAACGCAGCGCTCCAAAGTTGGCGCTAACTTGACAAAATCACAAAAAGTAATTAAAGAGTGAGGTTTGAGATCAACTTTGCGGTTTACCGAGAAACATCCGAGTCAGTTGAGGAATTTAGTGCTGTACAGGCATGTTGCCATGGTACCTCAGGGGCTACATCAACTGGCTAGAGGTCAATAGTTCAAATTCGGGCTATGGCATTGCATTTTTCAGTCTGGCTATACCTATCCAACTCTTGTCCTACACACAGCTAGTGTGAAAAAAACAATTAAATTAAGTGACTATTTCGTTCATGACTCGTGATCATAGGAAATGGCCAATCCAGTACATTGGCGTGTAAAATTCCGACCAATCGGAACTCATTATTTCTGCATTTTAATCGTTTTTTACTTTCTCTACACGTACTATGTATACAGTGTATAGAGAAGCTATTGTATTCCACCCAATAATTCGATACTGAGATTTCACCGGAAATATATGTTTTGGGTCCCCCTGAATAAAAAAAAAACAATTTTGGAAAAAGGTCCGTGTGTGTGGACAGTATAACTCAAAAACGAAAAGTCGATGAAATACCATCCTTGGTATTTAAGTTTGGTATCTTCCAGGGATGCAATAGGAAGATTTTGAAAAAATTCCCCCCACTTCAAACTACCCTTTACTTGGAAAGAATTCAAAAATGGCAATTTTGATTAAAATGCCGCATATTAAACATATTTATTTGACAAAAAAAACGTATAGCTTAAATTTTATGGGAATGTCCTCTGAAGACCCCTTTATTCTGAATGAATTTTGCTGAATTGTACGTAACTGGCAAACCGTTAGAGATACACAAAAACTTACTACATAAAAATATAGATCACTTTAAAATACAAAATTTACATCATACAAGTTTTCTTCGTTCAACACACCATTTCTGAGATATTCCCTGTTATTTGTTTCAGATTTAAAATACGTAAAAGTTTTTCATACGGAAAGTTGTAAACTCTTGGCCCTGCATAGAAACATGGCAACCGGTTTTTAAAAGATTTGACTATAGTTTTAACCTAATGTATTCCCTTATTTTTCTTTTACTTACAACAAAGCAAGTAATTAATACAATGTCCTGCTAATGCTTATCTCTATTATCATAAAGTATATGGAAGAATATGCTGTTAAACAATTATTTGTTATAGCAATGCAGAGAAAGTCATGTGAATGGAACATACCAGACTTTTTAAGATTTGATTGTCGCTTTAGACTAGTGTATTCCCCTATTTCTATTCTACTTATCAGGAAGCAAGTAATAAGACTATCTCTGCTAATGTTTATTTCGATTAGGATGCCGAAGATAAGAGAATATTTTTTTACTCTCTCTACACGTACTATGTACATAGTGTAAACAGAAGGTATTGCATTCCACCCAAAATTCGATACCAAGATTTCACCACAAATACATATTTTGGGTCCTCCTGAATCCAAAAAAAGGATTTCGAGATAAAGGGCCGTGTAAGTGTGCGTGTGCCTTTGGACAGCATAGCTCAAAAACAAAAAGACCGTTAAATACCAAACTTGGTATTTAAAGACCTCTAAAGACCTCTTTATTCTGAGAGGCTTTTATTGAATTTTGCATAACTGGTAAACCGTAAGAGATAGACAAAAACTTAGCATACAAAACATGTAGATCACGATAAAACCTACAATTTATGTCACATACATTTTTTTCCTGGAGTTGGTCGTTTTTGAGATATTCTTTGTTATTGCTTTCAGCTTTGAAAAACTTAAATTTTCTCATACAGAAATTTGTAAACTACTGTCCATGTAAACAAAGGAACTTCAGTAACATAGCAACCAGCTTTTGACTATCACTTTAACCTATGGTACTCCTTTATTTCGCTTCTACTTACAAGGAAGCAAGTAAGTAGACTATTTCTGCTATTTTTTTCTCCATTAACTTAAGTAAATAGAAGCATAATCTTTTTAACAATAATTTTTTGCAGAGAGGTAGAGAAAGCCATGTGAATGGAACACATCAGATATTTTTCTAAGGAAGGTTTATGGAACAGCTATAGAAGGTATTCTGAATAGAACATATCAGGTTTCCCCCCCCCCGTTAATGCTTCCTATATTCATCTGATATATCAATTACAATCAATAAGGGTCCATTTGCTGGGCATCCTGGGAAAATGTATTTTATTTTTATCCGCTTCTATCTCTGCACATCTTTAACCCGCTTGCTTGAGAGAGATGACATCCCCTTATCGTTTCTATTCCTCTTTAACCCTGGGTTCTAATCCCTTCAAAGAGAGAATCTATGCAGGGACATTGCAAAGCTCTCGCCAGGAAGATACGAAAATTTTATTTTTATTTTCTTTACTAAATACAGGAAGTAAGAGAAATATTTTATTCCAGAAAAAATTCGCAACCGATATTTCTCTAAAAATACACGTTTTGATACTTACTGAATCCAAAATATCTGATGTGTTCTATTCACATGACTTTCTCTTAGCTGTTGCACAGCAATACTCCTTACAAGAGATAACTTTTTATGTACGACATATTAAGTCAAACATTAGAAGGAATTGTCTTATTACTTGCTTCCTTGTAAGTCGAAGGGACGTAAGAGAATACACTAGGCTAAATCGATAGCCATATATTTTAAAAGCTGTCCAATGTGTTCTCTTTGCATAGCCTTCAGTAAAACAAGAGATGAAACGAAACGTCACTTTGAGAAAAGTTTAAGTAGTTTAAAATTGAAACCAAAAGCAACTATCCGTTCTATATAAAAATGCGTAATTAACATAAATGATGTGTTATAACGAGATCTACATTTTTATGAAGTAAACTTTTTTTTCTATCTTTTAGGGTTTAACTGCAATAAAGGGGTCTTCAGAGGCTATTCTCAGAATATTCAAAATACATAGTTTATTGGAGCTGTAAATATCTTTAATATAGGGCATTTTAATTAAGTTCGTTACACCCATTTTTGAGAGCAAAAAATTCAAAAATGTTTCCATGTTAAGTGTAGTTTGGGGCGCGGGGATTTTATTTAAAATCTTCGTATCGCATTCTTGGAAGACGCCAAACTTAAAACCAAATTTGGTACTTAACGGTCTTTTAGTTTTTGGGTTATGCTGTCCACAGACATACAGACAGACAACACGTGGGCGGTTTTGTAAAACTGCGTTTTTTGGCCTTAAAACTCCGGTGAAATCTCGGTATAGAATATTTGGGTGCAGTATAATACTTCGCAAAAACGAAGTCAGTTAAATACTAAACTACGTATTTATTACTTTCTCTAGCCCCATATGTACAATGTACATAGGGATAGAGAAGTATTGCAATACACCCAAAAATTCGATACCGAGATTTAACTGGAAATACATGTTTTAGGACCACGTGTATCTAAAAAAAGCATTTTCAGAAAAAGGTCCATGTGTGTGTGTCTGTGAACACGATAACTCAAAAACGAAAAGTAGCTAAAATACCAAACTTGGAATTTAAGTTTAGTATCTTCCAGGGATGCGACACGAAGATTTTGAGAAAAATCCCCCCACCCACACTACCGTTTACATGGAACTTTTTTCGAAAATTTTGATTTTCTTAAAAATGGCTGTAATGATTTTGATTGAAATATCATATATTAAAGATATTTACCTAACAAATAAAATGTATATCTTGAATTTTCTGGGAATAGCTTCTGATGACGTGTTTATTCTGGAAGAATTTTGCTTTATTTGGCATAACTAGTAAACCGTAAGAGATAGACAAAACACTTACCGTACAAAAAATGTAAGTCTTGTTAAAATACACAAGTTATGTTATATACATTTTTCTCGTGGAGCTTACCGTTTTCATTTTTATTGGTTTCAGTTGTGAAGTACTTATAGATTTCTCAGCAGGGAGTGTGCGGTTTTCTTTTGCTCTACTCCTGGCCAAGAAAAGAAGCGATTTGTAATGACAATTGCGTAACGACAGCTTTTAAAACATTTGACTATTGGTTTAGCCTAGTGTATTCCCTTATTTTCTTCCTACTTATACGGAACTAAATAATAACATTGTGCTAATGAGTACCTCGATTAGCAAGGTGCAGAAAGAAGAATTATCTTATGTAAGAAGTTTGTAGAACAGCTAGAGAAAGTCATGCGAGTGTAACATCAGATTTTTTACCTCGTCCTGGAACAGCAGCAGGATTTCTGTTTTCAGCATCACTGATGTCGAGTCTTACTGCGATAGATGTCAGCAGTTTGCAAATAGACGGATTTAGACCGTACACAGCCTCTGTTTAAACCCTCGTGTGTGCGTAAATGAATAATAATTAATTAGGAACAACACGCATCAAGCTAGTGGCATCCGTAAACTAAATATCCCAAGAGATTAATAGCCAATTGACGTAATTATATGCTAAGCACCTTAAATTCTACCCTACTGACTAATTCCTAATGTGATTTACAGTAAGCAGCATTTACAGTAATACATAATCTAAAAGCTTTTCAAATACATAGTGGTCGTGTGATAACTCAGTTTCATGCATACACAACATTCATACAGAATACAACTGACTATTTAGGCAAGTTTCATGTATATACAATGCACGAGGGCCGTTTTTACTTTCTCTATACGCAATTCGATACCGAGATTTCACCGGAAATATGTGTTTTAGGATCCCCTGTATCCAAAAAAAGTATTTTCAGAAAAAGGTCCGTGTGTGTGTGTCCGTGAACACGATAACTCAAAAACGAAAAGTCAGTAAAATAACAAACTTTGTATTTAAGTTTAGTATTTTCCGGGGATGCGACACGAAAATTTTGAGAAAAATCCCTCAACCCCAAACCACCCTTAACATGGAACTTTTTTCGAAAATGTTGATTCTCTAAAAAATGGCTCTAACGATTTAGATTAAAATATCGTCTATTAAAGATTATTACCTGATAAATAAAATGTATATTTTGTTTTTTCTGGGAATAGCCTCTGAAGAGTAGTTTATTCTGGATGAATTTTACTGAATTTTGAATAATTGCTAAACCGTAAGAGATGGACAAAAGCTTGCTACACAAAAATGTAGAGCACGTTAAAACACACAATTTATGTTATATACATTTGTTTCGTGGGTTCGTCGTTTTTGAGACATTCCTTATTTTTGGTTTATGCTATGAAAACTTATACTTTACTTATACAGGAACTTGTCAACTTTTATCCATATAAACAAAGAAACTTCATTGACATAGCAACCAGCTTTTGACTATCACTTTAACCTATGATAGTCCCTTATTTCGCTTCTACTTACAAAGGAAGCAAGTAATAAGACTATTTGTGCTCATTTTTTCTGATTAGCATAAAGTAAATAGAAGTATAAGCTTTTTAAGAATAGTTTGTTGCAGGGATATAGAGAAAGTCATGTGAATGGTACACATCAGATTTTTTTTTAACCTCCGTTAGACTGTAAATACAAGACAAGTTCATGGAAAACATTTATTTTATTACCAAAACTTTTGTACACTTATGGTTACCTTTCAACATAATCACCGAAAAGATTGAGACATTTATCGTGCCTGTGCACAAGCTTTGCAATACCCGCTTCAAATAATGTTACCGCCAATTATTTCAAGTAAGCATTGACGTTGTTTTGAAGAACTTCGTTGGTTTGAAAGTTCTGCCCTCCTAGCCACGTCTTCAGTTCAGGAAAAAGGTGAAAATCGCTGGGTGCCACATCAGGACTGTATGGCGGATGATCGAAAATATCCCATTGAAATTGTTCGAAGAGCCGATGGGTTGTGCCAGCAGCGTGTGGACGAGCGTTGTCATGGATCAACACAATTCCTGAAGTCAGCATTCCTCTTCGTTTGTTTTGAATGGCTCTCCGCAAACGTCGTAAAGTACGAAGGCAGCATTATTTGAAGCGGGTATTGCAAAGCTTGTGTGAACGTATGATAAATCTCTCAATCTTTTCGGTGATTATGTTGAAAAGTAACCATAAGTGTACAAAACTTTTAGTATGAAATTAATTGTTTTCTATTAACGTGTCTTTTATTTATAGCCCATCGGAGGTTGAAAAAAACGGTCCTCGTGCATAGAAGCTAGAGAAGGTATTACACTAAAAAAAATTCGATACCGAGATTTATTTTCAGTGGGAAATACATGTTTTGAGGACTCCAGTATCCCCCCCAAAAAAAAAGATTTCTAAAAATGGTCGGCAAGTGTATATTAGTTCTTCCAAGGATGCGAGCCAAAGCTTTTCAAGAAAATACTCCCTTTACGTGAAAAAATTCTCGAAATTTCCGATTTTATAAAAATGGCTGTTACGATTTTGAATAAGATACCATATAGACATATCTATGTGAAAAATAAAATGTATGTCCTAAATTTCTTGGGAATATCTTCTGAAGACCTCTTCAGTTTGGATGACTTTTGCATAAATAGTAAACCGTAAGAGATAAACAGAAACTTACTTCACAGAAAATGTAGATCTCATTAAAACACACAATTTATATCGATGCATTGTCACAGGAAGCTACGTGATTGGAACACATCAGATGTTTACTTTCTCTACACGTACTATGAATATAGTGTATAGAGAAGGTGCTGCATTGCCCTCTAATTTTCGATATCTAGATAGGATATAGACGTTTTAGGATCCCCTGTAGGCAAAAACAAGTACTTTTAGAAAAAGGTCCGTGTGTCTGTGAATATAACTCGAAAACGAAAAGTCTGTAAAGTACCAAACTTGGTATATAAGTTAAGTATCTTCCAAGGATGCGACACGAAGATTTTGAGGAAAATCTGCCAACCCCCTAATTACCCTTTACATGGAAAAATTTTGGAAAATTTTGCTTTTCTCAAAAATTGCTCTAACGATATCTATTAAAATACATTATATTTAAGATATTTATACGGCAAATAAATAGTATATTTTGATTTTTAGGGAACAGGTTCTAAAGATCTCTTTATTCTGGACTAGTTCTGCAGAATTGTACATTAAATAGCAAGGTTTCAAAATTGTACGGTTAAACCGTAAGAAATAGAGAGATTGATTTTACATCTTCTTTTGTTTTGTACACCAACTGAAACCACTAGAAGTCTGTTAATTAGGAGCATTTTGGTTTTTTTCTCTGGGATTTTTAAAAGACAATTTAAGTTATGTTCGTTTTTCTCTTAGAGTTGGCGGTTTTCAAGATATTCTTTGTTATTGGTTTCAAGTCTAATATACTTAAACTTTTCTTATATGGTAATGTGTCAATTCCTAGCCATGCAAAAACATAGATTTTAACCACATAGCACCTATGTTTTCAAAGATTTGGCTATAGCATGTGTATTTCCTAATTTTCTTTTTATTTATAAGCAACTAGTAATAAGACAAACGCTTATCTAGATTAGCATGAAGCACAAGAATAATTTTTAATTGCTCTACACGTACTATGTACATAGTGTATAGAGAAGGTATTGTAATGCATCCAAAATTGGATACCAACATTTCAGTGAAAATACATATTTTAGGTTCTCCGAATCCAAAAAAAAAAAAAAGCATTTCTGGAAAAAGGTTCGTGTGTGTGCGAGTGTCGCGTGTGTGTCTGTGGTCAGCATAGCTCGAAAACGAAAAAACCGTTAAATACCGAATTTGGTGTTTAAGTTTGGTATCTTGCAAGAATGCCACACGATGATTTCGAAGAAACTCCTCTCACCCCAAACTACGCTTTACATGAAACTTTTTTGGAAATTTTGATTTTCTCAAAAAATAACTAACGATTTTGATTAAAATATTGTATATTAAAGATATTTACCTCACAAATAATATATATATCTTGAATTTTTTGAGAATTGCTTCTGAAGACCTCTTCATTCTGGATGATGTTTGTATTAACTGGTAAACCGTAAGAGATAGACAAAAACTTGCAATACAAACATGTAGAACTTGTTAAAACACGCAATTTAAGTCAATTACATATTTTTCGTAGAGCTGACTATTTCCGAAATATTCTTTGTTATTGGTTTCAATTTTATAGTGCTTAAAGTTTACTTATATGGGAATCTGTCAACTCCTGGACATGCAAAGATATGGATTTCAACCATATGCATCTAATTTTTAAAAGATTGGACTATAGCTTTCACCTGTGTATTTCCTAACTTTCCTGATATTAAAAGTAACTAAGTAATAAGACAATAACTTATCTGGAAAAGCATGAAGTATAAGAGTAATATTTTTAAGAATAATTTGTTATAAAGGTGTAGACAAAGTCATAGGAATGGAACATATCCGATTTTTACTTTCTCTATACGCACTAAGTACATAGTGTATAGAGAAGGTATTGCACTCCTCCCAAAAATTCGATAGCGACATTTCACCGGAAATATATGTTATAGGGTCCCCAATATCCAAAAAAAAACATTTTCACAAAAAGGTCCATGTGTGTGTGTGTGTGTGTGTGTGTCCGTGTGTCTGTGAACACGACAACTCAAAAAGGAAAAGTCGGTAAAATACCAAACTTGGTATTTAAGTATAGTATCTTCCAGGGATGCGACACGAAGATTTTGAGAAAAATCCCCCCATTCCCAACTACCCTTTACATGGAACTTTTTTTCAAAAATTGCTGATTTTCCCAAAAATGGCTCTAACGATTTTGATTAAAATTTCGTATACCTGGCAAACAAAATGTATATCTTGAAATTTCTGGGAATAGCCTCTGAAGAGTAGTTTATTCTGGATGAATTTTGCTGAATTTTGAATAACTGCTAAACCATAAGAGATGGACAAAAACTTACTACAAAAAATGGAGAGCACGTTAAAACACACAATTTATGTTATGTACATTTTTTTCTTGAGTTCGTCGTGTTTGAACATTGCTTATTTTTGGTTTCTGCTATGAAAAACTTATATTTTTCTCATATAGGAACTTATCTCCTATCCATATAAACAAAGGAACTTCATTGACATAGAAACCAGCTTTTGACTAACATTTTAACCTATGTTAGTCTCTTATTTCGCTTCTACTTACAAGAAAGCAAGTAATAAGTCTATTTCTGCTAATTTTTTTCTGATTAGCATAAAGTGAATGGAAGTTTTTTAGGAATAATTTGGTACAGGGATATAGAGAAAGTCACGTGAATGGTACACATCAGATTTTTTTATGTTAACCTTTCCTTTACACAGGGAAAGCAATCACGTAATAAGTAGGGCTGGTGTCCTGATCTATTAACAGCACGCTTCACCCCCTAAACACGTTTCCCTCACGTAAACACGTTTTGCAGAGGGCAATAGTGTAAAGGTGGGTTTATCTGACCACATTGCAGAGTTCCATTGAGCAGGAGTCTAGCTTTTGTGCTGCTATCGTCTTTTTTCTTTTTTCCCTTTCACCCTGCAGTGATATTGGAAACCACAGTGCTGCCACGGGTGTTAAATTATCGAGGTACTTCTTTGCTGTTTCGCTCAAACCTGCTTCTATAGAGACTGATCTATAGAATCGTTCAATAAGTCCTTAGAAAAAAAAACAGAAAAACATTATTTTTGATAAATGTTTAATCATTTTTCAACATAATTTCCTTTTAGTTAGATACTCGTACATTTCCCAGTATGTTTCTCCAACTGTTTTAAGCCTTCCAATCTCGAGGTCTATAAATAGGCAACTCTTTGGGAGATGATTGCTTCGTTACACGTGAATCGTATTCCTCGAGCCACTTTTTCAAGTTTGAAAATAAAAGAAAAGTGACTGGGAGCCAAATGTGGTGAATACGGTAGATGTTGTAGTAATTAAAACCTTAATTCCACAATTTTCTCCATCGAAACTGCGCAGGTGTGCTCCCTCGCATTGTCTTAATGAAGGAGAATATTTTTTTTTTTTTGCCAGATGAGAACGGATTCTATTTCTTGATTTCTCCATTTTACCGGTGCAATAACGACACATAAAAATCTCCATTTGTCGCTCTTCCTTTTTGCAAATAATCAATGCAGATGATTTCAAAAAATACCTTGTCTGCAAATTTTACCACTTTTTTTAATTTATTTAAGATCACTTTATAACAATAAAGGTCATCAGCTACCATTTGTCTTTTTCGGAGCCATTTCACCTTTAAAACACCAGTTTCCACTTTACTTTTGTCCTAGAGTGTAGTAGTGCATCCATATTTTATCCACAGTTGTGAATCGATGCAGAAACTCTTAAGGATTGCAATGGAAAAGTGCCAAACCTGTTTCTGAATCAATCACACAATTGTGTTTATCCTCCATTGAGAGCAAATGCGCCACCCATCTTGCAGAGACGTTTATCAGATCTAATTTTTGTGTAAAACTGAGAATGCAGTACCTTGTGATATGCCTGTGACCTCTACTTTGATTCGTCGATCACTCAAAACCATATCCAGGATTTTGTCAACTATTTCGGAGGAAGTCACTTCTACTGGGGTCCGGAACGATGTTTATCATTGGTCAATGTACGACCACGTTTAAATTCATTTATCCAGTTATAAACTGCTGTAAATGCAGGAGCAGATGTACCATGTATTTCATCTAACTCGGCTTTTCTCTCTATCGGTGTTAGGCGCTCTAAATAAAAGTGTTTAATCACCGGACAAAATTCGTTTCTTTCCATCTTTCTAAAGAAGCACAAGATTTTTGATTCAATCGCCTATAGAAATGAAACCACTGAAGGATATAGCTGTAACTTTAAATAACTTATTTAGTAAGAGTCGACGGTTAGAAAATACAAACCTTTTTTCGATACTACTAGTGAACCTAATTTCTTGGATTTTCTGATTTTACGATTCCTATTTGCTTGTGTAGACATATGCCCAAAAATCACACGACTTTCTCTAGATGCTCTACAAACCTCATACAAAAGATTATTCTTCTTTGTACACAATGCTAAGCGAGATAAAATATTAGCAGAATGTTATTACTTAGTTCCTAATAAGTAGAAGAGAATAAGGGAATGCGCAATGCTAAAGTGATTGTCAAATGTTTTAAAAGCTATCGTTATGCGATTGTCATTGCAAATCACTTCTTTGCTTGGCCAGGAGTAGAACAAAAGAAAAACAGACACTTCCTGTCTGAGAAAAGTTTAAGTACTTCACAACTGAAACCAACAACAAGAAATATCTCAGAATCGGTTACCTCCACAACAAAAACGCAAAAGCCATAAATTGTGTGTTTTGTCGTGATGTACATTTTTTGTGTAGTGAGTATCTTTCTATCTCTTACGGTTTAGCAGTTAAGCAAAATTCATCCAGAATAAAGAGGTTTTCAGAGGCTATTCCCCAAAAATTCGAGATATACATTTTATTTCGGACATAAATAGCTTTAATATACGGGATTTTAAACAAAATCGTTTGAGACATTTTTAAGAAAATCAAAATTTTCAAAATTTGTTCCATGTAAAGGGTAGTTTTAGTAGGGGGATTTTCTTGAAAATCTTCGTGTCGCATCCTTGGAAGATACCAAACCTAAATACCAAGCTTGGTATTTAACGGTCTTTTTTTTTGGGGGCTATGCTGTCCACAGACACACTCACAGACAGACAGATACACACACACACGGACCTTTCTTTAAAAATGCTTTTTTCGGACTCAGGAGGCCCCAAACCATGTATTTCCAGTGAAATCTCGGTATCGAATTTTTTGGTGGAATGCAATACTTTTCTAGAGAAAGTAAAAGGTATAAACTTTATTTGTGGAACTTAAATCCACTTCCCTAATCTGCCACATTAGAATTACTTGGTAGTTTTGCCAACTATTATGGTCAATCAATGTTCATTTTAATTTTTTTCTACGCAACCCGACTGTAGAAAAAGAGTGGATAGGCAGTGAAACATTCAAACACAAAGTCGAGATTTGAACCACGGATATCCTGATTTGTAGCCAGTTATTGTACCACTAAATTAATCTCAGGAATTTAATGTCGTGCCGGTATGTTGCCATGGTAGCACAGTGGTAGACCAACCGCCTAGAGACCCAGAGATCCGTGGTTCAAATCTCGGCTATTGCATTGAATTTTTCAGTGTGACTCTTCCTATCTATTAACGTAAATTGTCTTTATCACTTGCTTCCTTGCAAATAGAAAGGAAATAAGGGAGAACACTAGAATAAAACGACAGTAAAATCTTTTAAAAGCTGGTTGCCAAGTGATAGAAATACGTTTATTTGCATTACCTGAAGTTTTAATTTTTCTCATATGGGAATTTGTAAAGTATTTTAAAACTGAAACCAATATTTATTTTTTATTTATTTATTTATGCTAAGCATTATACAGGTGAATATGATCGGTGTTCAGCCCTGGCTCTTTACCGGTCATACTCATATTTTACAATAGTTTATTAATTCTAGTTTATTACACCATTTTGTCTATTTACTGTCCATATCCATTTATTTTTCACTTTGCATAAGAATTGTCCAATCTTCTTACTATCTTTTTGAAACATTTCAACTACTACTACATTTCTATCTATTTTAAACCATTTCTTATTAATATACTTTTTTCTCCAAATTTCAGTTCCTTTACATTTAAATAAAATGTGTTCTATATCTTCATTTCCGCCACATATAGGACATTGATTTTGTGGAATACCTTTCCTTAGACCTTTTAATCTCCATACTCCTGCTTTCAGCCATGCAATACCTTCTCGCTCCTCTTTATTTGTCACATCAATGTACTTTTCCCTTCCCCATGAGACTTTCATTGGTATATAGAAAACTAAAGATCTCTTTTCAGTTATTTCACTAAATATTTTTTGTATTTCTATATCCTCAAATCTTTTCCTTGCCAACTTCCAGAAGTTATTCACATTATTTTCTCTTCTTCTCCACATTTCCCCTAACCCACTACTTTCCAGGTTATTTCGAAGACAGTCTACCCATCCCTTGTTCTTTAAACTTTTCTCTTGATATACTAAACACTGTTTTAACAAATTCCTTTCTTCCAATTTCAATATCCTATGCCAAAATTTCAATGCCCTTTCCATAATCTTTCCCTTACTTGCCACTCTACCCAGCTCTATTTGTGCTACCTGCCTAACAGTTGCATTTGGTAACCCCAGTATTTCTTTGCAAAATTTCCTATGCACCTCATCTATGCCTTCCCATCCTCCTTCTAATCCCCATACTTCTATCCCATATAGCATTTTTGCCTCAACCACCATTGAAACCAATAAAGATGAATAACTCATAGATGTTCATCTCTACGAAATAAATGTAAAGTACATAAATTGTGTGTTTTAACAAGATCTACATTTTTTGCAGTAAGTTTTTCTCTATCTCTTATGGTTTACCAGTTATGCAAAATTCATCAAGAATAAGGACAGAGGCTATTCTCAGATAATTCAAAATAAACATTTTATTTGTCGTGTAATGTCTTTAATACACGGCATTTTAATTAAAATCGTAGCAGCCGTTATTGAGAAAAACAGAATTTTCGAAAATGTTTCCATGTCAAATACAGTTTAATTCGAGGGTTTCCCTCAGACTCTTCATGCCACATTCCTATGAGTTAGTAAACTTAAATACCAAAATTGATATTTTACCGACATTTAGTTTCCGAGTTCTTGTGTTCACAGACACACACGGATCTTTTTCTAAAGCTCTAACGTGATCTATTCACACAGCTTTCTCTATATATCAGTAACACATTACTATTAAAAATCTGATGTGTTCCAATCACATGACTTTCTCTATATCTCTGCAATAAATTATTGTTAAAAAGTTTATGCTATTTACTTCATGCTAATCAAGAAAAAATTAGCACTAATAGTCTTTACTACTTGCTTCCTTGTAAGTAGAAGCGAAATATGGGAGTACTGTTGGTTAAAGTAATGGTCAAAAGTTGGTTGCTATGTAACTGAAGTTCCTTTGTCTGTAAGGACCTGAATTGTTAAATCCCTGTATGAGAAAAGTATGTTTTTATAGCTGAAACCCAAAAACAAGGAGTAACTATAAAACGATCAACTCCCGATAAATATGTGTATAACATAAATTGTGTGTTTTAATGTGCTCTACATTTTTTGTGTTGTAAGTTTTTCTCCATTTCTTACGGTTTAGCAGTTATGCAACATTACGTAAAATTCATCCAAAATAAAGTAGTCTTCAGAGGCTATTCTCAGAAAATTCAAGATATACATTTTATTTGTCAGGTAAATATCTTCAACATACGAAATTTTAATCAAAATCGTTAGAGCTATTTTTTAGAAAATCAAAATTATCGGAAAAAGTTCCATGTAAAGGGTAGTTTGGGGTGGGGGATTTTTCTCAAAATCTACCTGCTGCATCCCTGTAAGTTATTAAACTTAAATAATACGTTATCGTGTTCACAGACACAGGGACACACACACATGGACCTTTATCTAAAAATGATTTTCTGCTTATTTTACATATAGGTACTATGTTCATAGTGAATAGAGAAGGTATTGTAATGCACCTAAAAATGTTATATTGACATTTCACCGGAATCCAAAAAAAGGAATTTTTAGAAAAGGGTCCGTTTATGTATCTGTGGACAGCAAAGACCATTAAATAGGAATAAGTAGGTATTTAAGTTTGGTACTTTCCAAGGATGCGAAACAAAGATTTTCAAGAAAATCCCTTTATACGAAAAATGTTTCGCTAAATTTGATTTTCTCAAAAATGGCTCTAACGATTTTAATTAAAGTATCTTATGCTTAAGATTTTTTATGACAAACGAAATGCATATCTAACTTTCTATGAATAGACTCTTAATACCTCTTCATTATGAATGCCTTTCGTATAAGTGGCAAACCGTAAAAGATGCAATTCTCAATACACAAAGAATGCAATTCTCATTAAAATACACAATTTATGCCATATACATTTTTGATGGAATTGACCATTTCTGAGATATTCCCTGTTATTTGTTTCAGATTTGAAATACTTAAACTTTTCACATACGAAAGGTTGCAAATATCTGGTCCTGCATTGAAACGGATTTCAACCACTTGGCAACCAGCTTTTAAAAAATTTTACTATCGTTTTGGGCTAGTGTATTGCCTTATTTTGCTTTTACTTATAAGGAAGCAAATAATTAAGAGAAATTCTGATAATGTTTATTGCGATTACCAGAAAGTAGATAGAATAGTAAGTTTAATTGTAGTTTAATAATAAATTGTTATAGAAAGGTAGAGAAAGTCATGTGAATGGAACACATCAGATTTTTTAAGATAACGTTTACCTTCTCTATAAAGTATGTACAATATTCGATACGGAGATTTAACTGGAAATACGTGTTTTGAGAGCCCTGAAAGAGCCTGTGAAGTACATTAAATATCAAACTTGGCCTTTAAATTTAGTATTTTCCAAGGATGCAACTCGAAGACTTCAAAAAATTCCCCCAACTATATATTCCAAAAAGCGCGTGTGTGTGTGTGTGTGTGTGTGTGTGTGAACACAACTCATAAACTCATAAACGAAAAGTCGGTAAAATACCAAACTTGGTATTTAATTTAGTATCTTCCAGGGATGCGACACGAAGATTTTGAGAAAATCCCTCCACCCCAAACTACCCTTTACATGGAACTTTTTCCAACAATTTTGATTTTCTAAAAAATAGCTCTAACGATTTTGATTAAAATTTCGTATATTAAAGATATTTACCTAACAAACAAAATGTATATCTTGAATTTTCTGGGAATAACCTATGGAGACTACTTTATTTTGGACGAATTTTACGGAATTTTGCATAACTGTTAAACCGTAAGACTTAGATAAAAACGTACTACATAAGAAATGAAGAGCACGTTAAAACCATAATTTATGTTTTATACATTTTGTTTGGTGGAGTTGATCGTTTTTGAGATATTCATTGTTTTTGGGTTCAGCTAGGAAAAACTTACTTTTCTCATATAGGAATTAGTCAACTCCTGTCCGTACAAACAAAGGAACATCAGTCACATAGCAACCAGCTTTTGGCTTTCACTTTAACCTATGGTACTCTCTTATTTCGCTTCTACTTACAAGGAAACAAGTAGTAAGACTATTTCTGCTAATTTGTTGTCAGTACCATGAATTAAATAGAGGCATAAGCTTTTTAACAATAATTTGATGCAGAGATGTAGAGAAAGTCATGTGAATGGAACACATCAGATTTTTCTAGATGCCACAAGGAGCTTACTCTTAATTTTAACACCTTTGGACTCCTTGCTTTTGCTTGAGTGGGCGTTTTCTCGTGTATACAACTTGTGTGACAGGCTACGCTTGTAGTTTTGAATGATAGATGTCAGCACTCTGCACCAGATTTCACTTCATGCATCGTTGTGTTATCAGAGTGCAAGTGCGTATATGTATAATTAACTGCATAGCTACGCATGAAGCTTGTCAGTGGCTTTACACGCCTAACTAAATATCCCATGCGATTTATCGCCATTTGCAATAACCACTAAAACTCTACCTTGTTAATAAATCCCTGCATTGATCATAGCTTCATAGCCTGGAAAACAAATGATATAATACATTTTTAGACAAACACTGTTAAAAGTAAGCTTTTTAACACAAAATACTTGAACTAAAAATCTAATGTGTTCTTTCACATAACTTACTCTACATCTCTGCAAAAAATTATTTTTAAGAAGCTTATACTTCCATTTACTCGAGAAAAATTAGCAGAAACGGTCTCATTACTTGCTTCCTTGTAAATAGAAGCGAAATAAGGGAGTACTATAGGTTAAAGTGATATTCAAAAGCTGGTTGCTGTATGAAATTCCTTTGTTTGTATGGACAGGAGTTCACAAATTCCTGCTTGAGAAAAGTAAAGTTGTTTTTTTGCAACAAAAAATAAGGAATACCTTAAATACGATCAGTTCCAGGAAAAAAATGTATAATGTTTTAATGTGCTCTACATTTTTTGTGTGGTAAGTTTTTGTCCATCTCTTATGGTTTAGCTGTTTTGCAAAATTCCGTAAAATTCATCCAGAATAAAGTATTCTTTAGAGGATATTCCCAGAAAATCCAAGATATACACTTTGTCAGGTAAATGTCTTTAGTATACAATATTTTAATCAAAATCTTTAGAGCCGTTTTTGAGAAAATCAACATTTTCGAAAAAAAGCCCATGTAAAGGGTAGTTTGGGGCAGGGGGATCTTTCTCAAAATCTTCATGTCATATCCCCGGAAGATACTAAACTTAAATACCAAGTATGGTAATTTACCGACTTTTCGTTTTTGAGTAATCTTGCTCACAGCCACACGGACCTTTTTCTGAAAATGCTTTTTTGTATACAGGGTCCCTAAAACATATATTTCCGGTGAAATCTCGGTACCACATATTTGGGTGTACATAGTACGTGTAGAGAAAGTAAAAATGAATTCTCGATATGAACAAATGGAGGGCTACGTATAAATTATATGGTCAAAGCCTTCTTATACACTCGTTTGTTAATGAATTTTGCAACAGATTCTTTACTTGAAGTTGCACATGGCCTGAGTTATTTTCTAATTGTATTGCAAGTATTATTGGCCTCTCAAACTCTTATTGTAAGTGCTTGTTGGTATGAAAATTAAGAAATGAATTGTTAATTTAGCTTACATTATCAAATATTTGCTCAGTATTTCAAAAACCAATAACAGTCCAGTGCAATGGTAATAATTGCTCAGAATCAGCAACACTGGATTTCAGTTGAAGCTTGTTGAAGCTATTTTACCTTATTGATGACTAACTTAATAAAATGTTGTGTTTAATAACAATTAGTGTTTGTAGTTGGTTGAAGCCGCTTGGTGCGTGTTAAAGTTATCACATTAATGTTACAGTTTAATTAATATAGGTTGAGTATTATAGTTTAATGAAATATTGGACACGTCCAGGTTTGCTACATCACTTTGTACTGATGCATGAGCAAACAGTTGATAATTCTGGTTTATCTGCTTGATCCGTATTTTACATTATTGATGCTGGAAAAATAATTGCATACAGAGGCCGGTATTAGCACTAATTGTGCAATATCCTGTTGTGTGTTACTCGGAAACGAGCTGAAATGGACTCTGAGGTCAAATAGTAACCAAATAAGTTTGGATATTCTATAAACATTTAGTGGTGCCGTAAAGTAGTGTAAAGAACATAAAAGTCCTTTAGTTTCTTTACTTTTATATTTAATTTTATGAATATTAAAACAATACAAAGGTCATGTGAGTAATCTAAATTATCATATTACTACCTTACTTGCACAGTCTGCTGCATTTCGATATTATGTTGAAATTAAAAAAGGAATCTGTGTGTTCCATTCACATGACTTTCTATAGCTCTTCCACAAACAAACGTTCATCATAAAATACTATTCCTTTTATCTACTTCATGCTAATCGAGATAAAAATATGCATATTTGGTCTTATTATTTGCTTCCTGGTAAGTATAAGGAAAATAGGAAAATTCACTAGCCTAAAACAATAACAAAATCCTCTAAAAGCTATGTGAAACAATTAAAATTCGGTTCTCTTTCATTTCCGGGAATAAAACGAGCAAAGACCGGGAGATCCGTGGTTCTAATCGGCTATAGCATGAGACTCTACGTATTCAACTCCTGTTCTATACACGGCAAGCCTTCCAAACGGGCCCCAAGTACGGCGAGGGTGCTGGCTGTTCGGATCCGTCGCACGTTGGTACACTTGAGTTGGCTCACACTTTCCCACTGTTTCTCCCCGAATGTCCTGGTCGGTGTCCATCGAGTTCAGCAGCTCACAGGTTCTTGCTCCCGGCATAATCCTGCAGAGATGTCCTGTGGTCTAATATCACGTCCTTTCTCCGCTGATCCTCCAGGTGCCCGTTCACCACTACCTCGCTTCACGCTTCCTTCAAGATCACCCTGCAGACCCTCGGGTGTTTACGTGAGCTCCGGAGCAACACACCTTGAGAGAGTTGCAAAACCCTCTGGTTGGCGTTTACCGTCACCTCATGGCTCCTGAGGGTACTACATCCTCAGTCACCCTCGCGACGAACACCCACAGGTTCATAGTGTTCTGTACGTGCAGCTCAAGCAGGGTCTCGTTCTCTATAAGCAAAATGTCTCACAACGCCCTCACTAGTTGATAAGGTCGACTGGGTGTTGGTGTTGGCAGCCCTTCTGCACGTCAGTTCTCAATAAAGTTACACCTGCATCTGTATCTACGACTATCCGGCTTAGCATCCCTTGTATCCAGCCGTGTGCGATGAGGTTGTCGTCCACTCTCTACCCAAGAGACGTAGTATCGTGCTCCATCTGCTTGTCGTCTTGATATAGACAATATTCACTAGGTTACCTGACTCGCCACATCAAGACCAACTACCTTACCCAGTGAAGATTATGGCAACCTTTAAGTAGTTGGTTCTCTCTCCCTGACATAGCGGAAACTCCTGTTCCTCAAGGTGTGCACAGCAGGATCTGCCATAAGCGCCTCTTGGATAGTCATCTAGTCATCAAGCATCACGCGTTATCGTATCTCGGCGTCACTTACCCCGTCAACGAAGGAGTAGACAGGACACCTTGCATCCTGGGACACATAGCTAGATGGTAGGTTCACCAGAGCTTTCTTCACAAGCTGCTCGATGGCTAGAGCAAACTTCACCTGACGTGTTCGAAGCCAAGCGCAGTCAGCAGCCAATCGATGATTTCCGAAGTGGTTCTCGAGGGCCTCACAGATTTCCCCCGACTTCGCCGATGTTAGAATCGCAATCAGTTCTTCTGCTACCCGTTCCTATCAGCTTTGCAGCTTCCTCTTCTGCTTATCATCGGTTATGGTCACGAGCTGTCAAGACTGCGGAGATTAACGTCCCGTTGTGCTTGCGTGGTCGTCGCGTGTAGAGGTTCCATCGCCTCCTGGCGCCTCTCCCGCCCGCATCTTTTCCACCCCTCTCCCGCCCGCATCTTTTCCACCATGGCATTTTGTTCCAGGACCTGATAACGTGTGGCAACAAAAGAGGACGGTCGTGTTTTGTGTCTTGCTCGCAGCTACCTGGAAGAAGTTCGACAATGGAAAGCGTACGAGATCTCATTGAACAGTTGAGGCAAGAAATGCGTGTAGGATTTGAAAAGTGCAGCCTAAAATCGCTGGAAAGTGCCGTGGAGAATGTGACAGTTCGAATGCGTGCTCTGGAAGAGAAAATGGATTATTTAGAGAACCAATCTCGTAGAAATAATATTGTGATATATGGTGTGACGGAAGAAGCGGGAGAGAGTTGGGAGATGACGGAGGAAATAGTGAAAAGGGTCATCTCACAAATAGGAATCGAACTCCGCGAGTTTGATGTGGAGAGAGCCCATCGTGTAGGTCGACGTGGCAATGTAAGGCGACCTATTGTGTGCAAACTGGCCCATTATAAACTCAAGGTGGCCATTCTTCGAGATGCTCGTTATTTACGGGGAACGGGAATAAGCATTAGCGAGGACTTTAGCCAGCGTGTAAGAGAAGAGAGAGAATTCTTAAAGGGACACATGTTCGAGGCCAGGAGGCAGGGCTGTCATGCCGTATTGCGCTATGACAAGCTCTTCATTAACGGACGAGTCTGGAACCGACAGGAGCTGGAGCGCATGGAACAGCCTAGAAGTAGTGCGGAAACCGAACCCAGGACAAGGCAGCTAGAGCAGGTAGCCAGTGCATCAGTCCAGCAGGTAGCCAGTGCATCAGCCCAGCAGGTAGCAGGTCCCTCAGCAGAACATCAGGTGCCTCAAGTTATGTCGACAGGGAGGGGCAAAGAGGAGAGGAGGGTGAGACAGTCTTCGCCGGAAAATCCAACAACAACGCCCCTCCGTACCCTTAGGCTGACAACAGCTCGACAAAGGGTCAGCCAAGTTGTAGGAAGACCAACAGCAAGGAAACAATAGGACCCAACCCCTTCTCTGAGGATTGTCACATGGAACATCGAAGGCTTCAAAAAAAGGTTGGGTAGCGAGAATTTCTTGTATTTCCTTAGTGATTTTGACGTTGTATGTTTAACAGAAACTTGGTTGAAAAACGGAGAAAATGTAACACTTGCTAATTTCCATAGTTTTAGTAGGGGAAGGGAGACACGGGGAAGGAGGGGAAGGTGGCCAGGAGGGGTATCAGTTTCATTCAGGTCTGAGCTGGAGGCTGAGATAACTAAATTAGAAATCAGTTTGGAAGGGGTGATTGCTGTATCTTTGGCACAGGGGGGAGTACAAATAATAGTTATAGGATTATACAACCAGCCAGCAACGTCCAAGTATGCAAACAGGAATTTCTTCAGTGACTTAACGGAAACGTTAGTGCAGTTACAGGAAAAGTTTCCAGGAACTGAATTAATTCTCTTAGGAGATTTTAATGCGAGGTTAGGAGGGGAGAATATTTCTCTAATGGGGGGTCATCAATGGGGGGAGGAATTCCGCGAAGGTCAACGAAAGAGCAAGGATAGTTTTATTAATGGGGAGGGCAGACAATTACTTGCTTTCTGTGATGCCTTCTCTTTAGAAATAATGAATGGCAAGTACGGTGAGGATCGAGAGGGAGAACTCACTTTCATAAATGAAAATGGGGGTAGTGTAATAGATTTTATTTTAGTAAGTCAGGGTTTAATTGGCAGAATTAGAAATTTTTGGGTGGGGGATCGTATCGAGTCACATCACTGTCCGGTTGTCCTGGAACTGAATATAGAGACGGCCATGGTGGCGCATGCACCTGAAGAGGGGCAGGGGGACGAAGGGAGATTCATTAGTAAATTTATATGGAAACCGATAGAAAAAGAAGTATTTGTTGATAAATTAGAAAGAAGATTAGGGGAAAGGAACGCAGACACAGCGGAGGAACTAACGCATATAATAGCAACGGCTGCGGGGACAATGAAAGTCCAAATGCATGGTAAGGTAAAACGATGCAGTGGTTGGTATGACCAGCAATGCAGAACTGTAAAGAAACAAGCAAAGGAGGCTCTGTCAAAATTCAGGAGGGAGGGGGGACATGACATTAGGAAAATGTTTACAAAAAAGCGAAGGGAGTATAAACAGCTCTTACGGGAAAAGAGAACTACATGGCAAGACAAAATTACTCAGAAAATTAGTAATATTTTAACGCGGGGGGATAACGCTGAGATGTGGCAAGTAGTAAAACATTTAAGAGGCAACCGTCAGGCGCCCAACGAAATTTCTCCTAGAAAATGGGCAATGCATTTTATGGGAATATTCGGGAAAGGTGAAAGGGAAGGAATTTTTATAAAGGAAGTGCAAATTTTGGGAAATCTTGAGATCCCAATACTGGACGAGGAAATATCAGCACGAGAAATAGCACAGGCGCTAAGAAGTCTGAAGGTAGGCAAAGCTCCAGGGTTGGATGGGCTGCCCCCGGAAGTTTTTAAAGCCGCAGCCAATGTTAATGAGTTTGGTAGGAGTATGCTCCAGATATGCAACAAATTGTTTATTGAGGGGAATTACCCTACCTGCTGGGGAAAGGGCATTATTCATCCCATTTATAAAGGGAAGGGAACTATTGGAAATCCGGATAACTACAGGGGGGTTACTCTGTTGCCAATTATGGAAAAAATTTATTGTAGAGTGTTATATAACCGGATAAAGGACTGGGAATCTAAATTTGGCAAACTTTCAAAATTTCAAATGGGTTTCAGAGAAGGACACAGTACCATAGATGCCGCTTTTATATTAGACACTTTAAGGATGCAGCAACTGTTAGTTAAGCGGGGAAAGCTTCATTGTGCTTTTGTGGACTTTAAGAAGGCATTTGACTCTATCAATCGAAATGCATTATGGTACAAACTAGGCAGAAAGGGGTTATCAAGTAAAATGGTTAGAGCATTGCAGGCAATATATCAAAATGTCCAATTCTGTGTGAAGTACGACAGAAACAGAGTGTCCGAGAGCTGCCGAAGCTATAGGGGAGTGACGCAGGGCTGTATTTTATCTCCCTTGCTATTTAATCTCTTTGTGGATGATATTACTGATACAATGATAGCAGAGAATATTCAAGCACCAGTAGTAGCGGATTTGCAGATCCCAACACTTTTATACGCAGACGATTTAGTATTGTGCTCTACGACAGTAAACGGATTGCAACGAGGACTGGACAAACTTAAGAACTATTGCGATGAATGGCTACTTACAGTTAATGTGAATAAGACTAAGGCAATGACTTTCAAAAAGGGTTGTGTTTATAGCAGGGAGGAGACTTGGACATATGCAGGACAGATACTGGACAATGTTAAATCCTTTGTGTACTTAGGACTCACATTTACAATGAACGGAAAATGGACAAAACACATTGACATTACGAAACACAAGGCAAGGGTGAAAGCGGCGGAAGCTCTCCGGATACGCTGCAGAATTCCGAATATCTCCATAACCTTAATGGAAACTGTATACGGAGCGACAGTTAGATCCACGATGACATACGGAGGAGAAATATGGGGGTGGGAACAAACAGGGAATCTGGATCAAGTGAGGACCCAATTTTTGAAAGGAATTCTGGGTGTAGGGAGGGGTACGGCAAACTGCGGAATAATGAGGGAATTCGGGGTACATAGTGAAACGATAGAGTGCAAAATCAGAGCAGTTAAATATTGGATGAGAATCGTTCACGGAAACCAATCTCTAATTAGGGCAGTCTGCTACCGTGAACAGTTGCGAATGGAAGGTAATTTGACGTGGGCATCAAAATTAAAGAAAGGGTTGGAAACCATTGGGATGGGAGACATTTGGATGGCGGGGCAGGAAAACAGGCGAAGTATTTGGAGAAAAATTAAGAAACGTCTCTGTGATATTGACAGACAGCAAATAATTGCGCAATACACAGAGAAGGTGTCATTAGAAGTACAGTCTGGGCTGAAATCGGAGTGGGGTATGGAGCAATACATCAAAACAGGTACCAAACTCATTAGAGAGGGGCTCGCGTGGATTAGACTAGGAGCATGGAGGAGCACGAAAATTTCTGACGTGAATGGTATAAGAATCTGTCCCATTTGCGAGGAGGAAGAGTCGTGGACTCACATCTTGGCAAGATGTAGGGGTACGGAGGAATGGCGGGAAAAATATTTGCCGCGATTTTTTACCACTGCGAATGTAGGGATAGAAGCATGTTGGACGCTACTGGCAGGCACGGAAAACATGGACGGGCTAGGTAAATTTATACTTAAGGCAAGACAGCTGAGATCTGAGGAGGCTGCCAATAGAGAAGGGGGGGGGGGATAAGATCAACTAAACAAAAGTGACTACAATGTTTTATATACATGTATATTATATCAGACTTAGGTCACTGTTGTGCTAGGGTTGTATATATTATGTGTATATATGTCTTTTAAGTGTAATTATCTATGATAAGAGGGTGCATTTATGGAGGTGTACTCTGTGCTGTAAATTTAAATTGGTATATTTGAATATCTTTGTATCTTTATTTTCGGATTCACTCTTAATTTTTATTGTTGTTTAATATTGCTTTTGACTGTGTATTTCCTTTGTCTTTTTATTTTCGTGTTTACTCTTTTAATTCTTTGTTGTGGTTGTTGTTTTAATATTGCTTGTAATGTGTATTACAAAAGCATGTACGGTCTGTGGACCCGTGCGACTGTTGAAATTCTATGTATGATATTGCTATATTAATAAATACACTTATTCATTCATTCATTAGTTCCAGGACCTCTTCCAGGAAGTCAACGCATTCTTCGACCCACTCCAGAGTGTTAACACGTTGGCTAAGTTCCTTCTTCATTCTTCGTTCGTTAATTCCTTCTATCTGTGTTGCATCGCCGACTCCATTTTTTCAATGTTCGATACTATTTTCACTATGCTGGATTCCAATGTCTCCGTCAGCTTCAACATTCCAAATGATATTTCTTCCACTGCAGATTTCATTTTTCATCCATCTTCTCCATTCTAGATTCCGTTTGGCTTCTATTTGCTCTTCTTCATTTCAGTCAAGAGGTTTTTCCATCACTTCCTTTATCTCGGGTAGTAATTTTACTCCTGTGTAAAATCTCTTTCTATTTACTTAACGTTATTTACAAACAAAGGAGTATATTCACTGCTGAAAATAACTCGCTCGATGTTTCGACGCGTACCCAGTTTACCACTGCACGCCACTGAGGGCTAACACTTCAGTCAATGACTAAATAAAATTCACAACAACACCCGGCTAGTAATTTTCCTCCTTTTATAGCTAGAAAGTGACATTAAGAACTTTGTGGAAACCGAAGCTTCCAGAAGCATCTCGAAGCATCAGAAGAATCAAAGAGATATTGCGTTCCGAAGGTTCCTATTTCCGCCACGCCGCTCTTCCTGTGTTGTTTAAGCATCCCCAGAATCTCCGACTGCATACCAAGGCAAACTTGAGAAAAACTGCTGAAGAAGACGGCAGTGTCTTAATATTCAGTGAGTGATGAGGATATATTACTGTGCCTGCAAAAATAAAGGGGGGTTTAAAAATAAATAAAAGTAAATAAAAAACTATGCTTTATAAGAACAGGAATAAACTCAGCAGCTAAGAGGGAGAGAGAGTGGTTAGAGGGCAGTGAATTCCAAGTTGTAAACAAGTTGATTACTTTGGAGTAAGGCTAAATAACAATGAAAAATGGACAGAGGAAAGGAAAGATGCTCTAAGTAAAGAAGCATAAGATCCTGCTCAATGAAAATACTAAACATGAGAGTAAACTGGCTAGAAAGAATATATTCAGCAACAGTGGAATCAAGAATGATGCATGGAATAAAAGTTTTTCGTGGATTGAAAAAGGGTGGGAATGGCTACATCACATTCAGAGGTTCTTTTGCGAAATGATACTGGGATTACCAAGAATAGCTGCTAATGGGGCAGCATTAGCTGAATTGGGAAGAGCTGGGAGGAAGGGATCAGTAGTCAAACGGATAGTAAAATATTGGAACGATATACACGTATTAGAGGAAGGAAATTTTGTTAAAGACTGCTCTAAGGCACAAGGATCAGCAAAAGGAAAACGAAATTGGATATGTCTATTAAAGGAAATCGTAAGAGAATTTGGATTGGAAATCCACACAATCGAAAGACAATAGGGGAACAAAATTTATGGAATAAAAAGAAATGAAGGATAACTACATAGATATAGAATATATAATAGGTAGTTGGTATAAGAGTACCTTAATAGTATATAGGAATGTTGAGAAGGTATGAGAAACATACATTGATGTCTTTGAAAAAATTGGAAAGAGAGGGTCTAGCTTGGCCAAGAACAGGAACAATGTTATTAAAAGGCATAAAAGCTAATAAAGTCCTATGCTCACTATTTAGTAATGTGATGACGGTTTACACTGTTGAGTGTGAGGAAACTAAAATGGGGAGAGAAAAAATGTGGAACAAAAACTGAGAAAAGTTACCACTAGAGATAGTGTGCTTAAAACTTTTCCGAAACAACAAGAAAGAATTTCTGAAATAGTTAGGTAATTAATCCGGGAAAGTAAGAGAGAAATATGGGAGGATAATAGCCAAAGAAAGAAAATACGAGGTACGTCCAGAAACTAAGTTTCGTTTCAATTTATCTCCGCTGCAGCGCTGGGATCGCAGTTCCGCACATGCGCGGTAGACGCTCTGTATCAAGGAGAAGTAACGTGCGCCATTTTGAGATCGCTGTCGGCCACATATGCTTTGTTGTGCTTGTTTACAATGTTGGTGTTGATTGAAAATCCCGCCGCTTGTGAAATCAGATCTATGATTCGTTTTCTGAATGCTGGGAAACTGAAACCAATTGAAACTTATCGGCAAATTTGCGAAGTTTACGGACAAAATGCGATGAGTGATTCAATGGTGAGAAGATGGGTCCGACAGTTCAATGAAGGACGTAGTGAAGTGCACGATGAAGAACGAAGTGGGCGTCCATCTTTGGTTACAGAAGAAATGGTTCACGCGATTGATGACAAGATCCAGGAAAACGCAGGTTTACAATTAGTGCTCTCGCTATGGAATTTCCCCAAAGCTCATGGCCATCTCAAGTATTTCCTTGGCGGTCAACATTTCAACAATGACGAAGAGCTGAAAGAAAATGTTTCCAACTTTTTGAAGACACTGGCGGCAAACTTATATGAAGAAGGTATACAAAAACTTGTGCCACGCTATGACAAATGCCTGCAAAATTTCGGCAATTATGTGGAAAAGTAGTTTAAGAGTTTTAGAATTTTGTGCAATAAATAATTATTCTGTATCTTAATAATAAAACTGATGAGGTTTTAACGTATAAAAGAGATAAATAGATCAAGTAGTCAAGGTATAAAATATACAATTAGAAAGAAAGGAACATATATATATATATATATATATATATATATATATATATATATATATATAAATAAGCAGGATGTTAAACTGTATACGATACAAATTCACCAGCTCCAGGAAAGTAAATACAGGGTTACTACAAAAGAAATAGACAACTTCAACTTTCTGTAAAACAAAAACAATTAGAGATAGCAACCTAATTATTTTGGAGGTATGTTGAGAAACTCTCAAAGTTTTGTTTGTTACTATTGTTAACGCTGTAGTGTTTTGTTTGTTGTTGCAGAAGCTGAAATGGCGGAAAATCCTGTGGAAAAGGCATATTGCGTGTTGGAATTTGCTAGAACGCAATCAGCAACTGTTGTCCAACGACATTTCACGTTATCACAAAACGCCACCGACTAGACAGTCAATCTACGACTGGTATAGAAAATTCGAGACAACGGGATGTTTGTGCAAAGGGAAGAGCTCTGGAAGACCATGAGTTTCGGAAGAAAACGTTGAATGTGTTCGTTCTGCCTACATAAGAAGCCCACAGAAATCGACATTTAGGGCAAGCATGCAATTACAAATTCCACAGCAAACTGTATGGAAAATCTTGCGGAAGCGACTGCACATGATGCCTTACAGATTACAGATGTTGCAGTTTCTGAGTGAAGAAGATAAGGTCATACGGCGTGACTTTTGCATCGACATGTTGCGACATGATGAAGACGATGCTGGTTTTTGTGAGGGCATCATTTCATTTTTGTGGTAACGTGTTCTAAAATGTCGTTGGACAACAGTTGCTGATTGCGTTCTAGCAAATTCCAACACGCAATATGCCTTTTCCACAGGATTTTCCACCATTTCAGCTTCTGCAACAAGAAACAAAACGCTACAGCGTTACCAATAGTAACAAACAAAACTTTGACAGTTTCTCAACATACCTTCTAAATAATTAGGTTGCTATCTCTTAATAGTTTTTGTTTTACAGGCAGTTGAAGTTGTCTATTTCTTTTGTAGTAACCTGTATATATGTGTGTGTATGTGTGTGTATGAAGTTTGCAACTTAAAAAGGATTATGGATTACTGTTTGAACCACTTTGTGGTGCAAGTTGGTGGTTATGATTATTACATTCAACAATGGAGCTCTTTTCTTGCACACTTCCCATCTTAAGCTCTTCGTCCACTAAGCGGTTCCCTGATATTCTAGCATGTTCTGAGACTGATTCCAATTCCCACGTAGCGCACCTTTCTCGAATAAACACTCCGCTATAGAGCTGTTGACTGCCGTTGTCATTGTCACTTCTCTCTCAAAATTGGTTCGCTTTTCCATTGACGTGCGATCATATTGTTTTCAGCCATTCACCTAGTTGTACACCAGTGGCGACTCGTGGATTAAAAATGTAGGTGTTCACAAAATCAGCAATTTACCACCGCCACAGCGCCACAGCCGTCGCCGCATTATCAAATCTAGTTATATTAGAAACAATGGTAATACCTAATAACAAGAATTATAAATGTATTACACAAATCGTCACCCATCCAGTATTGTGAAGATGTTGAATTTCTTACTCTCCGAGAGTTAACAGCAATATGAGGTGATGAAGAGATGAAGTCCTTTGATGCAGTTCATGTGAAGAATGGTATTTACAGTGAATAATATTTACATTGCTTGAATTACGTAATTAACACCAAATTTATTTGTACAGAAATTCCACGCGCCAGTTTTTCAAATGTGCAAGGTTTTCTATCACTCGGTGATTAAAGTTTTTTATGCTGTTGACCAGTTTATTCACAATAGTAAACATTGCTAGTGCTGAAAGTTGCTCTTCACTCATCGTATTCCTAGTAAACGTTTTAACAATCTTCAGTAGCTCGGTTAGTTGCGGAAAAGTTTCTTCGTTGAGGTTGTTTTCTGTTATGAACTGCTTGAGCTTAACTCTCGCATAAAATGCAAATTACTAAGAAAAATAACGCGTCTCACAAAGACTGCAGTTGCACTTCCGGATAGTTTCAACTAAATCTCGAAGATACCAGCACTTCCCGCTGATAAACAGAACCCTGGAGGTGATAATGTGCACTGTCGCGATGTGCTCATTTCTGGCTGTAAAATTCCGAGCTGTTTTGTTGCTCGCGCAAGCGCAGTTATACGCTAGCACACGAGGCCTGTGCTACAAGCGTTGTTGTCACATACTCAGGTCCTCGGCTGTGTCGAATCTGAAGAGCAGAGCGCGGTATATTTAAACAAGTGGCACCGGATAACGCATTCTATTAAATGTTTCCTGAAAGAGAAAAAGGAGATCCACTAAGAAATATTGCAGGTTCACGTGCTCTTGTGCTCCTATGTACACGGTTTTTTGTGCTGGTGATTTGTCACCAATTGCCTGCGAATATATGCAGTGATGACACCCTGTTTCCACAGGTACGTAGTCGTCCAATGCGTGTCCTTGATGATCAGTCTCCATGTTGTTCACTCACGTAATGACGGCAGTTGTAGAAATGCAGCGTAGCTTGCTGGAATTACATTTCTCTGTGTCAGCTGTTTGCAGATCAATGTACTACACATTTGCAACTGCAATGGCAAGCCAAATAAAGGAACGTCGATCCTGGGTCATTTGGAAGAGTAAATCAATATGGGACTTCCCCCGTAGTTATTTAGCATATGCTGACGATGAATTTGATTGCCACTTGAAGAGTAAATCTCTACACGTAATATGTACATAGTGTATAGAGAAGGTTTGTGTTGCAACCAAAAATTCGATACCGAGATTTCACCGGAAATATATGTTTTGGGTCCCCCTGAATCCAAAAAAAGAATTTTTGGAAAAAGGTCCAAAAATGTTGATTTTCTCAAAAACTGCACTAATGATTTTGATTAAAATATCGTATAATAAAGATATTTACCTGACAAATAAAATGTATATCTTGAATTTTCTGGGAATAGCCTCTGAAGACTACTTTTTTCTGGATGAATTTTACGAAAACTTGCATAACTGCTAAACCATAAGAAATGGACAAAAACTTACCAAACAAAAAATGTACAGCACATTAAAACACACAATTTATGTTATATAATATTTTTTCGAGTAGTTGACCGTTTTGAGAAATTCCTTGTTTTTGGTTTCAGCTTTGAGAAACTTGTACTTTTCTCATACAGGAATTTGTCAACTCGTTTCCATACAAACAAAGGAACTTCGGTCACCTAGTAACCAGCTATTGACTTCACTTTAACCTATGATACTCCCATATTTCGCTTCCACTTACAAGGAAGCAAGTAATAAGACTATTTCTGCTAATTTTTTCTCGATTAGCATGAAATAAATAAAAGAATAAGCGTATTAACAATAATTTGTTGGACAGAAGCAGAGAAAGTCATGTGAATGAAACATATAAGACATTTTTAATCATTTTCTGTCACTTTAACTGACAATAACGTAGTCATGTTTTAGCGGTACCATTTAGATAAGCAAAAACAATTTAAATTGGTAAATACAATTTCATAAATTTAAGTTTATACATATTTGTTAGTTTTAAGTATTTAAGTAGTATTTTGCTGTGTGATGAATTGTTGAGAACTTCTTGGATGTCTGGTAGATTGCATTCTGCTCGCTGCTGTTGATACTGAGGACACTCTTGAGAGTAAGTGACGTACAGTGATGGTAGTGTGACAAATGTTGCATTTAGAAGGGGTTGTTTTATTCAGTAGATGGGAATGGGTTAACTTGGTATGTCCCATACGTGGCCTGGTCTTTCCGACCAAGTTTCTGCAGTGAATACGATGTTCCGAGCTCTGTTCAATTTGCTAGGAAGTGACTGTGTCATGTTGTTTGTCATGTTGTAAAATTTTCTGGATGCATCATTTTTTTTCAACATAATCTCCTTTTAGCTTGATACATTTTCTCCAGCGTTTGTCCAACTGTTATAAGCCTTCCAAAAAGTAGAATTTTGGAAGGTTCTCAAAAAAAAAAAGGCAAGAACTCTTCGTGAGGCGTGAATCTTTTTCCGCCGAGCCACTTTTCAAATTTGGAAATAAAGAAATAACTGAGGGTCAAATCTTTGAATATGGTGGATGTATTTCGAACTTACAATTTTCGCATTTAAAACAACGCAGGTGTGACACCTTGCACTGTCTTGATGGAAGAAATTCGTTTTCTTTGCCAGACGAGATCATCTTTTCTTGATTTCTCTGTTCAGTCGGTGCAACGACGATGCATAATACTCTCAATTTATCTTTTTGTCCACAAATGATGAACATCGTTTCAGATGTCCAGTAGAAGTGACTTCCTCCGAAATTGACAAAATCTAGAATATAGTTTTAATGATCGACGAATCAAAGTAAAATCTATATTTCAAATAGCCTCTGAAGTCCACATTATTCTGGATGAATTTCACGGAATTCTGCATAGCTGGTAAACCGTAAGAGATAGACAAGAACTTACTAAACAAAAGCTATGCATTTTTTTCATATAAATGATCCTTTCCGAGATATTTCGGTTTTAACATACTTAAACTTTTCTACAGGGGAACTTGTCAATCCCTGACCTTGCAAAGAATCGGATTTCAATACCATAGCAACCACATTTTAAAACATTTGACTATCGGTTTATCCTTGTGTATTTCCTTATTCACCTCCTAACTTACAAGGAACCAAATATTTAGGACAATTTCTGCTAATGTTTTTCCCGATTATCATAAAGTAGATAAAATTGCCATGTGAATAGAGAAGGCATTGCACTCTACCCAAAAATTCGATACTGAGATTTCACCGGAAATGTGTGTTTTAGGGTCCCTTGTATCCAAAAAAGCATTTTCAGCAAAAGGTCCATGTGTGTCCGTGTGTCTGTGAACACGATAACTCAAAAATGAAGAGTCCGTAAAATACCAAACTTGTTATATAAGTTTAGTATCTTCCAGGGACGCGACACGAAGATTTTGAGAAAAATCCTGGCTCCCCAAACTACCCTTTACATGAAACCTTTATCGCCCTACGTGGTGTAATGGTTATCATGCTAACTTCATATACCTAAGGTCGTGGGTTCAAACCCGCGGAGGCCGATGGATTTTTTTTGGCCGTAAAAAATCCCTAGCATGGCTTCCTTCGGAAGGGAAGTAAAGCCTCTGGTCCCGTGTCGTAGATTTACGGCACGTAAAAGAACCTCAAACCTGATAGAGAGGCCTCTGAGCAAAATTAAGCCCAGTATAGAATGGGACGCTGAGAACCACAACAGTTAAAGAGCTCCATAAATAAAAAAAAACAAAAAAAAAACATGAAAACTTTTTCGAAAATTTTTATTTTCTCAAAAATGGCTCTAACGATTTTGATTAAAATGTCGTATATTAAAGGTATTTACCTGACAAATAAAATGTATATCTTGAATTCTCTGGGAATAGCCTCTGAAGACTACTTTATTCTGAATGAATTTTACGGAATTTTGCATAACTGCTAAACCGTAAGAGATGGACAAAAGGTTGCCGTAGAAAAACTGTAAAGCACATTAAAACACACAATTTATGTTATATACATTTTTTTTCGTGGAGTTCATCGTTTGAGATATTCCTTGTTTTTAATTTCAGCTTTAAAAAAAACATACTTTTCTTATGCAGGAATTTGTCAACTCCTGTCCATTCAAACAAAGGAACTTCAGTCATATAGCAATCAGCTTTTGACTATCACTTTAATCTATGGTACTCCCTTATTTCGCTTCTACTTACAGGGAAGCAGGTAATAAGACTATTTCTGCTAATTTTTGCTCCATTAGATGAAGTAAATAGAATAATTTGTTGCAGTGATAAAGAGAAAGTCATGTGAATAGAACACATCAGATGTTTATAATTTAAAAGGCTCCTAACCGTCCTTTTTGCCAGAGTTTAACTTTTAACTTTCCTTTGTGAGGAAAGTGCTCTGGAAGAACAATTAAAGCCAAATGTCGAGTTATTACTGGGGAGACCAAAACATGATTACCTTTAACTGGCAGAGGAGAGTGACGATGTTGGAGACGACGCAATTAGAGCAAAGGAAATTACTCTGAGATGTGTTGCTTTCAGCCCAGAAACTTTCCACGCTTTCTTACGTGACTGTTTTGGTAATGTTGTGTCGCAGTCGAAACTCCGGCTGCACAACTTTCTGGAGCGGTGGGAGCTCACAGCTGCCTTTTCAACCCACCAGTCGACCGTCCTTTATTTCTGAACAGTTTACGTCTCCCCATTTTGGAGGAAATAAATATTAAACCGGCGAAATTGCTCAGCATTTTATTAATAGAGAACCTTTAGTCTTGCTCAGTTGTATATCAAACATGATCGGATGTTTTTGAAATGTCATCTTTTAAGTTTCTCAACAAGTTACTATGTCCATAGTATACAGAGAAAATTGGATAGAGATATTTCACCGGAAATAAATGTTTTGAAACCTCCTGAATGCAAACAAGGCATGCTCAGAAAAAGGTCCGTGTTTATGTCTATGCACTGCATATCTTAAAAATCTGATGTGTACCATTCACATGACTTTCTCTATATCCCTGCAACAAATTATTCTTAAAAAGCTTATACTTCTATTTACTTTATGCTAATCAGAAAAAAATTAGCAGAAACAGTTTTATTACTTGCTTCCTTGAAAGTAGAAGCCAAATAAGGGACTACCATAGGTTAAAGTGATAGTCAAAAGCATGTTGCTATATCAATGAAGTTCCTTTGTTTATATGGATCGGAGTTGACAAGTTCCTGTATGAGAAAAATATGTTTTTCATAGCAGAAACCAAAAATAAGGAATGTCTCAAAAACGACGAACTCCACGAAAAAAAATTTTATACCATAAATTGTGTGTTTTAACGTGCTCTACATTTTTTGTGCAGTAAGTTTTTGTCTATCTCTTACGGTTTAGCAGTTATTCAAAATTCCGTAAAATTCATCCAGAATAAACTACTCTTCAGAGGCTATTTCTAGAAAATTCAAGATATACATTTTATTTACCAGGTAAATATGCTTAGTATGCAAAATTTTAATCAAAATCTTTAGAGCCATTTTGGAGAAAATCAAAATTTTCGAAAAAAGTTCCATGTAAAAGGTAGTTGGGGGTGGGGGGATTTTTCTCAAAATCTTCGTGTCGCATCCCTGGAAGATACTAAACTTAAATAACAAGTTTGGTATTTTACCGACTATTCGTTTTTAAGTTATCGTGTTCACATACACACTGACACACGGACACACACACACACAGACCTTTTGGTGAAAATGCTTTTTTTGGATATTGGGGACCCTAAAACATATTTTCCGGTGAAATCTCGGTATCGAATACCTTCTCTATACACTATGTACATAGTGCGTATAGAGAAAGTAAAAATCTGATGTGTTACACTGACATGACTTTCTCTAGCTGTTCTACAAACTTCATACATAAGATTCTTCTTCTTTCTCCACCTTGCTAATCGTGGTACTCATTAGCACAATGTTCTTATTATTTAGTTCCGTATAAGTAGGAAGAAAATAAAGGGAATACACTAGGCTAAACCAACAGTAAAATGTCGTTATGCGATTGTCATCACAAATCGCTTCTTTTCTTGGCCAGGAGTAGAACAAAAGAAAAATGGACACTGCCTTCTGAGAAAAGTGTAAGTACTTGACAATGAAAACTAACAACAATGAATAGCTCGAAAATGGTGAGCTCCACGAGAAAAATGTATATGACATTACTTGTGTATTTTAACATGACTTAAATTTTTTGTATAGTAAGTTTTTGTCTATCTCTTACGGTTTATGCCAAATTAAGCAAAATTCATGCAGAATAAACAGCTCTTCAGAAGCTATTCCCAGAAAATTCAAGATATACATTTTATTTGTCAGGTAAATATATTTAATATACGATATTTTAATCAAGATCGTTAGAGCCATTTTTTAGAAAATCAAAATTTTCGAAAAAAGTTTCATGTAAAGATAGATGGGGATGTGGGGATTTTCTTGAAAATCTTCGCGTCGCATCCTTGGAAGATACTGAACTTAAATAGCAATTTTGGTATTTAACGTCTTTGTGTTTTTGTGCTATATTGTTCACGTACACGTGCGCGCACACATATATACAGATACGTATATTTTTCTAAAAAAATATTAGATTAAGGGGGTCTCAAAACATGTATTGCTGGTGAAATCTTGGTACTGAATATTTGATACATTGCAATACCTTCTATATACACTATGTATATAGTACGTGAAGAGAAAGTAAAAATTACTTTATTACAAAATCCAAGATAACAGGAAAAATCTTCGAATTAACGACTATTTCGAATTATAAACGTTCGAATTGTAAATGCCACCTAAGTACAATAAATAAAAGAAAATTTTACATGTTAGATAAGTCATCACTATGCACTTATCGATTGATCTTCGAGTTTTGTGGCGGAATACTGTTACAGTTGAGAAAAGCAAATTCTTGTGGATATGTAAGGATTAACAGTTTGAGAACATTTATCTCATTTTCATGAATTATGAGCAATGTACGTTGTGCCGTTGGGTGAAACACGCCACACGCTTGGTCACTGAACTGTAATAAAGGGACTTGAAGCTTGGCTACTGCTTACTCAATTATGTGCTGCTGTATATTGTCCTTGTACAACGGAAGGGTTTGTGGGATGTGAGCCAAAGAGAAGCAATCCCGAGGCCATTCACAACAACACAGCCTTATTTTTGGCTGAGAAAGCTTGCATCACAAAGCGGCAGAGATGTTGCCCGCTCGCTATCAGGAAATTTGCTTCCATTGATTACAGGCAAACAGGAAGCCACATAATGTGTGAAAATATAGTAGCAATAGGAGGAGGGGGCTGTGTAAAGCAGCTCGGGGGCAAATTTTGGCACTTTCCATTATAACCATCACTGTGTCAGCATCCTCGGGATTACTGAGCTAATGTACTGCGCAAAATCTAAGTGTTTACAAGCCAAATATAACTTTGTGGATTGTTCGCTTTGTCAAGCAAACTAGCAGAGTTGTTTACAAGTGAAATTACTGAAGGTAAGAGGTGGAAAATTTAGAAAAGCCACAGTATGCAAAATATGTTGTTGAAATCCTTCTTCTTCTTCTTCTTCTTCTTCTTCTTCTGTCTCTTCATGGATTAGTTTGCTGTCTGCTCCGTCTTTGGTATTTGCCATCCCACCTATTTGGCATTTCCACGGCTCTCTTGCCTTTAACATAATGAAAAATGTATTTATTTATTTTTGGTAGTATTCCATATTGTGAGTAATAACCCTTAAAACTTCTTTAAATTTATATCAATTAGTATTCAGGCCGCGCCGTTGCCGAGTGGTTACACCACTTGTCTCTCACCTAGGTGGGAGATTTGTGGTGGACAAAACGGCGCAGGGGCGAAATTTCTTGAGGTTCTTCGGTTTCCCCGCCAAAACTTTCCAGCGGTGTTCCATCTTCATTCCATGTATCTATCATTAATAGTAAAAGCGGCCGTTAAACACTATATAAAATTGCTGTAGTACAAAATTCAAGGCACCAAGGAAAATCTTCGAATTAACGACGACTTCGAATTATAAACGTTCGAATTGTAAATGCAACCTAAGTACAATATAAAAAAGAAAATTGCACATGGTATACAAGTCATTACTATGCATTTATCGATTCACCCTCGAGTTTTGTGGCGGAACAAGGTTACAGTTGAGGAAAAATAAATTCTTGTGGATGTGTAAGGATTAACAGTTTGAGAACATTTATCTCTATTTCATGAATTATGAGCAATACACGTTGTGCCGCTGGGTGAAGCACACCACACGCTTGGTCACTGAACTGTAATAAAGGGACTACTGCTTACTCAATTATGTGCTGCTGTATAGTGTCCTTGTACAACGGAAGGGTTTGTGGGATGTGAGCCAAAGAGAAGCAATCCCGAGGCCATTCACAACACTATCTTATTTTTTGGCTGAGAAAGTGTGCATCACAAAGCGGCAGAGATGTAACCCGCTCGCTATCAGGAAGCCACATAATGTGTGAAAATATAGTACAGTAGTAGGAGGGGGCTGTGTAAAGCAGCTCGGGGGCAAATTTTGGCACTTGAAGGTCTTCAAGAAAATCCCCCCACCCCAAACTACCCTTCATATGGAAAATTTTTCGCAATTTTTTATTTTCTAAAACATGGCTCAAACGATTTTGATTGAAATGTCGTATATTAAAGATATATTTATATCTTGAATTTTCTGGGAATAGCCTCTGAAGACTACTTTATTCTGGATATATTTTACGGAATGGTGTACAACTGGTAAACTGTAAGAGATAGACGAAAACCTACTACACAAATATTTTAGAGCTCATTAAAACGCACAATTTATGTTATACACAGTTTTTGTCTTGGAGTTGATCGTTTTTTTAGATATTCATTGTTTGTGGTTTCAGCCTTGAAAAACTTATACTTTTCTCATATACGAATTTATCAACTTGTGTCCATACAAACAAAGGAACTTCAGTCACATAGCAACCAGCTTTTGACTATCTCTTTAACCTATGGTACTCCCTTTTTTCGCTTCTACTTATAAGGAAGCAAGTAATAAGACTATTTTTATGCTAATGTTTTCTCGATGAGCATGAAGTAAACAGAAGCATAAGCTTTTTAACAATAATTTGTTGTAGAGCTGTACAGAAAGTCATGGGAATAGAACACATCAGATTTTTAATTTACTGACTGATACTGTCACCTTGCAATTGCGTATTACACATTGTGTTCTATATCGAACCAATAGAGCATACCTAAGTTGGGTTCGTCAACTCATTCGCTAATAGATATAGCCACCTCCCTCAACTGGAAGCGAGATTAGATGACATGTGTCCTTTCAAAATGGCACAGACCGATTTTTGGCGATCTTTCACTTGGTTAAGCGGTATTAGAGAGAAAATGCATGTTTCAAAATGCACATGAATGTTCTCGAGATGTTTGGAGTTTGCAGAATTGTTTTATGTGCGTCGGTAGAAAATTTTTGCTTTTGTATAATGCCTAAAGTTACGGCGGGGATGGGGTTTGATCTGATGGAGAATAGAACTGTCAAAGTAGCCAGTAATCAGTATTGATTGTGAACTTCCAAACCCAAAATCCCACACTTATGCGGTCACTTCTTTTTTTGGCAACTACGTGGATTGTCTCCTCGCCACAAATTGTCCATCCTCATCAGAGCAATAAATCTTTCATCAGAGAAAAATCACTAGCTGCCAAAAGCAGTCTGGTTTGACCAAGTATTCAAGTGCAAACTGTTGCGGTGCTGTTCAGTCAAGTCTATTTCCTTTTCTGCCTTTCGATGATGGATGTCAGCTTCTTGGAGATGGTTTCTCACCGTAGTAAGGCAGCAAGATAGCTTCAGATCGCGACGCAATCTTGTAGACGGTTTAAATGGTTCATCTCTTATAATCTTAGCATCGACTTCCGCCGTTGTGTTTCTTGGCTTTCCCGAATTTGGACGCGCCTTTAGTCAATATTCACCGCACTCCTGGAAACGTTTAATCCAATACTGCACAGCAGATCTACTCATTTGCACAGCATTTGCAATTTGTGCGCTCTGGTTCCCACTTGCCCACAATGTGGCCGCGAGTCACCTCGCTTGTGTAAGGCATTGCTGACTGTCAACAAGCAGTATTACGTTGTTACTACAGCAGGCAAGTTAAAACCCCTCCTCCTTCCTATTGCTATTTGTGCTCTGTGTACAACATAAAATTCCCCTACTGACTTCTAATTCCCCTGTAAAACACAAGGCGCTCCAAAATACAGTTCCGAAATAACACTCCAATAACGACTTACATTACGAGTTTCATGGTTACCGCTACTAGGTCAATCAATTTTAACTTTTCATTTCGTTGTTGATTGCTGAATAATTGAACAATTAGTTTTTCAATCTATATCAATCCAGACTATCACATTGAATTCTTCATTTTGATTCTAACGTTCGTCAATTATTACCTTTTGTACCCTGAAATGAAAACGTAATGTCCATTTATTTCCTAATATACACCCATTCATATTTCCATTTATCATACAGTTTATAGGTGCAGTTCTCTATCATATCTTTGTCACATTGGTCGGTGATTACAGTACGGCAGAAATCAACTTTAAAATCGAATGTGTTCCATTCACCTGACTTTCTCTACATCTCTGCAACAAATCATTGTTAAAAAGCCTATACTTCTATTTACTTCATGCTAATAGAGAAAAATTAACAGAAATAGCCTTATTACTTGTGTTCTTTTAGGTAGAAGCGAAATAAGGCAGTACCATAGGTTAAAATGATAGTCTAAAACTGATTGCTATGTGACTGAAGTTCCTTTGTTTGTATGGAGTTGACAAATTCCTGTATGAGAAAACTATAAGCTTTTAAAGCTGAAACCAAAAACAAGGAATATCTCAAAAACGATCAACTCCAAGAAAAAAATGTACATAACTTAAATTTTGTGTTTTAACGTGCTCTAAGTTTTTTGTAGGGTAAGATTTTATCCATCTCTTACGGTTTTACAGTTATGCAAAATTCCGTAAAATTCATCCAGAATAAAGTAGTCTTCAGAGGCTATTCCCAAAAATTCAAGATATACATATTATTTATCAGGTAAATATCTTTAATATACAATAGTTTAATAAAATCGTTAGAACCATTTTTAAAAAGATTAAAATTTTCGAAAAAAAGTTCCAAGTAAAGGTTAGTTGGGGGTGGGGGATTTTCTTGAAAATCCTCGTGTCGCATTCTTGGAAGATACCAATTTTAAATACCAAGTTTGGTATTTAACGGTCTTTTCGTTTTTGAGCTATGCTGTCCACAGACAAACACAGACACACTCACATGGATCTTTTTCTGAAAATGTTCTTTTTGAATTCAGGGAGTCCCAAAACATTTGTTTCCGGTGAAATGTCAGTATCAAATTTTTTGAGTGGAAGGCAATACCTTCTCTATACACTATGTACATAGTACGTGCAGAGGAAGTAAAGAAGGTTATTCTTCTCTCTACTCCATGATAATCGAAATAAGCATTAGCAGAATGCTCTTATTAGTTCTTTACAAGTAGAAGTTCTTTACAAGTACCAAACTTGGTATTTAAGTTAAGTATCTTCCAGGGATGCGACACGAAGATTTTGAGAAAAATCCCCCCACCCCAAACTACCCTTTACGTGGAAATTTTTTCGAAAATTTTGATTTTCTAAAAAATGACTAACGATTTGATTAAAATATGGTATATTAAAGATATTTACCTCACAGATAAAGTGTATGTTTTGAATTTTCTGGGAACAGCCTCTGAACACCACTTTATTCTGTGTCAATTTTACGGAATTTTGCATAACTTCTAAACCGTAAGAGATGGATCAAAACTTACTACACAACAAATGTAGAGCACCTTAAAAGACACAATATAGTCCTATACTTTTTTTTCGTGGAGTTGATTGTTCTTGGGATATTCCTTCTTGTTGATTTCAGCTATAAAAATGCTTATACTTTTCTCATACAGGACTTTGTGAACTCGTGTCCATACAAAGGAACATCAGTTACATGGCAACCAGCTTTTGACTATCACTTTAGCCTATGGTACTCCCTTATTTCGCTTTTACTAACAAGGAGGCAAATAAGACTATTTCTGCTAATTTTTTCTTGATTAGATGAAGTAAATATAATAATTTATTGCAGAGATGTAGAGAAAATCATGTGAATGGAACACTCAAGATTTTTTTTGTAGTAAGCTTTTATTTATCTCTTTACCACTAATGCAAAATCCATTCAGAATGAAGAGGACTTCGGAAGCTCTTCCGGGAAATTCAAGATGAACATTATGTTTGTCATTATGGAATAAGCTTTCTGCTTTTGATAGTGTTGGTTCACTCAAGTGTCATCCAACTTAACTTTTCGAACGATTGAAATATTTAGGCTGTTTATTGTGTGCTAGGACAGTCTTATTTGAGCCAATTCTTTCCCAATAAAGCCCAGATGAGTTTTGATCCATGCAAAATATATCATATAGTGCTGTGATATTAACCTTCTGATTTTTTAACATGAATTTTACCAATCAAATAGTTTTACTTATAATTTTATTTACATTCTCTACTTGGTAACTAATATATAGCCAGAAAAGGTACTCTACACCAGACAAAAATTCGATATTGAGATTTTACCGAAAAAACACGTTTCTGTATAAACAAATGACTTTCTCTAACACATATGTACGATGCCATTGTGGGTAGAAAAATTCCACCCAAAAATTTGATACCAAAATTTCACGGAAATACATGTTTTAGGGCCCCCTGTATAAAACAGCATTTTCAGGAAAAGTTCCATGTGTGTAGTATAGATCAAAAACGAAAATTCGTTAAATACCATACTTTGTATTTAAGTTCAGCATTTTCCAAGGATGCGACACGAAGATTTTCATGAAAAACGCCCAATTTTTTGGTAGTGTTTAACGCCCGCTTTTACAATTTGTGGCCCCGCAGGCGATGACACTAGTGACGCATTAAATGAAGATGGAGCACCGGTGGAATGCGATGGCGGGGGAAACCGGAGAACCCGGAGAAAACCCGCCCCTGTGCCTCTTTATCCACCACAAATCCCACGTGCGGTCGCTTGGAATCGAACTCAGGCCACCTAGGTGAGAGGTCTAACCACTCGGCCACAGCACGGCCCTAGAAAAAACGCCCCACCCTCACCTACGGTTTATGAGGAACATTTTTGATTTTCTATAAAAGGGCTCTAACGATTTTGATTAAGTTGCCATATGTTTAAGATATTTTCATGATAAATGAAATATATATCTTGAACTTTTTAGACATAGCCTCTGAGGACCTCTTCATTCTGGATGACTTCTATATAACTTTTGTATAAATGGTAAACCGTAAGAGATACACCAAAACTTACTGTAAGGCTCCATTAGACAGACAAATTACGTCATATACATTTTTTTGTATACTTGACTGTTTGTGGTTTCAGTTTTAAGCTGCTTAAACTTTTCTCAAATGGAGATCATCTTTCGTTTCATCTCTCATTTGTTTAGTCCTGGCAAGCGAAGGGAACGGAATATCAATTGTTTCATGTAGCGACTGCTTTTTAAAGAATCTGTCTGTCCCTTTAGCCTAGTGTAAGCCCTTATTTTCCTTCTGTTAACAAATAAACAAGTAACGAGACAATTCTGCTATACATAGATATTCCTTTTTTTACTTTCTCTATACGCACTATATACATAGTGTACAGAGAAGGCATTGTAATGCACCCAAAAATTCGATACCAAGATTTCAACGAAAATACATGTTTTGAGTCCCCCTGAATCCAAAAAAAGCATTTTTAGAAAAGTGTCTGTGTGTGTCTGTGAGCAGTATAGCTCAAAAACGAAAAGACCGTTGAATACCAAACTCGGTATTTAAGTTTGGTATCTTCCGAGGATGCGACACGAAGATTTTCAAGAAAATCCTCCCACCCCGAACTACCTTTATATGGAACTTTTTTCGAAAATTTTGATTTTCTCACAAACTGGCTCTAACGATTTTGATTAAAATATCGTATTGTAAAGCAAATAAAAGTTATATCTTGAATTTTCTGGGAATAGCCTCTGAAGACTACTTTATTCAGGATGAATTTTACGAAATTTTGCATAACTGCTAAACCATAAGAGTTGGACAAAAATTTACCACAAAAAAATATAGATCACGTTAAAACACACAATATACATTATATACATTTTTTTCGTGGAGTTGATCATTTTTAGATATTCCTTATTTTTGGTTTCAGCTTTGAAAAACATACTTTTCTCATACAGGAATTTGTCACACCTGTCCATACAAACAAAGGAACTTCAGTAACATAGTAACCAACTTTTGACTATCACTTTAACCTATGGTACTCCCTTATTGTGCTTATACTTACAAGGAAGCAAGTAATAAGACTATTTCTGCCAATTCTTTCTCAAATAGCAGGAAGTAAATAGATGCACAATCTTTCTCACAATAATTTGTTGCAGAGATGTAGAGAAAGTCATGTGAATGGAACACATAAGATTTTTTTGTTATGTAATATCTTTTAAACAAAATTATTAGTGCCTTTTTTGGAAAATCAACATTTTTTAATTTTTTTCCCCTCTAATGGGTAGTTGAGGATAGGGGATTTTCTTTAAAGTCTTTGTGTCGCATCCTTTCTAAAAATCCTTTTTTTTTTATTCAGGAGGTCCCAAAATATGTATTTCCGATGAAATCTCGATATCGAACTTTGGGTGCAATACAATTGCTCCTGTATACACTATGTACATAGTATGTATATAGAAAGAAAAATGCTTTTTGGATTCAGCGGGTATCAAAACATGTATTTCCGGTGAAATCTCGGTAGTACGTGTAGAGAAAGTAATATACAATCTGACTTTATGAGCACTTATGGGTGGTCTGCAGCAATCGCAAAATATTTACCTCTGATTCTGTTATAATGGACATTAAAACGAGATTTCAGCAGCTGGAAGAATGACATTATGAAAACAAAACACAGCAATGGCAGCCCATAGAGACACAGGGGAAAGACAATGAACATAACTAACTTTGCCTGGAGATGTCGCCACTGTGCCGCAGGAGGTTATAATCTTATAACCAGCTAACGCACTTACCGTGTTTTGTTATTTTGAGATCCTGTTTACAACTGCCGGCTTTTCTGCCAATGACATTAGGAACTCAGTCCACTGTTTCTCAGCTTCGTCGCCAAGGCTATTAAGCGGTTGAAAAAACTAAGATAAGTGCCAATTGCACATTCATTTTGTGCTTTCTAGCTGAAAACTACAGAAAATGAAACCCCATTCATTGCTTGCCATCTTCCAAAATTTTTAAGAGAATGACACAATTAAATTTCCTAAGAATCTTAATAAAATGGGTTTATGATTGCAGAAAAAAAAAAACACATCCAAAAGTAGGTATTGTGTTCCAATCTAAAATTTGATACATAGATTTCAACGGAAATATATGTTTTAAACCCCTTGACTTAAAAAGAAAATGTGTTCCATTCCCTGCAATGAATTATTGTTAAAAATTACGTGCTTCATTTAAGTACAAGGGAAATAAGGGAACTCCATAGACTAAGTCGAAAGTAAAATCTGCTAAAAATGCTGGTTGGTATATGATTGAAGTAAGTGCCTTTGTATGGGCGGGAGTTGGCAAATTCCTGTATGATAAAAAATGTAAGTTTTTCAAAGCTGAAACCAAAAAAAGGAATATCTCAAAAACGACCAACTCCACGAAAAAAAATGTATTTGACATAAATTTTGTTTTATCGTGTTCTACATGGTTGTGTACTAAGGTTTTGTCTATCCCTTATGGCTTACCAGTGATGCAAAATTCAATAAAAATCATACTATTCGCAGAAAATTTAAGATTTAATTTTATTTGTCACGTAAAGTAAATTCATCCAGAATAAACAGGTCTTCAGAAGCTATTCCCAGAAAATTCAAGATATGCGTTTTATTTGTTATGTAAATATCTTGAATATATGATATTTTAATCAAAATCGTTAGAGACATTTTTAAGAAAATCAAAATTTTCGAATAAAAGTTCCATGTAAAGGGTAGTTTGGGGTGGGGGGATTTTTCCCAAAATCTTCGTGTCGCATCCCTGGAAGATACGAAACTTAAATACCAAGTTTGGTATTTTACTGACTTCCTTTTAGAGTTATCGTGTTCACAGACACACTGACACACACACACACGGATCTTTTTGTGAAAATGCTTTTTTTTGGATATTGGGGACCCTGAAACATATATTTCCGTTGAAATCTCGGTATCGAATTTTTTGGTGGAGTGCAATAGCTTCTCTATACACTATGTACATAGCGCGTATAGAGAAAGTAAAAATAGTTCTGGAAATGCTTATCGAAAGACGGGGTCTTTACGCTGACTCCGCCCGTGTTTTCTCTATGCTCTTAAAAGTGTATTGGACAGGACATGTTACCGGAGACAAGAGATTAAATGTGAAACGTAACTTGCGACGAATTATGTTCTGGCAATCCCTAAAATTTCTGGTTGAGCATTACATTTCTCTGCACTACATACTGAAGTTCTAATGCCAGGTAATTCACGCAAGTGGTGGACTAAATTAATACACTGCTAATACAAGTCAACCTGTTCCGAGGGAGTGTCGTGCGGGGCTGAGAGGTGAAGATGTGGATTGCCCAATCGATGTTGTATTTTCTTACTGGCGTGGCCGATAGTACCGGGATGGCACCAATGAAAATCGTCGAAAGACCCGAGTCCCGGTCAAACGTTCACATTTTCAACAGAATCACCGCGCCAAACCTATTTTTATTGTCTTTGATTGTACATGGCACATAGCTAGAAAAGGGACTGCATTCCGCCCAAAAATTTGATACCGAAATTTCACAAATACACGTTTTAGAGATCCCCTGAATGAAAAAAAGATGTTCATGTGTGTGTTTGCACGCGTGTAGACACGATAGCTCAAAAACGAAAAGTCTGCTAAACGCCAAATTTGGTGCTGAACACAAAGATTTTGAGGAAAATCACCTCACCCCAAACTACCCTTTAGATGATATGGAAAATTTTTCGAAACTTTTTTTTATTTTTCCAAAAAGGCCGGTAGATGATAAATAAAATGTTTATTTTGAATTTTCTGGGACTAGCCTATGAAAAGCTCTAAATTCTGTATGAAATTTGCTAAATTTTGTACAGCTGGTAAGCCCTAAGAGAAGAAATTCATATGAGTGAAACACCTACATTTTTTTAGTTTGTTTAAAATAAAACAAAACTTTAACACTGTAGATTTCAGTCTTTTGTTTGTTTGCATTTACGTCTTTCTTTCAAAACAACTGAATGAAGCATCTTTCATAAGAGCTACTGACAGATTAAAATGTGAATTTATATGAAAAGTTTAAAGATAATTGAATGAAATTCTATTGTCTGGAGCATTTAAAAGTTAAAAAAAGTTAGAGGTGTTTCAAGTACACGATTTTATCTATTTGCTTTGCGAATAATTACTACATCATGTTAATGACGTTAAACTTTACAAGAAATAGTTTTAGAACTTAGTTTCTTATACGTAGACGGGAAATGAGGAAATACACTAACCTAAAACGATACTCAAATCTTTTAAAAGCTGTCGCTATGCTATTGTCATTGAACAAAATATATATGTAACGAATAAAGACTTATCTTTTGAGAAAAGTATAATTGTTTTAAAACAAACGATTAGAACGTGTTAAAGCTACTAACTGGGAATATTTCAGAAACGTTAGATTGTAAATAGCATAAAATTTCGGGTTTTTCGCCCTCTACATTTTTGTGTAGTACATTTTGTCTATCTCTTACGATTTGCTAGTTATTTAAAGTCACTCAGAATGGAGAAGTCTTCAAAGGCAAATTCATTTACTTCAATGTACATAGGGATAGAGAAGTATTGTATTCCACCCAAAAATTCGATACCGAGATTTCACCGGAAATATATATTTTAGGACCCCCTGTATCCATAAAAAGCATTTTCAGAAAAAGTTCCGTGTGCGTGGGTCCGTTTGGTATTTTACTTACTTTTCGTTTTTGAGTTATGCTGTCCACAGTTACACACAAACAGACACACACGGACCTTTTTCCAAAAATGCTTTTTTTGGATTCAGGGGGACTCAAAACATGTATTTCCGGTGAAATCTCGGTATCGAGTTTTTGAGTGCAATACAATACCTTCTCCATACACTATGTACATAGTACGTGTAGAGAAAGTAAAAAGTAATTGGTACTAGATGTATGAGAGACGCTTCTTGAGTTCCAGGCGATATAACTCAACAATGCTAACGAGCAGAATGTGTCCACCTCCTACACAGGCTGCAGACTCGCTGACAAGAAGATAGCGGGGTGCAGGTGTATATATAACAATAAAGTGCGAAAATATATCACTTGACATTTCACTGGCGGTCTACACGACCGAATAATACCAGTTAAGGGTTAATTTCGAGCAATAATCATGTGGACAATACATTTGTATTGATGAAGTTGTAAGCGACAGTATATAAGACATTGTCACATCAAACGGAAGGCGAGTACTTCAAAGAGCAAGATATATGTAGGCAAATGTAATACTTCATCAGGTATTCCATTGAAGTGACCTCAACAGGCTGTGAATACGAGAATTTCTCTTGTACAAACAGTTGACATCTAAATACAAACCAATTCTCCTTGAACGTCACAGAATGTACATACATCATGTATAGACTTGACACTTTATGAATACCTTATATCTGGAACCACTTCACTCAGGGGACCATAAGTTCCCTAAACAAGCTACCTTACTCCGCACTGGCCATGAAACAGCGCATGCGCTGAAGGGATTACATTATAATCTCGATGCGGTCAATGAGAACTCAGCATCAAAGGCATGAGGCGAGGGAATACACCGGGTGGTCGGAACCAGCAGCGACAGCACTATAACAACAGGAAATAAATTGATACCTTTTACTTTCCCTACATAGTACACTCAAAGACAATAAAAATCTGATGTGTTCCATTCACAAGACTTTCTCTACAACTCTGCAACAAATTATTGTTAAAAAGCTTATGCATCTATTTACTTCCTGCTAAACAAGAAAAAAATTAGCAGAAATAGTCCTATTACTTGCTTCCTTGTAAGTAGGAGCGAAATAAGGGAATACCATAGATTAAAGTGATAGTCAAAAGCTGGTTGCTCTGTGACTAAAGTTCCTTTGTTTGTATGGACACGAGCTCACAAAGTCCTGAATGAGAAAAGTATGCTTTTATAGCTGAAACCAAAAACAAGCAATATCTTAAAAGCAATCAACTCCACGAAAAAAGTGTATAACATAAATTGTGTTTTAAAGTGTTCTACATTTGTGGTGTGTTAAGCTTTTGTCCATTTTTACGGTTTAGCAGTTATGCAAAATTTCGTAAAATTGACCCAGAATAAAGTAGCCTTCAGAGGCTATTCCCAGAAAATTCAAAATATACATTTTATTTGTCAGGTAAATATCTCTAATATACGATATTTTAATCAAAATCGTTAATCATTTTTAGAAAATCAAAATTTTCGAACATAGTTCTATATAAAGGGTAGTTTGGGGTGGCGGGCTTTTTCTCAAAATCTTCGTGTCACATCCCTGGAAGATACCAAACTTAAATACCAAGTTTGGTATTTTACTGACTTTTCGGTTTTGAGTTATCGTGTTCACAGGCACACGGACACACACACACGCACATTTTTCTGAAAATACTTGTTATTGATACAGGAGACCCTAAAACATATATTTCCGGTGAAATCTCGGTATCGAATTTTTGGGTGGAGTACAACACCTTCTCTATACACTATGTACACGGTAAGTATAGAGAAAGTAAAAAACAGCATCTACATTTTAACAAATACAGTTGGTACTAGCATATAGGGGATTTTTCTCGAATTATTTACAAAAAATGTCGGAAAACCTTGGCCCGTCGTCCTAACTTGGAAGAAGAGGTTTCTGAAAATTGAAAAACATGTACTCTGTGCCCCCTGAAACTGAAAAGGAAGACAGGATACCCTTGCTACAAGTGTCTGCGTGCAATATGTTGAAAAGTTTGTCAAATAAAATGTGTCGAGTTTCTGCAAAGAAAGACTGGCTGTTTATATTATATACAAGTGTTCAGTTATCTAAATTATACAAATAACTACTTTTTGCCTAGTATTATAAAGCTATTTAAGTCAAAAAGTGTTTATTAGTGAACCTTTTAATACATTGAAACAGTTTTTAAACAATTATGCTGTCAGGATTAACCGCAATTGTTTTTATCTTACGCGGTCTCTCAGACCTCCTGTACCAATTATGTTACATTTTCGTACCATACCAGTTGAGGGAAACTCGGAGCCAATTTTTACTTTCTCTATCGCGTATTATAATGTTCATAGTAGCTGGAGAAGGTTTTGTATCCTACCCAACAATTCAATACCGAAATAGATGTTTTCAAGTCCTCTGAATACATAAAAAACGTTTTTACTTTCTCTACACGTACTATGTACATAGTGTATAGAGAAGGTATTGCACTCCACCAAAAAATCGATACAGAGATATCACCGGAAGTTACGATTTAGGGTACCCTGTATGCAAAAGGACAGTTTTCAGAAAAAGGTCCGTTTGTGTGTGTGTGTGTGTGTGTGATCGTGAACACGATAACCCAAAAACGAAAAATCGTTTAAACACAAAACTTGGTATTTAAGTTTAGTATCTTCCAGGGATGCGATGCGAAGATTTAGAGAAAAAATCCCCCCACCCCAAAGTACCCTTTACATGGAACATTTTTCGAAAAAGTTTAATTTTTTCAAAAATAGCTCTAACGATTTTGATTAAAATATCGTATATTAAAGTTATTTACCGGGCAAATAAAATTTATACCTTGAATTTTCTGGGAATAGCCTCCGAAGATTACTTTATTCTAGATAAATTTTACGGAATTTTGCATAACTGCTAAACCGTAAGAGATAGACAAAAACTTGCCGAACGAAAAATGTAGAGCCCTTTAAAACACACAATTTATATTATAATCATTTTTTTCCTGGAGTTGGTCGTTTTTTTAGATATTCCTTGTTTTTGGTTTCAGCTTGGAAAAACATAATTTTCTCATATAGGAATTTGTCAACTCCTGTCCATACAAAGAAACTTCAGTCACATAGCAACCAGCTTTAGACTATCACTTTAACCTATGGTACTACCATATTTCCGCAAAAGGAGTTTTAAAAAAGTGTCCGTGTATGTGTGTGTGTGTGCAGCTCATAACGGAAAATCCGTTAAATACCGAACTTCATATTTTCCACGGTTGCAACACGTAGGTTTACAGGACAACTGACTTCCTTGCCAAACTACCCTATAAACGGACCATAGTTTGGTATTTGACGGACATTTCGTTTTTGTTCTATACTGTCCACAGACAGACCAACGCACGAGCGCGCGAACTTTTTCCAAAAAAAGATGCTTTTTTCGAACTCAGGAGACCTCAAATTACGTATTTTCGGTGAAATTTTGCTTAAACGTAAGACTTTTCCTTCTACTTACAATGGATCAAGTAATAAGTACAATTTCTGCTAATATTTATCTCGATTAGCATGATGTAGATAGAAGAATAAGCTTTATAACAATAATTTAAAGGCGAATGATTTATACGATTTGAAGGGATACTAGAGTGTCCGAGAGCTGCCGAAGCTATAGGGGAGTGAGGCAGGGCTGTATTTTATCTCCCTTGCTATTTAATCTCTTTGTGGATGATATTACTGATGCAATGATAGCAGAGAATATTCAAGCACCAGTAGTAGCGGATTTGCAGATCCCAACACTTTTATACGCAGACGATTTAGTATTGTGCTCTACGACAGTAAACGGATTGCAACGAGGACTGGACAAACTTAAGAACTATTGCGATGAATGGCTACTTACAGTTAATGTGAATAAGACTAAGGCAATGACTTTCAAAAAGGGTTGTGTTTATAGCAGGGAGGAGACTTGGACATATGCAGGACAGATACTGGACAATGTTAAATCCTTTGTGTACTTAGGACTCACATTTACAATGAACGGAAAATGGACAAAACACATTGACATTACGAAACACAAGGCAAGGGTGAAAGCGGCGGAAGCTCTCCGGATACGCTGCAGAATTCCGAATATCTCCATAACCTTAATGGAAACTGTATACGGAGCGACAGTTAGATCCACGATGACATACGGAGGAGAAATATGGGGGTGGGAACAAACAGGGAATCTGGATCAAGTGAGGACCCAATTTTTAAAAGGAATTCTGGGTGTAGGGAGGGGCACGGCAAACTGCGGAATAATGAGGGAATTCGGGGTACATAGTGAAACGATAGAGTGCAAAATCAGAGCAGTTAAATATTGGATGAGAATCGTTCACGGAAACCAATCTCTAATTAGGGCAGTCTGCTACCGTGAACAGTTGCGAATGGAAGGTAATTTGATGTGGGCATCAAAATTAAAGAAAGGGTTGGAAACCATTGGGATGGGAGACATTTGGATGGCGGGGCAGGAAAACAGGCGAAGTATTTGGAGAAAAATTAAGAAACGTCTCTGTGATATTGACAGACAGCAAATAATTGCGCAATGCACAGAGAAGGTGTCATTAGAAGTACAGTCTGGGCTGAAATCGGAGTGGGGTATGGAGCAATACATCAAAACAGGTACCAAACTCATTAGAGAGGGGCTCGCGTGGATTAGACTAGGAGCATGGAGGAGCACGAAAATTTCTGACGTGAATGGTATAAGAATCTGTCCCATTTGCGAGGAGGAAGAGTCGTGGACTCACATCTTGGCAACATGTAGGGGTACGGAGGAATGGCGGGAAAAATATTTGCCGCGATTTTTTACCACTGCGAATGTAGGGATAGAAGCATGTTGGACGCTACTGGCAGGCACGGAAAACATGGACGGGCTAGGTAAATTTATACTTAAGGCAAGACAGCTGAGATCTGAGGAGGCTGCCAATAGAGAAGGGGGGGGGATAAGATCAACTAAACAAAAGTGACTACAATGTTCTACATACATGTATATTATATCAGACTTAGGTCACTGTTGTGCTAGGGTTGTATATATTATGTGTATATATGTCTTTTAAGTGTAATTATCTATGATAAGAGGGTGCATTTATGGAGGTGTACTCTGTGCTGTAAATTTAAATTGGTATATTTGAATATCTTTGTATCTTTATTTTCGGATTCACTCTTAATTTTTACTGTTGTTTAATATTGCTTTTGACTGTGTATTTCCTTTGTCTTTTTATTTTCGTGTTTACTCTTTTAATTCTTTGTTGTGGTTGTTGTTTTAATATTGCTTGTAATGTGTATTACAAAAGCACGTACGGTCTGTGGACCCGTGCGACTGTTGAAAGTCTATGTATGATATTGCTATATTAATAAATACACTTATTCATTCATTCATAACAATAATTTGTTACAGCTGTAGAGAAAGTCATGTGAATGGTGCACTCAGCCTCGTTAGGTCCCTGGGGGGTGCCAATTGAGGAGCTACTTAATGGAGAAGTAGCTGCTTCAGATCATGAGGACCGCAATAACCGGCCGGACCGCATTAACCCTGCATCCCAACCATGTCAGGTCATGGACCAAGATGGGGGATGCAGCGGCCGGACGCTAGTTCAAGGTTCCTTGTGAGCTATCGTGCCATGGAGCTGTAACCAGTTTTTTAAAGGATTTAATTATCACTTTAGCATAGTGTATACCCTTATGTCCCTAATACGGGTGCCGTTTATTTACTTTCTCTATACTTACTATGTACATAGTGTATAGAGAAGATATTGCGCTCCACCAAAAAATTCGATACCGAAATTTCACCGGAAATATATGTTTTAGGATCCCCTGTATCCAAAGAAAGTATTTTCAGAAAAAGGTCCTTGCGTGTCCGTGTGTCAGTGTGTCCGTATGTCGGTAAAATACCAAACTTGGTATTTAAGTTTAATATCTTCCAGCAATGCGACACGAAGATTTTGAGAAAACTCCCCCCACTCTAAACTACCCTTTACATAGAACTTTTTTCGAATTTTTTTATTTTCTAAAACATAGCTCTAACGATTTTGATTAAAATATCGTATATTAAAGATATTTAGCTGACAAATAAAATATATATATTGAATTTTCTGGGAATATCCTCTGAAGACTACTTTATTCTGGGTCACTTTTACGGAATTTTCCATAACTGCTAAACCGCAAAGGATGGACAAAAACTTACCACACAACACATGTAGAGCACCTTAAAACACACAATTTATGTCATATATTTTTTTCCTGGAATTGATTGTTTTCGAGATTTTCCTGGTTTCAACCTCCGATAGGCTATAAATAGAAGAGAAGTTCATAGAAAATAATTATTTTATTACTAAAAGTTTTGTGTACTTCACCGAAAACAGACACTTATAGTACCTGTGCACAAGCTTTGCAACACCCGCTTCCAAAAATGTTGCGCCAATGTTGTAGCCCGGAACCACTATCAATTCAGCTGTTTATTGTAAAACTTTACGACGTTTACAGAGAGCCATTCAAAACAAACGAAGAGGAATGCTGACTACTTCAGGAATTGTGTTGATCCATAACAACGCTCGTCCACACACTGCTGACACAACCCATCGGCTCCTTGAACAATTTCAATGGCACATTTTCGATCATCCACCGTAGAGTCCTGACCTGGCACCTAGCGACTTTCACCTTTTCCCCCTGAACTGAAGGGGGAGGGCAGCACTTTCAAACCAACGAAGATCTCAAACAATGTCAATGCTCATTTGAAATCATTGGCGGCAACATTTTTTGAAACGGGTATTCAAAGCTTGTGCACAGGTACGATAAATGTCTCAATCTTTTCGGTGATAATGTTGAAAAGTAACCAAAAGTGTAAAAAACGTTTAGTAATAAAATAATTGTTTTCTATGAACTTGTCTTTTATTTATAGCCTATCGGAAATTTAAAAAAAAAAAAACGGCCCTTGTGCTTACAAGTAAGCAAGTAATTAGACAATTTCCTGTGATATAGCGGTATCAGATTTTTGGGTGAAATTTAATACCTACTCTGTCCACTATGTACATTGTACATACGGTCTAGAAAAAGTAAAATTATACTATCTGCATTAATGTACGTGAAAAGAAGCAATTGCAAGCAGACTTGATAAGAATAAATATACCCAGATCACAAGCTCGTAATCCATATCATATATATATATGGTGGTGATGTTGGTGACAGAAAAATGTCCGTTTCATCTTCGATTTCAATGGAAACCTCTCTGCCTGTTTCAAAGCGCCCAAACTTTTTGTTACCAGCGAAACAGAAGCAAACGCAACAGCGCAATGACATGTTACTTTGGTACATATGCCATCAGCAAAACTTGCGAACCTTTGATGTTCTATTCGGTAAGAAAAATGACGAGAGGCGTGTCTCTTTCTGCAAAGATGAACAAGCGAACATGCGACGAGTGAAGTTAGGCAGACTGCAGCACACACGCGTAAGCCAGCAGCCTATAATTCCGCTTCCCATCTATCCCATTATCTGTGAACAGCAAAATTCAAAAAACGAAAAAGTCAAATAAATTCCGAGCAGTATTCATCTTGCGTGAATGCGTGGTGTGAATACTCAGAAACATTCCCCAACCACACAATTCTTTGTGTGAGAAATATTAACATTTATTGATTTCTCTATCACACAGCAGATAGGTAGAGGAATTACTCCTTCTACTCAAATATTCGTAGCTTCGTGGACGGCTTGCTCTCCCGGTATATGTAAAACTGTCACCACCCTAGGACTTACAAGCGGATACTTAGGGGTCAGAAGCCAGTTGAGGAGCCAATGGCATCAAACCATAGAATGGAGAACCTGGAACAGTGGTCAGCCCGTACGGGCTAGGCATAAGCGCGCATCCTGCATCCGTTCTGTCGTCACCCGTGCATCAATCTTACTTCTGTTTTAGTCCAGTTCGCACGTGAATAACATTAGGAACGTTTAGAAGTGATTAGTTTTGCTTGAAGAGCTTTCAAAATGCAGCAAAGATGTTTATGGACGAAATGTATGAGCTTGCATCATCTTGTAGGGATGAAACCAAATTTCCTGGGTGCAGGTTTGTTTGTTTGTTCGAAAATACATTCAGGGAGACGGGATCAATTTGTGATAGGAAAAGAAAGGTAAACAAGCGTGGGCTTATGGAGCAAAATTAGACGAAATTGGAGAAAGGTTAGAACGGTCACTTCAAAAATCTCTTAGGCGTCTTGCAAAAGAAGCATGCATTCCAAAAGATTCAGCATGGAAAGCAACAAAACTTTTGAAACTCAAACCACACAAGGCTATTGTTGTCCAGGAATTTCCAACATATCCTGTGATAATGTATGTTCTATGTTTATTCTGATAACTGTTAATGCATTTTTTTTTCTTGAGAGGAGAAGAGTGACTGCCAGCCATCTTTATAGTACTTGACCAGGAGATGGACCGTACGCTTGACGGCCAAGTTTTGTGGCATACTTACTGTAGCATCAGCAGGTCACTCTCTGTGGTGTAGTGGCTACCATGTTGACTTCATATACCCAAGGTCGCGGGTTCAAACCCGGCGAGGACGATGGGTTTTTTCGGGTGTGAAAATCCTAAGCATGACTTCCTTCGGAAGGGAAGTAAAGCCGCTGGTCCCGCGTCGTAGATCTACGGTACGTAAAACAACCTCAAGCCTGATAGAGAGGCCTCTGAGCAAAATTAAGCGGTCTTTCACGCCCTATTTAGAATGGGACGCCGAGAACCACAGCAGTTTAAGAGCGTTCATAAATAACACGACTTTACATTTATTTTTTTTAGCAGTAGCAGTAGTAGTAGAGTATTTCCTGTATCTACTAGGGGCAAAGGGTATCGTTTAGTTGTTTCTATAATAGGATTTGAATATCTAGCTCGTGAGTTCGTCGCCATGCGCCATGGTGACAAGGGATCACCTCCTCGCCTACAGATGGCGCTGCAGGAAAAATAATCTTATCATTTTCATTATTATTATTATTATTATTATTATTATTATTATCATCATCATCATCCCTCATAGTTTTGGATGATTAATGTGTATTGACCTTTTTAGTTAACTTCTCCATCAAATATTATAAATTTATCAATTAACTGATCAAGAACTTTTATTGGACTCTCATTAATTCCTTACGACTTGCGGAAGCGAAATGGTCGAAAACTCTGTACAGAAACCTTCCTATTTAAAAAAATCTGATTTGTACCATTCACATGACTTTCTCTATATCCCTGCAACAATATATTCTTAAAAAGCCTATACTTCTATTAACTTCATGCTAATCAGAAAAACATTACTTGCTTCCTTGTAACAAGAGGTGAAATAAGGGAGTACCATAGGTTAAAGTGCTAATCAAAAGCCGGTTGCTATGTCACTGAAGTTCCTTTGTTTGTATGGACAGCAGTTGAAAAATTCCTGTAAGAGAAATGTATGTTTTTCATAGAAGAAACCAAAAATAAGGAATATCACAAAAACGACGAACTCCACGAAAAAAATGTATATAACATTAATTGTGTGTTTTAACGTGCTCTACATTTTTTGTGTAGTAAGTTTTTCTCCATCTCCTACAGTTTAGCAGTTATTTAAAATGTAGTAAAATTCATCCAGAATAAACTACTCTTCAGAGGCTATTCCCAGAAAATTCAAGATATACATTTTAAGGTAAATATCTTTAATATACGAAATTTTAATCAAAATCTTTAGAGTCATTTTTTAGAAAATAAAAATTTTCGAAAAATATTCCATGAAAAGGGTATTTTGGTGTGGGGGGATTTTTCTCAAAATCTTCGTGTCGCATCCCTGGACGATACTAAATTTAAATACCAAGTTTGGTATTTTACCTACTTTTCGTTTTTGAGTTATCGTGTACATAGTGCCTATAGAGAAAGTAAAACAAATCCATCAACCTCCGCCCGGTTTGGACCCGCAAACTTGGGATTGCAGGACTGTTAAATTTAGTTTGCTTACCTTACAAGAAGAGTAACTGAAGGAATTCTACTAAAGGCAAGTGAGATGTTCGCTAGAATTCTTTCCCAGAAAGACAGAAGCAAGTTTTAATATAACAAAGCACGCAGTTTGAAGCTAACGTTGTACAGGAATTCCTTCCAATATCGGAATACTTGGAGTTTAATTATATTATACGTGTAGGAAATGCTGACAACCTTTCGCTACAGTTACTAATTTAATTACAGAATCAGCACGATACTGAGAATCAGCAATGTTTCAAGAGTATCTTCCTATGAGTTCACAGAATATTTCTGTCAAATATCAAAATAGTATATTGTTACCTAAATCATATTTTTTACTAACCCAAATTCACTATTTTGGTAAAAATATTCACATAAATATTCACATTTACAGCGAATGAGTTTACAAGTACATCTGTCACATTTTTACTTTCCCTAGCCTAATATGTACAATGTACATAGGGATAGAGAACGTATTGTAATGCACCCAAAAATTCGATACCGAGATTTCACCGGAAATACATGTTTTGGGGTCCCGTGAGTACAAAAATGCATTTTTTAAAAAAAGGTCCGTGAGTGTGGGTGTGTCTGTGTGTGTGTGTGTGTGTGTGCCTGTGCACAGCATAGCCCTAAAACGAAAAGACAGTTAAATACCATACTTGATATTTAGGTTATCTTCCAAGGATACCACACGAAGATATTCAAAAATGTCCCCCTACCACAAACTACCCTTTACATGGAAAACATTTTGAAAATGTTGATTTTCTTAAAAATGGCTCTAACGTTTTTGATTAAAATCCCGAATATTAAAGCTATTTATATCCGAAATAAAATGTATATCTCGAATTTTTGGGGAATAACCTCTTAAGACCTCTTTATTCTGGATGAAGTTTGCTTTAACTGCTAAACCGTAAGAGATATAAAAAAACTCACTACACAAAAAATGTACATCACGTCAAAAAACACAATGTATGTCCTTTACGTTTTTGTTGTGGAGGTAACCGTTTCCGAGATAATCCTTATTATGAAGTACTTAAACTTTTCTCAGGCAGGAAGTGTCCGTTTTTCTTTTGTTCTACTCCTGGCCAAGCAAAGAAATGATTTGCGATGACAATCGTATGACGATAGCTTTTAAAACATTTGACAATCACTTTAGCATAGCGTATTCCCTTATTCTCTCCTACTTATAAGGAACAAAGTAATAAGAACATTCTGCTAATATTTATCTCGATTAGCATTGTGTACAAAGAAGAATAATCTTTTGTTGGAGGTTTGTAGAGCAGCTAGAGAAAGTCATGTGAGTGTAACACATCAGATTTTTACTTTCTCTATACGTATTATGTACATAGTGCATAGGGAAGGTATTGTAATGCACCCAAAAATTTGATACCGAGATTTCACTGGAAATACATGTTTTGAGACCTCCTGAATCCAAAAAAAAGCATTTCTAGAAAAATGTCCGTGTGTGTGTCTGTATGTCTCTTTCTGTCTGTCTGTGTGTCTGTGGGCAGCATAGCTCAAAAACGAAAAGTCCGTTAAAACCAAACTTGGTAGGTATTTAGGTTTGGTATCTCCCAAGGATGCGACACGAAGACTTTCAAGAAAATCCCCCCAATGCAACTACCCCTTACATGGAACTTTTCTCGAAATTTTTGACTGTCTCAAAAATGGCTCTAACGATTTTCATTAAAACATCGTATATTAAAGATATTTACCCGAAAAATAAAATGTATATCTTGAATTTTCTGGGAATAGCCAATGAAGACCACTTTATTTTGGATGAATTTTGCATAACTACTAAACCATCAGAGATGCACATAAACTTAACCCACAAAAAATGTAGAGTACGCTAAAACACACAATTTATGTTAGATGATTTTTTTTCGAGGCGTTGATCGTTTTTGATATATTCCTTGTTTTTGGTTTCAGCTTTGAAAAACTTATACTTTTCTCATACAGGAATTTGTCAATTCGTGTCCATACAAATAAAGGAACTTCAGTCACATAGCAACCAGCTTTTGACTATCATTTTAACCTATGGTACTCCCTTATTTCATTTCTACTTACAAGGAAGCAAGTAATAAGGCTATTTCTGCCAATTTTTTCTCGATTAGCTTGAAATAAATAGAAGAATAAGCTTATTAACAATGTGTTACACAGGAGTAGAGAAAGTCATGCGAATGGGACACATCAGATTTTTGTTTTTAATATTGTTTGCAGTTGATATATGCAAGTATACTGGTCATTTAAAATAATACACTTATTCATTAGTTTATTCATTCTCATATTCATACTCACAGGTTTTTTGGGAGATAGGGAATAATTCAGTTTAAATATAATGTCCCAGACCCAGCTGGAAGACGAACCCAGGACCTTCCGTTTGAGATAGTAGTATTTAAGATATATGTGCATGTTATATTAAAATGGTGGAGTGCTGAGTTTTTAGGATCAAAGGGTTTTCTTAAGCGCATCTTGCGGGTGCACTTTATAAGGAAGGTCATAAAATGTGGGGAAATTCACTTAGGTCTGGAATATGACTTGAGAGTGTGTGACTTAGCCTGAAAGTTATTGCTCTTCTCTTTTCAGGTTATAACACGTACACTTACAATGAAAGCGCTCACACAGAGCGAGTTCCAGACGAAATCCTCAGCGTCACTTACGAGGACGGCAAATGGAGCAAGCCGTATTACGACTGTGGCGGTGGCAACATCTGGATGCTCACTTACACCGTACCCTTCTTTGGCTTCCACAACGACACCTACTTCTTCAAGTAAGTACCTTTTAAGTGTCTAGAGCATCCTGCTTGTAATCCCATCAACTCTCTCACTGTTATTACACCACTAGAACATCTTCCACCAACCTTGGTTTTGGACTACAGTCACACGAGGATTCCTTAGCCGACCATTAAATTAAATGGATCTTAATAACAACTCCATGGCAAGATAGCTCCACTACAGACGTCATGGATGGGGTGCAGTATTGGAGGATGAGACGTGGTCAGCGCCTCGAGCCCCCCAGCCAGTTAATGCGGTCCTCATGAACTGGAGCCGCTACTTCTCCATCAAGTAGCTCCTCAATTGGCCCCCTCAGGGACTTTACGAGGCTGAGTGCACTCCAGTGGGGGAAAAATCACCGTGCTAAGGAGAGACCTTAAATAGATCTTAAGCTACAAATCTGTGGCTATTTATACATTTTTACTTTCTCTATACGCACTATGTACATAGTGCATAGAGAATGTATTGCACTCCACCCAAAAATTCGATACCGAGATTTCACCGGAAATATATGTTTAAGGGTCCCCAATATCCAAAAAAAAAGCATTTTCAGAAAAAGGTCCGTGTGTGTGTCCGTGTGTCTGAACACGATAACACAAAAACGAAAAGTCGGTAAAATACCAAACTTGGTATTTAATTTTAGTCTCGTCCAGGGATACCACAGGTTTTCTCAAAAACTCCCCTCTACCCATACGACCCTTTACTAAAAAAAATCGAAAATTTTGATTTTCTCAAAAATAGCTCTAACGATTTTGATTAAAAATCGTATAACAAAGATAAAACCTGACAAACAAAATATATATCTTGAATTTTCTAGTAACAGCCTCTAAAGACCTCTTTATTCTGAAAGAGTTTTATTGAATTTTGTACATAAACTTATTATACAAAGAATATAGATCACATGAAAACACAATTTACATTATTTACGGTTTTTTCGTGGAATTCGCCATTTCTGAGATATTCTTTGTTGTTTATTTCAGATTTAAAGTACTTGAAATTTTCTAACATGGAAAGTTGTAAACTCCAGTGCCTGCATAGAAACTGATTTCAACCGTTTGGCAACCAGCTTTTATGAGATTTGGTATTCATTTTAGCCTAGTGTATTCCCTCATTTTCCTTCTGCTTACAAGAAGTAATCAAAAAAAAAAACTCTGCTAATGTTCATCTCAATCATAGATATAAAGTACATAGAAGAATATGATTTTTAATCAAATATGAATTTTAACAGTAATTTCTTAAAGCGATGTAGAGAAAGTTATGTGAATGGAACACATTAGGTTTATCCTTCGAACTGTTTATTACTTTCTCTATACACACTGTGTACATAGTGTATAGAGAAAGTATTGCAATCCACCAAAAAATTTGATACCGAGATTTCACCAAAATATATGTTTTAGGGCCCCCTGTATCTAAAAAAAAGCATTCTCAGAAAAAGGTCCATGTGCGTCTGTGTGTCTGTGTGTCTGTGAACACAATAACTCAAAAACAAAAAGTCGGTGAAATACCAAACTTGGTGTTTAAGTTTAGTGTCTTCCAGGGATGCAACACGAAGATTTTGAGAAAAATCCCCCATCCCAAACTGCCCTTTACATGGAACTTTTTTCGAAAATTTTGATTTTCAAAAAAATGGCTCTAACGATTTTGGTTAAAATATCGTGTATTAAAGATATTTACCCGACAAATAAAATGTATATCTTGCATTTTCTCGGAATAGCTTCTAAAGACTACTTTATTCTGGATGAATTTTGCATAACTGCTAAACCGTAAGAGATGGAAAAAAACTTAACACACAAAATATGTAGAGCATATTAAGCACACAATTTATGTCATATACATTTTTTCGTGGATTTGATTGTTTTTTAGATATTCCTTGTTATAGGTTTCAGCTTTGAAAAACTTTACTCGTGCGGAATTTGTGAACTTGTGTTCATACAAACAAAGGAATTTCAGTACATAGCAACCAGCTTTTGACTGTCACTTTAACCTATTGGTACTCCCTTATTTCCCTTCTACTTCCAAGGAAGCAAGTAATAAGACAATTTCTGCTAATTTTTCTAAATTAACAAGAAGTAAATAGAAGAATAAGCTTTTTAATCATAATGTGTTGTACAGATGTAGAGAAAGTCATGTAAATGGAAAACATAAGATTTTGGCACGTATTGTGCAACCTATTCGATTATTCATTCATTTAAAATTCCATTATCTGACAGTTTCAACTGTGGTGATGTGATATTAAATAACAACAGTGAAAAATAATTATTTATCACTGTATTACCTTTTAACCGTGGAATAATTTTGAAAAATAGCATTTGCGGCTTTGGAGTACACCAGATTAATTCGTAAAATCCTGCATTTCTAACATTTGTTGATTTGTTTATTTTTAACAAAAACATTTTATTATATAATACGTATAATGGGTGCTATCTAGGCCATTTCCTACCGGGAACTTTAATATATTCCATTTTAAATAATTCACAGCGCCTACACATTTAATTTTATTTAAATGTAGTGGAAGCATGATATTAAATTCATTTACTAGTAGGTTTAATGTAGCTCATAAAATAAATACTTATAACCCCAGCTAGCAGTAAAATTGTCATAGTTAATATTGTGATAAACGGTCGTGTTTAAATTACCAAGCTATCAACAGCATTATTTGAAATGTTAAAAGTTCATACTTGCGCAAAACATATATTAGTACAGTAAAAAACCTTGATGTGTTCCGTTTACAATACTTTCTCTACATCTCTGTAACAAATTATTGTTAAAAAACTTCATGCTAATCGTGAAAAACATTAGCAGAAAGTGTATTTTTTACTTTCTCTATGTACACTATACACTATATACACTATGTACATAGTGTATAGAGAATGTTTTGCACTCCACCAAAAATTTCGATACCGAGATTTCACCGGAAATACATGTTTTAGGGTCCCCTGTATCCATAAAAAGTATTTTCAGAAAAAGGTCCGTGTGTGTGTGTCGGTGTGTCAGCGTGTCCGTGTGTCCGTGAACACGATAACTCAATAACGAAAAGTCGGTAAAATACCAAACTTGGTATTTAAGTTTAGTATCTTCCAGGGATGCGACACGAAGATTTTGAGAATAATTCCCCCACAACCAACTACCCTTTACATGGAACTTTTTTCGAAAATTTTGATTTTCTCAAAAATGGCTCTAACGATTTTGATTAAAATTTCGTATATTAAAGATATTTACCTGAAAAATAAAATGTATATCTTGAATTTTCTGGGAATAGCCTCTGAAGAGCAGTTTATTCTTGATGAATTTTACTGAAATTTGAATAACTGCTAAACTGTAAGGGATGGACAAAAACTTACTACACAAAAATGTAGAACACGTTAGAACACACAAATTATGTTATACACATTTTTTTCGTAAGTTCTTCGTTTTTGAGAGATTCCTTAATTTTGGTTTCTGCTATGAAAAACTTATACTTTTCTCATACAGGAACTTGTCAGCTGCTATCCATATAAAGAATGCAACTTCATTGACGTTTCAACCAGCTTTTGACTATCACTTTAACCCATGGTACTCCCTTATTTCGCTTCTACTTACAAGGATGCAAGTAATAAGACTATTTCTACTAATTTTTTCTGATTAGCATAAAGTAAAGAGAGGTATAAGGTTTTTAGCAATAATTTGTTGTAGGGATATAGAGAAAGTCATGTGAATGGAACACATCAGATTTTTACTTTCTTGTAACTAGAATGGAAATAAGAAATTGCGCTAGGCTATGGCGATAGTTAATCTTTTAAAAATTGAATGCTATGCGATTGAAATTAATTTGTTTGTATTGCCAAACGTTTATAAATCTCCATATAAGAAAAGTAAGTACTTTAAAACTGTAAACTTTAAAAAGGAATACCTAGGAAATTGTCAGTTCCAAGACAAATTTAGACGACATATATTGTGTGTTTTTAACTGGATCTGCATTTCTTGTGCAGCAAGTTTTCGTCTCTCTCTTACGGTTTACCAGTTATGCACAGGCCACCAAATTAAGAGATCTGCAGAGGCTTTTCCCAAAATACTTGATTTACTTTTTATTTATTGTGTAAATATCTTTACTATATGTTGTTTTATTGAAAATCGTAGTCATTTTAGAGAAAATCAAAATATTCCAGCTAAAGGTTGTTTTAGGCTGAGGGATTTTTCTCAAAACCTTCATGTTTTATCCCAGAAAATTATGAAACCAATTAGGTATTTTATCGAATTGTCTTTTTGAATTACCGTGTTCACAGATACCCACGGACCATTTCCTACATTTTTTTCGAATACAGGATGACATGAGCATTTCCGGTGAAATCTCGGCCCAAAACACCCTTTACTTGAACAAATTTCGAACATTTTGATTTTCTCAAAAAATGGCTCTTACGATTTTCAATTAAATATTGTGTAGTCAAGATATTTACGCGATAAATAAAATGCAACTCTAGAGTATTATAGGAATAGCTCCTGCAGACCTGTTTATTCCGGATGATCTTTGCATAACTGGTAAATTGTAAGAGATAAATCTTATTACACATAAAATGTAGATATCATTAAAACACACAATTTATGCCACATACTTATTTTTCGTGGAGTTTGCCGTTTTTGAAATATTCTAAACAGGTACCAAACTCATTAGAGAGGGGCTCGCATGGATTAGACTAGGAGCATGGAGGAGCACAAACATTTCTGACGAGAATGGTACGAGAATCTGTCCATTTGCGAGGAGGAAGAGTCGTAGACCCACATCTTGGCAAGAAGAGCTAGAAGCATGTTGGACGGTACTGGCAGGCACGGAAGACGTGGACGGTTTAGGTAAATTTATACTTAAGGCGAGACAGCTGAGATCTGAAGAGGCTGCCAATAGAGAAGGGGGGGGGAATAAGATCAACTAAACAAAAGTGACTACAATGTTTTACATATATATATATATATTGTCATACTTAGGTCACTGTTGTGTTATGATTTTATATATTATGTGTATATATTATGTGTATATATTTCTTTTAAGTATAATTATCTATTATAAGAGGGTGCATTTATAAAGGTATACTCTGTGCTCTTAAGTTTAAATTGCCTATATTTGAATATTTTTGTCTTTTTATTTTCGTGTTTACTCTTTTAATTCTGTGTTGTTTTAATATTGCATTTAGTGTGCATTACAAAAGCACGTATGGTCTGTGGACCCGTGCGATTGTTGAAATTCTATGTATGATATTGTTATGTAAATAATACACTTATTCATTCATTTTTATTGGTTTCAGTTTTAAAATATTTAAATGATTCTCTAATGGAAGTTATCAACACCCGATCTCTGGTCTAGCAGAGGAATGGATATGAATACCATAGTAACCACATTTTAAAACATTTGACTGCTGGTTTAGTATAGTGTACTCCCTTAGTTCCCTTCTACTAATAAGAAAATAAGTAATAAGACCGTTTCTGCTAATGTTTATCTCGATTATAATGAAGCAGATAGGAGAATAAGGTTATTAGCAATAATTTGTTACAGAGGTTGAGAAAGTTATATGAATGAAGCGCATCGGATGTTTTTATTTCAACAGCAAACATTGCAAGGGAAGCAGGATGTACAGTTTGTCTCGTATATATTTACCTATGTTGACATCAGTCGAGGCGAATCAAGAACGCAAGGAAGTGAAGCTGCAAGTTAATCTGGTTGCTTATTTGCTCTCCTTCTGCTATTATACCTCTCATTGCAACTAGGACGCCATCTATATGTCAATATCATTAACATAAGCTTAGTTCTCAAGTCAAATATATAGGTCAGAGGTCGGAAAATATTAATCCCTTTGACATTACACAAATATTGCGATGCAGCAGGTGAAACCAGACAGACAGACTGGCTATATATAACTAAACTGTGTGCTTTGGATTCTTCGCTATACCAACACACAGCAGCTGAAGCGAGAAAGGGAGTTATAGTAAAATATTTTGCAGTATGTGGACACCTAAACAATTTCCATCTCCAACTCAGAGATAACATGAGTATGGTCAAATTATTATTATAATGTGAGACCGTTAATTAGCCTCGCAATAATAATAAAAAAAACATTTTTATTAATTATCTAAATGTATGTAAAGTAAGTTAATATTTAATAAGTTGTATACATAGGGACCAAGAAGTCAGTTGTTTACTTAAAAGTTGCTCATAATCATGACGCCAGACTGGATAGAGGGGTGAGAAGTTGCTTCTTTTGTGAAAGTCGCGTTCGAGTTTAGTATAAGGGAAAACGACAGTTTAAAGCACACAAGCGGACTTTTTCTTTATTTTCGTGGTAGCACGTGATTATTATGACGCATTCTGGGAGATTTGCAATGGTTTTTGGGTAACGATGGTGTCATTACGGCGGACCTTCCAACCAATCAGAAAGAAGCCACCATGACACCGTTTTTTGTATATAAGAAGTAAGGTTTGGCACATCGAGGTCGTTTTGCTAAGAATTCACCCGTGAGAGAGGCAACGTCGTCGCATGTTAAGAATTCGCCCGTGTGTGAGGCAAGGTCGTTTGTTAAGAAGTTCGCGAAGTAAGTTTATTATAATAAGAAACTGTATGTGAAGTAAAGTAACGTCGCTCACCTATTTAACAGTCGGCTCGTTATTAGGTGAAAGTGAATTGTGCCATGTACTCAACTAAAACAGTGTAATTGAAAGTACTTGTGAGTAAGTGTTAAAGAACATCAGTCAGTAGTATAAAGTGTATAACCAGGTGCTTGTCTTCAAAACTCCTTTAGAATAAACAGCAGTAAAAGGTTACAAGTGTTTTCTTGACAATTACAAGATCACTCCTACAACTCCTCCCACTAGCCAGATCCACGCCTGGGAGAGTCAATGTTCCTGCAAGACTGAGTAACCCCGTGGCAACTTATCCCAGAAGAGCTTCAGTACCAGGTACGTGAGTGTAGTGGAGTTGATTGGAAGTGACACTTAGCTGCACATAAGCACCCAAACTAAAATACTCCCGCATATGGCACATAACGTGCACCACTAACAAGCATCGAAATCTCCGCTGCAAATGATAGGCGAGTTTTACTTCCGCATGAGGTCACTCTAACAATAGAGCGAACTGACGCAATAGCAAGCAATAGTTTTTATGTGATTCTCAGCAAGACCACTCTGAGATTCTTTATCTCCACATCCAGTAAAGTCCACTTTCAGAGAAATCTCTTTCTAAATAAATAAAACTTAATCTTCCTGTAATTTCTAAGCCCGGAGCTTTCGGCGCCCGGCTGCGGGACTATATAGGAGAGAGACTGAAACTGCCGGGAGTGTTAAAAATCAGTCCAGTATTGATCAATGATAAGAAAGTGATGTGACTCAGTTATTTGAGTACCAAAAGTGTAAAGCTATGTGTGGTGACCTAGTGACGAATAAAGTGTTTTCATTTGTTACATTTTATTAGGTTTTACCCGCGGCTTTTCCTTCGAACCTTTTGGTAGACATTTACTTTATTTACTTGCGGAATTGAAATCCATTTGAATCCAATTCTACGTCTCACGTCATAAATTCAATAAAAACTGAGATGGATTTGAATACTCTAGGGGGCCGCGCCGTGGCCGAGTGGTTAGACCACTAGCCTCTCACCTAGACGGCCGGGGTTCGATCCCAAGCGACCGCATGTGAGAAATGTGGTGGACAAAGCGGCACTGGGGCGGGTTTTCTCCGGGTACTCCGGTTTCCCCCGCCATCACATTCCACCGGTGCTCCATCATCATTCATGTATCATCAGTGTCACCACCTGCGATGCCATTAGTAGTTAAAGCGGGCGTTAAACACTAAAAAAAAAAAAAAAATAAAAAAAAAATAATACTCTAGGTTCGAAAATAGATAATTCAAGGTTTTTACATTCTATCATTTGGATTTTCAATCGTGAACCTGTTAAATATAGTTCTGATTTTATATGCAAGTTTTAGATTGCCGAATGTTTTTTAAAGAATAAATTGCGAGGTTATGGAAACCATAAAAATCTAATGTGTCACACTCACATGACTTTCTCTAGCCGTTCTACAAACTTCTTACATAAAAATATTCTTCTTTCTGCACCTTGTTAATAGAGGTATTCAGCACAATGTTCTTATTACTTAGTTCCTTATAAGTAGGAAGAAAATAAGGGAATTCACTCGGCTAAATCGATAGACAATGTTTTAAAAGCTGTCGTTATGCGATTTTCATTACAAATGGCTTCTTTTCTTGGCCAAAAGTAGAACAAAAGAAAAACGGACACTCCCGTCGAGAAAAGTATAAGTACTTCACAACTGAAACTAATAACAATGAATACCTCGAAAACGGTAAGCTCCACGAAAAAAATGTATATGACTTAAATTGTGTATTTTAACAAGGCCTACATGTTTTGTATAGTAAGTTTTTGTCTATCTCTTAGGGTTTACTAGTTATGCCAAATTAAGCAAAATTCATCCAGAATAAACAGGTCTTTAGAAGCTATTCCCAGAAAATTCAAGATATACGTTTTATTTGTCAGATATATATATCTTTAATATACGATATTTTAATCAAAATCGTTAGAGCCATTTTTAAGAAAATCAAAATTTTCGAAAAAAGTTCCATGTAAAGGGTAGTTTGGGGTGGGGAGATTTTTCTCAAAATCTTCGTGTGGCATCCCTAGAAGATACTGAACTTAAATACCAAGTTTAGTATTTTAGCTACTTTTCGTTTTTGAGTCATCGTGTTCACAGACACACGAACCTTTTTCTGGAAATGCTTTCTTTTTTTGGATTCAAGGGGTCCTAAAACATATATTTTCGGGCTCTATCCCTATGTACATTGTACATACGGGCAAGAGAAAGTAAAAATTACTTGTGTATGTTAGTACAGCAGTTACTGGTTAAGTTTATTTTATCTGGTGTGTTTTTGGGATTAGATTACGGAGGCGTTTCCATGCAAAATATTTCGATCAGATCCCGTTGCGAACCCAGTTTCTAAGAGGAAGGATCCAAATTTAATACGATCTGAATCCGCATTTCCATGCAGCATTCTTACGGAATGTGTACTCAAATGGAGTTCAATTGTTCCTCATGGAAATCAGCAAATTGGGAAGTACTTTGTGGAATTAAAAACCACTTTGTTCAACTCCAATATCTTCAGGATACAGCTGCTTTTTTCAGATTTTCTTATTTTGTTACTATTTATCATAATTTATGTTTTATATTTGAATAAAATACTTGGCGTATCAACGTTTTATTTTACAAAATTATTCAGCACAAAAATTAAATAAGACAAACACAGATTAACATAATCCAGAATATTTGTCACAGAATCGTTCGAGCCCAAAATAGGCGTAAATGTACAGAAGTTTAATTTCTCTAGTTCATATATATAACGTACATAGTGTATAGAGAATATGTTGTATTTATCCTGAAATTCGATACCCAGATTTCACGGAAAATATATGTTTTGACGTCTTTTAAATCGAGAAAAACATTTCTAGAAAAAAAGTCAGTCTCTCTCTCTGTCCATGAGCACGATATTTCAAAAACAAAAGTCAGTAAAATAGCACATTTTTTATTTAAGTTTAATATTTTTCAACGATGCGACACGAAGATTTTGTGGAATATCTAATAGAAAAAAGTTTGAAAATGCTTATTTTCCAAAAAATATTAACTATTTTTATTGAAATGCCGTTTATTAAAGCTATCTTAAAAATAAATAGAATTATATCTTGCATTTTCCAGGAATACTTTCTGAAGCCATCATGCTGAACATCTTTTGTATAACCGAAGAACTGTACCAGAGAGACAGAAAAATATATATGTCATAAAAATGCGCAATTTAGGTCATATACATTTTGTTTGTAGAGTTAACCGTTTCCGAGATAATTCTTATCATTGTTTCAAGTTTAAACTACCTAAAATTTTCTCAAGATAGAAATCAAGTTTATTTTCAAATTTCTTTTGTTTTACTCCTGGGAATGAAAAAGAGAACCGATAAAACGCTGATCCTCTAAATATCAAACATAAATTATGATAAATAGTAACAAAAGAAGAAAATATGAAGAAAAAAAAGTTGTAACCTGAAGAGCATTGATGGTGTTTTGAAGATCTTCATACCCTTCGTACAAACGAAGAGGAATGCTGACTTCAGGAATTGTGTTGATCCATGACAACGCTCGTCCACACACTGCTGACACAACCCATCGGCTCCTTGAACAATTTCAATGGGATGTTTTCGATCATCCCCCGTACAGTCCTGACCTGGCACCCAGCGACTTTCACCTTTTCCCTGAACTGAAGACGTGGCTAGGAGGGCAGCATTTTCAAAACAACGTCAATGCTCATTTGAAAAAATTGTCGGCAACATGTTTTGAAGCGGGTATTGCAAAGCTTGTGCACAGGTACGATGAATGTGTCAATATTTTCGGTGATTATGTTGAAAAGTAACCACCTGTACCTCGTAGTAGAGAATGTAAGAAAGCATTTTCTGTACAAAAATTCAGATTAATGTTAAATCATTAAATTAAATCTTTGCATTCCTTAAACCACGCTTTGCACTTATATTATGAAGTGCAGAAGGGAATATCTAAATGTTCCTCTTGAAAGAGTCTTCTTTGATCTTGCCTTGTTTTATGGTGCAAACGTTCGATTTGTGGCAGAGACCAGTATAGTGTTGGAATCGTAGACTAGCCCGAAGTTATCTTTCCTCCTTGTGGATATATTGTTTGTCTCAAGCATCGACCTGCCCCCAAGGGGCGGGAAGACTCTTCCTGATAACACGAGTTATATTGTTCTGTATCGAGCGCCTATTGCCTCCGGCACTGCGTAATTCTTTGTAGCTACAGATCCGATAAAATGCCTAGTATATTACACATAGATATAGAGGGCGTGTTTGGCAATCTGGAAACCACTGTATCTCTGCGATTCTACTTTGTTATACACCTAAGGCGATTCAGTAGTGAAATATGGATGAAAACAGCCATAAAACGTGTTTATTTACCTATACAGGGTGTTAATGAACTACACGGAAACAATTCACGAGATTGTGCACGTATATAAGTAATTTGAGATCGGCGATGCATGGTCCCCGGGTAAACATAACGCAGCTACATAGCGTTAAACGTTTGGGTATCAGGTACTGATAAGTCAGAGTTAAAGCAAAGCAGGTTGAAAAAATCTGATGTGTTCCATTCACATGACTTTCTTTATATCTCTGTAACAAATTATTATTAATAAGCTTATCTTTTATTTATTTCATGTTAATCGAGAAAAATGGGCAGAAATAGTCTTATTTCTTGCTTTATTGTAAGTAGAAGCGAAATAAGGGAGTACCATAGGTTAAAGTGAAAGCCAAAAGCTGGTTGCTATGTGACTGATGTTCCTTTGTATGGACAGGAGTTGACAAATTCCTGTATGAGAAAAGTATAAGTTTTTTCAAAGCTGAAACCAAGAAAAAGGAATATCTCAAAAATAACCAAGTCCACGAAAAAATGTATATAACATAAATTGTGTGTTTTAACGTGCTCTACATTTTTTGTGGGTTAAGTTTTTGTCCATCTCTTACGGTTTGTAGTTAAGAAAAATTCATCCAGAATAAAGTAATCTTCAGAGGCTATTCCCAGAAAATTCAAAATAACTTAAATATACGATATTTTAATCAAAATCATCAGAGCCATTTTTAGAAAATCAAAATTTTCGAAAAAAAGTTCCATGTAAAGGGTAGTTTGGGGTGGGGGGATTTTTCTCAAAATCTTCGTGTCGCATCCCTGGAAGATACTAAACTTAAATACCAAGTTTGGTATTTTACCAACTTTTCGTTTTTGAGTTATCGTGTTCACAGACACTCGGACACACACGGACCTTTTTGTGAAAATGCTTTTTTTTTGGGATACAAGGGACCCTAAAACATATATTTCCGGTGAAAACATATTTCGGTATCGAATTTTTTGGTGCAGTGCAATACCTTCTCTACACACTATGTATATAGTGCGTATAGAGAAAGTAAAAATGGCTTAGAATGTTTTTAAAACTGCTGCCCGGGTATAGAAATATCGATTTTTAGCAGCTCGTTACTAGCGTTCTCAAGATTTAATGTCGCAAAAATCTGTAAAATCTCGAACTAATCACTTGACAGTGCAACACTGAGCATTCATCAACTTAAGTTCTTATGTTATGTAGCCTACTCTGGAGGGGTTTATCAAATGCTCCGGTGGCTTAATGCGTAACGCGGTAAGCTGCTATCCCAAATAAACCCTGTCATAGAGTAAATGTTTTTATTATTATAGCAGTATTAATCATAAATTGTTATAGAGATGTAGAGAAAGTCGTGTGAATGGAACACAATAGATTTTTTTCTGATATTCCAGCCAGCAGCCAACCGTACTGGGATAATAGCAGCACTTGTTTTGAAATTGCAAACATGTTGAAAGAAAACAAAATCTCATTTTTATCTGCCCCATAAGAATATTTGCTTGTAAACAATAATTTTCATTTGCTCTTTCTCTCTCAGCAAAGAGTTTAACCATTTTATAATCGGACTATCCAACTCTGGCCATAATTTCATTACAAAACTGCGCCTCTGCTCGTATATTTTGTTTTGCAGTTAGCGTCTGCTTAACAAAAGAAAAATGAAAGCGACATGGCTGGCTGCTCTGTTAAAGGCATAGAGATGCGTTCAAACTTTCATTTGTCTGTTGCGTTTCTGTGACCCTTTATTTATAATTTATGCTTCGTTACCAGCAAAGACATGCAACACTTGATGCCATTTCTATCTCAGTGCAGAAATATTTCGCTAGTAGCTTTAATCTGTTTTTCAGCGTACACTACCCTACTTTTAATTTCCAACCAAAGCTTCTGAAGCTCAAAAGAATATTAGATCAACCTGTTTGCGCTATAAACACCATAAAAGTTCCATAGAGTAACAAACTAGCAGTCTTTTCTCTCAAACGCTTCCTACTGTATACATTTTATCAATCTCATTAAAATGATGCCGATTGCACCACTGCTCGTTAGCATTTAGAGCTTCCAAGGAACAAATTTAATAATGCTGAACAACAGAATCCAGAAATTAATTAACAATAAATAACAACGAAACGTAACAAAAAACTTTATTTACAAAATTACAAGACCTTATTCCACATCTCAACGTAACCTCCGATATTTATTGTCATGTGATACCAGTTTTAATAGCGCCAAAAATCTTATTCGTTTTTACTTTCTCAACACGTATTATGTACATAGTGTGCACTCCACCCAAAAGCTCGATACCGAGATTTTATCCGAACTATCCTTTACATGGAACTTTTTTCGAACATTTTGATTTTATAAAAAATGGCTCTAACGATTTTGATTAAAATATCATATATTAAAGATATTTACCTGACAAATAAAATGTATATTTTGAATTTTCCGGAAATAGCCTCTGAAGACTACTTTGCTAAGGATGAATTTTGCATAACTACTAAACCGTAAGAGATGGACAAAAACTTAACAGAAAAAAACTGTAGAGCACGTTAAAACACGCACTTTATGTTATATGCATTTTTGTCCTGGAGTTGATCGTTTTTGAGATATTCCTTTTTCTTCGTTTCAGCTTTGAAAAATGTATACTTTTCTCATACAGGAATTTGTCAACTCTTGGCCATACAAACAAAGGAACATCAGTCACAGAGCAACCACCCAGCTTTTGGCTTTCACTTTAACCTATGGTACTTCCTTGTTTCGCTTCTACTTATAATAAAGCAAGGAATAAGACTATTTCTGCTAATTTATCTCGATTAGCAGAAATAAATAAAATATACGCTTATTAACAATACTTTGTTAGAGATATAGAGAAAGTTATGTGAATGGAACACATCACATTTTTTTTTTCTTCTGATGCAGGCAATACGTAATTTTAAAGCTATCACATAGTGACCTGCACTTAAGTTTTTGACCATCGCTTTGGCCTAGTGCATTCCTTAATTTCCATTTATACAAGAAAATATGTACTAAAGGCACTTCTGCAAACGTTAATCTCATTTGCCATGAAGTAGTTAAGCCGTTATCCCTTCTAAATTTCAAAACGCACGTCACAGTAAAGCTATAAATAAGATCACCTATTATCTGCCAGAGTGATATAATTTGTGAATTTTCTGCGACCTGGTGAGAAAAGTCGTTCTTCGTCCGCTGACGTAGCAAGCCCTCGAGGGAGTGAAGTCAACTATGCAAATTGCTGTGGGACGATCTTATCTTCAATAAGCACAACGAAGCTTGCAGCATAGCCGCCTATGGTAGGCAAAAGTGGGATTTTTTTCGGCTCAGGACATCTGTAGATTTATTATGTTTGGAAAGTCTAAATTTTTGTAGTTGTGTAAACCTACTTCTTTTTTTATCCTATCTCATACCAGTTATGCAAAATTTCGCAAATTTCGTCCAGAATAAAGAGGTCATCAGAGGATATTCCCAAAACGTTCAAGATATGAACTGCATTAGGCATTTCTTTAATACATGGTATTTTAATGAAAACAGACAGACCAATTTTTGAGAAAATTAATAGGTTAGAAGTTCTTTTATGTATAGTGTAGTTTGGGGCGAGTGGATATTTCTAATAATCTTCATATTGCATCCTTGGAAGATACAAATACTTAAATACCAAGTTTGGTATTTTACCGACTTTTCATTTTTGAGTTCGCGTGTTCACAGACACAGGTACACACACACACTCGCGTGCGCGTAGAGCTTTTTCTAATTTTGTTTTTCAGTATAAGGGGAATCCCAACACTATATTTCGGTGAAATCTCCGTATCAAATATTTGGGAGGAGTGCAATACATTTTTGTGTACATACTCGCACTATGCAGAGAAAGCAAAAATTCAATTGTTTCAATTTTCCACATCACTTTAATTATAATTTTGGATTTGAAAGAAAGCTTAGAAATAATACTATTTAGTTTTCAACTCGTAGCTTTGAATCCAGGCAACAAATAATCAACAAAAGTAATTCTTTCACTTGTCCACCTGAGTAGAGTGCCTCAAATTCAACAGGTTGCCAGTTCGAATCTCTTATAGGGTGAGTTACCCGGATAAGGTTTTTATCGGGGTGTCCCTCCTCCTGGGAAGAAGAAAGTCGAATAACTTTAAGCTCCATGTACCCCGAGATCATTTAACCAATTTTCTATACCGTCCGCTATGACTAACCAGGTTGAAGGAAGTTAAGCTAAAAATCTGATGTGTTACACTCACATGACTTTCTCTAGCTGTTCTAAAAACTTTATACATAAGATTCCTCTTCTTTCTACACCTTGCTAATCGTGGTACTCATTAGCAAATGTTATTATTTAGTTCCGTATAAGTAGGAAGAAAATAAGGGAATACACTAGGCTAAACCAACAGGCAAATGTTTTAAAAGATGTCGTTATGTGATTGTCATTACAAAACGCTTCTTTTCTTGGCCAGGAATAGAACAAAAGAAAAACGGACACTCTCGTCTGAGAAAAGTAGATGTATTTCACGACAGAAACTAATAACAATGAATACCTCGAAAACGGTAAACTCCACCAGAAAAATGTATATGATATAACTTGTGTATTTTAACAAGACCTACAGTTTTTGTATAGTAAGTGTTTGTCTATCTCTTACGGTTTACTAGTTATGCCAAATTAAGCAAAATTCATTCAGTATAAACAGGTATTCAGAAGCTATTCCCAGAAAATTCAAGATAAACATTTTATTTGTTAGATAATTATCTTTAATATATGATATTTTAATAAAAATCGTTAGAGCCATTTTTAAGAAAATCAAAATTTTTGAAAAAAGTTCCATGTAAATGGTAGTTTGGGGTGGGGGATTTTTCTCAAAACCTTCGTGTCGCATCCCTGGAAGATACTAAACTTAAATACTAAGTTTGGTATTTTAACTGTTTTCTGTTTTTGAGTTATCGTGTTTACAGACACACGGACACACTCACGGACCTTTTTCTCAAAATGCTTTTTTTGGATACAGGGGGTCCTAAAACATGCATTTCCGGTGAAATCCGGGTATAGAATTTTTGGATGGAATACAATACTTCCCTATCCCTATGTACATTGTACATATGGGGCTAGAGAAAGTAAAAAAGCAAAACAAAACAATGTAGTTCTCGTTCGTTTTCTCTTCCAAGAAGTGCAATTTATGAGGTTTAAGACAGAAAGAAATGTATTAAAGAGCTTGACCTTGAGAAGCTAATTCTGTTGGACGAGTCGAGTTGAATTCTGAGATCTGCAGCACAAGCTGAAGACTTTGTATGGCGCTCTCACATTCCATTTCATTTCATTGCGGGTTGCTCTCTTTCAAGGCGAAGTCAAGCGAGCAACAAAAGATTCCTGAGCTCCTTACGTCAGAGGAATCTTTCATACCGTTCTAAAACAATGGATGGAGAACAACACTTGAAGGAATCCGCACAGCAGTCGCTGCTGCAGATTTCAAAGCAGCTTAGCGCACAAGCGGATTGTCGAGAGTCTTTGCCTTCGTCGTCTGTGTCCTCTGTCACTCAACGTATGGCATAGGTCCGCCGCTGTTTGGCTAAAGTCAGTCTAGGATGAGTCTGGATATCAGCTTTCACTTATGTTCTACTTTCGCGAGCATGGGTTTGTATCAGTGGCGTGCAGTATTAGAAATTGAGACGTAACCCAAGACGGGCAACATGAGTCGTAGGGCATATGCAACCAACAAAACGCATAAGTGGAGCGTGGGATCTAAAATGCTTAGGTTGCAAAGGTGATGTTCGAAGTGATATTTGCTGACTGGAATGGATGGTCTTGTTTGATTTCAATACGCTGTAGTTCATTCACAGCCAAGCAACCTCTTTTTACTTCCTCTAGCATTTATATACAATGTACACAGTAGGTACAAGAAAATTGAAAATTATATTTAAAAAATCTGATGTGTTCCATTAGCATGACTTTCTCTACAAATGTGTAACAAATTATTGTTAATAAGCTTATTCTTCTATTTACTTCAAGCTATTTGAGAAAAAAATAGCATAAATAGTCCTATTACTTGCTTCCTTGTAAGTAGAAGCAAAAAATGGGAGTATCACAGGTTAAAGTGAAGTCAAAAGCTTGTAACTAGATGACTAAAGTTCCTTTGTATCGACACGAGTTGACAAATTCCTGTATGAGAAAAGTACAATTTTTCAAAGCTGAAACCCCTCCAAAAAAAAAAAGGAATATCTAAAAGCGATCAACTCCTCGCAAAAAATGTATATATCATAAATTGTGTTTTAATGTGATCTACATTTTCTGTGTGGTTAAGTTTTTGTCCATTTCTTACGGTTTAGCAGTTATGCAAAATTCCTCCAGAATAAAGTAGTCTTCAGAGGCCATTCCCATAAAATTCAAGATACACATTTTATTTGTCAGGTAAATATCTTTAATATACAACACGATATTTTAATCAAAATCGTTAGAGCCATTTTTAACAAAAACAAAATTTTCGAAAAAAGTTCCATGTAAAGGGTAGTTGGTGGTGGGAGGATTTTCTTAAAAATATTTGTGTCGCATCCTTGGAAGATACCAAATTTAAATACCAAGTTTGATATTTAAGGGTCTTTTCGTTTTTGAGCTCTACTGTATACAGACGCACAGGCACACACAGACCTTTTTCCAAAAATGCTTTTTTTTTTATTCAGGGTAACCCAAAACATATATTTCCGGTGAAATCTGGTTATCGAATTTTTGAGTGCAATAAAATACCTTCTCTATACACTATGTACATAGTACGTGTAGAGAAAGTAAAAATATGATGTGTTCCATTTATATGTCTTTCTATACATATCTGTAAAAATTATTGTTAATACATTTATTCTTCTATCTAATTCATGCTATTCGAGATAAGCATTAGCAGAAACGATTTCATTACTTGGTTCGTTATAGGTAAATAAGTAGAAGGGAAATAAAGGAATACACTAGACTAAACCGACAGTAACATGTTTTAAAATGTGGTTGCTATGGGATTAAAATCCGTTACTTTGCGTGGCCAGGAGTTGACAAATTCCTGTATGCGGAAAACTAAAACCAATAACCACGAATATGTCAAAAACTGCCGACTCCAAGAAATTGTGTGTCAAATTGTGTGTTTAAAAATACTCTATGGTTTTGTGTAGTGCGTTTTTTTTATCTCTTACGATTTACCAACTATGCAAAATTAAAAAAAAAAAAAAAAAAAAAACTCATTCAGAATAAAGAGGTGTTTAGAGGCTATTCCAAAAAATTCAAGATATGTATTTTATTTGCGCGTAAATATCTTTAACATAAGAGATTTTAATAAACTCTTAAGAACCATATTTGAAAGAAACAAAATTTTCGAAGCTTTTCCATTACTGCAGAGCAGGTATCACTGGGAAACACAGAACAGCACTGATAGTGGTTCCGGGCTGCATCATTGGCGGCAACATTTTTTGAAGCGGGTATTGCAAAGCTTGTGCACAGGTACCACAAATGTCCCAATCTTTTCGGTGATTATGTTGAAAAGTGACTATAAGTGTACAAAACTTTTAGTAATAAAATAATTGTTTTCTATGAACTTGTCTTTTATTTATAGCCTATCGGAGGTGGAAAAAACGGCCCCCATGGTTGCTGAAATACTGGGTCAAACTATAACGTTAGCAACATAGGGCATTTTGACTCCCCTTAAGGTACCAATTAACAAAATATCTCTACCACTAACGTTAACATTAAGAATATAATAATTCATATATTTCCATTGTGTAAAATACCTTTGTGTATATGAAGAAGGAAATAACTTCTTATATGTTTCATTCCCTTGCTTTTGCTTCTACAGCAAAGCTTTTGTCCTCAAGTTCATTCTTTTGTTTTTATCCGACTCGCCTTTTAGTTATTGTTCTGCACTTCTCTCCTCTTCCGCCACTTAAGTGCTTTTTTTCTTCTCCTTCCGCTTCATTCTTCAGCGTGGAAATAAATATTGGTATTGTTAGGAAACATTTATCTTCGTGCCAGGGATAATTAGTGTCAGAGTTCCTCTGCAACACGAGCTTTTATCATTTAAATTACGGAGGGAATTAGATAAGCATCGCACAGGACAGCGTGCAATTAAATACAAGAGAAATCCCGCAGCATTTTAAAGCAGATATGCAGCAAGTAGAGTGCACGGATTATTTATTTACAGAGAACTAACTTTTTTAAATACCCACTGGCTCAATTAGCGGAACAAAGAGACAGGAAGTGAGAGAGCAAAGCATACCACTTTACCACAGTGATAATAAATGTTTTTAGTTATTTCTGCTAATTAATGGAAGGTTGAATTTTATGAATATATAAGCTTGACTCTTAAGTTCGTTTTTTGTTAAGTTTCAGTTATTAAGATCGCCTGGGGAAGCGTCTTACCCGCAGTACAGCTACGGCAGAGTAGTTGCCGAACCTTTGCCGGTCCCCATGGCCGCCTTCGCCAAAGCGTCTCGCTTTGGTGTTTCGCAGCGCAGGGGATCGTGGGTTCGATTCCCGCCTTAGGCATGGGTGTTATATGTTTGTGTATGTGAGTGTAAAAAGTAAAAAAAACAAATTAAGTAATCATACCGTAATCAAAAGTAAACAAATTAGGTAAATAAAAAAACAGTAGGGTATACAGCGCCGGAGTCCCGATCAGACTACGGAACGTTTTATATATATATAAAACAGTTCCGTAGTCTGATCGGGACTCCGGCGCTGTATACCCTACTGTTTTTTTATTTACCTAATTTGTTTACTTTTGATTACGGTATATATATATATATATATATATATATATATATATATATATATATATATATAAAGAAAAAAACTTGTGTTTACAACTTTAAACACAAGACGTTCTAAACATAAAGTAGGCCATGACATGACCTTAAAATGAACTGTGAAGTGAGATTATTAAGGGGTAATTGCCGTTTTACGAGCGTTTTACTTCCCTGTATCTTGTTTAGTTTTTACTTTCTCTATACGTACTATATACTAAGCGTATATAGAAGGTATTGCACTCTACCAAAATATACGATACCGAGATTTGACCGGAAATACATGTTTTAGGGTCCCCTGTATCCAAAAAAAAAGCATTTTCAAAAAAATGTCCGTGTGTGTCTATGTGTCAGTGTGTCTGAGAGCACCATAACTTAAAAACAAAAAGTAGGTAAAACACCAAACTTTGTATTTAAGTTTAGTATCTTATGCGACACGAAGATTTTGAGAAACATATCCCACTCCAAACTACCCTTTACATGGAACGCTTTTTCGAAAATTTGATTTTCTCAAAAATGGCTCTAAACTATTTTGATTAAAATATGATATATGAAGGGTATTTATCTGAAATATATATTATGTATATTTAATGTATATCTTGAATTTTCTGGTAATAACCTCTTGAAGACTACTTTATTCTGGACCAATTTCACAGAATTTTGCAAAAATGCTAAACCGTAAGATAAAAAAAATTACCACACAAAAATTTAGAGTAATTTAAAACAAGGAATTTATGTTTTATGCATTTGTTCATGGAGCTGGTCGTTTTTTTTAAATATTTCTTGTTTTTACTTTCACATTTAAAAAATAATACTTTTCTCACAAAGGACTGTCAACCCCTGTCCATACAAACAAAGGAACTTCAGTCACATAGCAAGCAGTTTTTGGCTGTCACTTAAACCTTTGGTACTCCCTATTTCGCTTCTACTTTAAAGTAAGCATGTAATAAAACTATTTCTGCTAATTTTTATTTTATCTAACCCCATATGTATAATGTAAATAGGGATAGAGAAGTATTGTATTCCACCCAAAAATTTGATACCGAGATTTCAGCGGAAATACATGTTTTAGGACCACCTTTATCTAAAAAAAGCATTTTCAGAAAAAGGTCCATGTGTGTGTCCGTGTGCACGTGAACATGATAGCTCAAAAACGAAAAGTAGCCAAATTACCAAACTTGGTATTTAAGTTTAGTATCTTCCAGGGATGCGACACGAAGATCTTGAGAAAAATCCCCACACCCCAAACTAACCTTTACATGGAACATTTTTCGAAAATTTTGATTTTCTTAAAAATGGCTCTTACGATTTTGATTAAAATATATATTAAGGACATTTACCTGAAATGTATTTAATGTATATTTTGAATTTTCTGGGAACTATCTCTGAAGATTACTTTATTCTGGACCAATTTTACAGAATTTTGCATAACTACTAAACCCTAAGAGATGGAAGAAAATTTACTACACAAAATTTAGAGCACTTTAAAACACACAATTCATGTTTTATGCATTTTATCATGGAGCTGGTCGTTTTTGAAATATTCCTTGTTTTTGGTTCCAGCTTTAAAAAATTATACTTTTCTCACAAAGGACTGTCAACTCCTTACACAAACAAAGGAACTTCACTCACATAGCAACCAGCTTCTGATTGTCACTTTAACCCCTTGGTACTCCCTTATTTTGCTTTTACTTTAAAGGAAGCAAGTAATAAGAGTATTTCTGTTAATTTTTACTTTCTCTATACGCACTATGTACATAGTGTATAGAGAAGGTATTGCACTCCACTCAAAAAATTCGATACCGAGATTTCACCGGAAGTACATGTTTTGGGTCCCCCCTCAATCCAAAAAAAAGGCCTTTTTGGAAAAAGCTCCGTGTGCGTGTATGTGTCAATGGACAGCAGAGCTCAAAAACGAAGCAAGCGACACGAAGATTTTAAGAAAAATCCCCCCCACTCCAAACTATCCTTTACATAGAAAACATTTCGAAAATTTTGTTTTTCTCAAAAACGATTTTTATTAAAATCTCTTATATTTAAGATATTTACATGCCAAATAAAATGTATATCCTAATTTTTTTAGGAATTGCCTCTGAAGACAACTTTAAACTGGGTGAAATTTATGGAATATTGCATAACTGGTAAAGCGTAAAAGATAGACAAAAACTTACTATACAAAAAATGTAGATCACGATAAAAACACAATTTACGTTCTTTACGGTTTTTTCGTGCAGCTAGTCGTTTTAGAGATATTCCTTGTTATTGGTTTCAGCTTTCAAAAAATTAAAATTTCTCATACAGGAATTTGTCTACTCCTGTCCATGCATACAAAGGAACTTCAGTGACATAGCAACCAGCTTTTGACTATCGCTTTAACCTATGGTACTCCCTTATTTCGCTCCTACTTACAAGGAAGCAAGTAATAAGACTATTTCTGCTAATTTTTTCTGATTAGCATAAAGTAAATGGAAGTATAAGCTTTTTAAGAATAATATGTTGCAGGGATATAGAGAAAGTCATGTGAATGGTACACATCAGATTTTTTTGGATATTGGGTACCCTAAAACATATATTTCCGGTAAAATCTGGGTGTCGAATTTTTGCGTGGAGTACATTTCCTTCTCTATACACTATGCACACAATGCGTATAGAGAAAGTAAAAAAGTTCTATAGGTTGCAGGATGAACTATAATTAAGTGATTTCAGTGGTTGCTAAAGTGGTTAACTGTAACATACGGTTTCTAGTTTTTGTCACTCTGCGTGTCGTCATTTAGTTTTGTAGTTTTAACGAAGTTTAACTAGAGAGAATATCGAACGCTCTTTCAATCACATCTCCCTCTAAGCAGTTGCAGAACTGTTTGGATGGTCATTTGCAATTACAGTATTCACCCGCCTGTGTGAACTACCAACCACACATACAGCGCTGGTTTTCCATCTCTCCTCCTGCGATATGTCCAACCACATTGGTATTTAATTATAACAGATCTGCAACTCCATTTATGAACATTTAATGATTCTACATCCCTGCTTTTATAGTCAAAAACACTAAAATTCTGATGTGTGCCATTCACATGACTTTATCTACTGCAACAAATTATTGTTAAAAAGCTTATGCTTCATTTTACTTCATTTTAATCGAGAACAAATTAGCAGAAATAATCTTATTACTCGCTTCTTTGTAAGTAGAAGCGGAATAAGGGAGTACCATACGTTAAAGTGACAGTCAAAGTCTGATTTCCTTTGTTTGATGGACAGGAGTTGGAAAATTCCTGCATGAGAAAAATATGTATTTCAAAGCTGAAACAAAAACCAGGGAATATCTTAAAAACAATCTATTTAACGAAAAAAATGTTTATAACACAAATTGTGTGTTTTAATGTGCTCTATATTTTTGTGTGGTAAGTTTTTTTCCATCTCTTACGGTTTAGCACTTATGCAAAATTCAGTAAAATTCACTCAGAATAAAGTAGTCTTCAGAGGCCATTCCCAGAAAATTCAAAATATACACTTTATTTGCCAGGTAAATATCTTTAATACACGATATATTAATCAAAATCGTTAGAGCTATTTTTTAGAAAATCAAAATTTTCGAAAAAAGTTCCATGTAAAGGGTAGTTGGGTGTGGGGGGATTTTTCTCAACATCTTCGTGTCGCATCCCTGGAAGATACTAAACTTAAATATCAAGTTTGGTATTTTACCGACTTTTCGTTTTTGAGTTATCGTGTTCACAGGTACACGGACAAACTGACACATGGACACACACGGACCTTTTTCTGGATACAGGGGACCCTAAAACGTATATTTCAGGTGAAATTTCGGTATCGAATTTTTTGGTGGAGTGCAACACCTTCTCTATACACTATGTATATAGTGCGTGATTTTGCTGAAAGTCTGAACGTTAGACAGGGACTCTGGTCTATCCACGATTTTCATTGGTGCCATTCTGGTACAACATACCACGCGAGTAAGAAACGCTAAAACCGATTAGGCAATCCACCCCTTCATCACTCAGATCAGGTTGACTTGTAAAAGAAGTGTATTAAAATAGCGTGATTTACCTTAGCATTAAAACTTGAGTATGTAGCGCAGAGAAACGATTTATCTACCCCATTTTGTAACACCCGGTAAGAGAGGAGAGTTATTGTCCGACCAGTAAGCTTAGGGTTCACCAGTTCGCACCTGAGAACTTCATTTGTCGCAAGTAACGTTTCATATTCAACCCATTTCCTCCCAGTACACCTTCAAGAGCAAATAGGCGAAAGACTCCACACTTACTATGTACATAGAGAAGGTATTGCACTCCACCAAAAAATTCGATACCGAGATTTCACCGGAAATATTTGTTTTAGGGTCCCATGTATCCAAAAAAAGTACTTTCAGAAAAAGGTCCGTGTGTGTCAGTGTGTCCGTGTGCCTGTGAACACGATAACTCAAAAACGAAAATTCGGTAAAATACCAAACTTGGTATTTAAGTTTAGTATCTTCCAGGGATGCGACACGAAGATTTTGAGAAAAATTCCCCCAACCCAAACTACTCTTTACATGGAACCTTTTTCGAAAATGTTGATTTTCTAAAAAATGGCTAATGATTTTGATTAAAATATATTGTATTAAAGATATTTACCTGACAAATAAAATGTATATTTTGAATTTTCTGCGAATAGCCTCCGAAGACTACTTTATTCTGGGTCAATTTTACGGAATTTTGCATTACTCCCCATCCCTTACGGTTTAGCAAACTGAAATCTTTTTCTACAATATTTTATTCTGTGGTCCTCAAAACATGTATTTCAGGTGAAGCCTCGGTATTCAATTTTAGGGTGGAATCCCTATCTACTATGTACATTTTACGTAGTACTCGGTAGTGAAAGTAAAGAGTCATAGGTCTAGCTTTGATATCCTTAAGACTCACTTGTTAATGCTTGGAAATGTCGTGCCTTGTAATGTTAAATCTCTTTTTACTTTCTCTACACGTACTATGAGCATAGTGTATAGAGAAGGCATTTCACTCCACCAAAAATTCGATACCGTGTATCCAAAAAAATTAGTTTCAGAAAAAGATCCGTGTGTGTGCGCGTGTTCTTGAATCTGTCAACACGATAACCCAAAAACGAAAAGTCTGTAAAATACCAAACTTGATATTTAAGTTTAGCATCCTCCAGGGATACAACACGAAGATTTTGAGAAAAATACCCCCAAACCAGACTACCCTTTACATGGAACTTTTTTTTCAAAAATTTTGATTTTCTCAAAATTGGCGCTAACGATTTTGATTAAAATATATTATATTAAAGATATTTAGCTGACAAATAAAATGTATATTTTGAATTTTCTGGGAATAGCCTCTGAAGACTACTTTATTCTGGGCCAATTTTACGGAACTTTGCATAACTGCTAGACCGTAACAGATGGACAAAAACTTACACCACAAAAAATGAAGAGAACATTAAAACACACAATTTATGTTGTATACATTTTTTTCATGGTGTTGACCGTTGTTGAAATATTCCTTGTTTTTGGTTTCTGCTTTGAAAAACATAATTTCTCATACAGGAATTTGTCAACTGCTTTCCATACAAACAAAGGATCTTCAGTGACATTGCAACCATCTTTTGACTACATCTTTAGCCTACCGTACTACTTTATTTCGCTTCTATTTACAAGAAAGCAAGTAATAAGACTATTTCTTGTTATTTTTTCTGATTAGCATGAAGTAAATAGAGTTGTAAGCTTTTTAAGAATAATTTGTTGCAGATATGTAGAGAAAGTCATGTGAATGGTACATATCAGTTTTTTTCGTGGTGTTGACATTTTTAGATATTGCTTGTTATTGTTTTTAGTTTTAAAATACTATAACTTTTCTCATAGGAATTTCTCAACTTCTGGAAATGCATACACAGAGATGTTTTTCTACAATATTTTATTCAGGGGTCCTCAAAATATATATTGCAGGTAAAAGCTCGGTATGCAATTTTTTGGTCGAATACCTACCTACTATGTACATTTTATACAGTACTCGGTTGTGAAAGTAAAGGTCTAGCTTGAATATTTTTGGAATCACTTGTTAATGTTTGGAAATTTCTATGTCTCGTAATGGTAAACTCCTTTTTCAGCCTTTGTTCTGGATATGGCAAAGTTGTAAATTACTAAAGAAAAATCTGATGTGTACCATTCACATGACTTTCTCTATATCCTTGCTACAAATTATTCTTAAAAACCTTATACTTCTATTTACTTTATACTAATCAGAAAAAATTAGCAGAAATAGTCGTATTACTTGCTTCCTTGTAATTAGAAGCGAAATAAGGGACTACCAAAGGTTAAAGTGATAGTCAAAAGCTTGTTGCTATGTCAATGAAGTTCCTTTGTTTATGTGGATCGGAGTTGACAAGTTCCTGTACGAGAAAAAAATAAGTTTTTCATAGCAGAAACCAAAAATAAGGAATATCTCAAAAACGACTGACTCCACGAAAAAAAATGTATGTAACATAAATTGTGTGTTTTAACGTGCTCTACATTTTTTGTGTAGTAAGTTTTTGTCCATCTCTTACAGTTTAGCAGTTATTTAAAATTCCGTAAAATTCATCCAGAATAAACTACTCTTCAGGGGCTATTCCTAGAAAACTCAAAGATATACATTTTATTTGTCAGGTAAATGTGTTTAATATACGAAATTTTAATCAAAATTGTTAGAGCCATTTTTGAGAAAATCGAAATTTTCGAAAAAATTTCTATGTAAAGGTTAGTTGGGGGTTGGGGAATTTTTCTCAGAATCTTCGTGTCGCATCTCTGGAAGATACTAAACTTAAATACCAAGTTAGGTATTTTACCGACTTTTCGTTTTTGAGTTATCGTGTTCACAGACACGCTGACACACGGACCGTTTTGTGAAAATGTTTTTTTTTTTTGGATACACTATGTACATAGTGCGTATAGAGAAAGTAAAAAGCGAGTTGGAACGAAAGGATTTCAAGCTGCTGTTGTGTGTAAAAGAATATTTAACCGCAAAAGGTGAACAGCGGCCCCAAATCCGGTATTGTGCAGGGTAGCAGCATGTGAAATGGAAGCCCGGAAGTGGTCCGTAAATACACGTTTGATTTGCGGCCAGCCGTTCCCATGAAAATGGTTTATTCCTCTGTGGTAAACTTTGTGATATATGACAACGCCAAAAGCATACCTAATGTGTTGAAGTGCTATGCTGTTAAAGAGGAAGAGATGAAGTGTGTCTGTATACTGGTGCGTAAGGAGCTATACAATATAACCTAAGATATACGTTTTCAGAGGAAGGCTTTTAAGGTAATGTATGAATGACAACATGTAGGTAAAAGTGAAAAAGTTGTTTTTTTGTATTATTTATTACCTTCTCTATGCCCATATGTACAATGTAGATAGGTATAGAGAAGGTATTGCACTCCACCCAAAACTTCGATACCGAGATTTCACCGGAAATATATAAGTTTTAGGGTCCCCTGTATCCAAAAAAAGCATTTTCAGAAAAAGGTCCGCGTGTGTGTGTCCGTGAACACGAAAACTCAAAAACGAAAAGTCGGTGAAATACCAAACTTGGTATTTAAATTTAGTAAGTTTGAAAATCTTGATTTTTTTTAAAAATGGCTCTAACGATTTTGATTAAAATATCGTATATTAAAGATATTTACCTGACAAATAAAAGGCATATCTTGAATTTTCTGGGAATAGCCTCTGAAGGCTACTTTATTCTGGATGAATTTTACGGAATTTTGCATAACTGCTAAACCGTAAGAGACGGACGAAAATTTAAAACACACAACATGTAGAGCACGTTAAAACACACAGTTTAGGTTATATAATTTTTTTTCGTGGAGTTGAACCTTTCTTTTATATTCCTCGTCTTGACTTCAGCTTTAATAAGCATACTTTTCTCATAGAGGAATTTGTCAACTCCTGTCCATACAAACAAAGGAACTTCATTGACATAGCAACCAGCTTTTGACCAACATTTTAACCTATGTTTGTCCCTTATTTCGCTTCTACTAACAAGAAAGGAAGTAATAAGACTATTTCTGCTCATTTCTTCTCGATTAGAAGCAGTAAATAAAATAATTTGTTGCAGAGATGAAGAGAAAGTCATGTGAATGGAACACATCAGAGCTATTTAATATATTTTTGTACATTCGGTATAGGGAAAGTAAAAATAATTCTGAGATAACAACTATAGCAACACAAATGCGTGATCTAAAGCTTAGCAGCACATTCGCTTAATCTACAACTGTGCAGGGACCTAAAGAACGCACCTACAATCTCGCGTTTTGCTGTGGGAAATGCATACATTTGCATTAATGTTGCCGGATTCCGTCAAGATTTAAAAACTCAGACACTGCAATTCATTTTAATGTAACGTACACTTATTACTTTTCTGTTAAGACAGCTAAAAGTGGTAAATCCTTGTGGAGTTATTTTAATATTCATGAATGTGAAAGACATCACGAGGAATAGAGAACTCTGCACCACTTCTTTGTGTAATGGATGAAGTGGAATTCTCTTTCACTTGTTTTACATAATCTATTTTTAGTTGCACCGTGCTAAGCATTTCAGCTCGTGCATTATGCATGTGCATCTTGTCGAAGCAATTTGACTGACATTCTTACTGTAAGGTAACACATGGGCGAAATGGCTGTCATCGAAATAAGGTCTTTATAAGGTGCTATAAAAGGAGAAAGCATGAAGACAAATGAAAGCGGAATAGCTCGGGCGGTTACGCGCATTTCCGAAGCTAACGGATTCGATCCCTTTGGACTGCCTACTCTAACGTTACTATTATTTATTTACTGTTACTTTCTCTACACGTACTATGTACATAGTGTATTGAGAAGGTATTATATTCCACCCAAAAATTCGATACCGAGCATTTTTGGAAAAAAGTACGTGTGTGTGTCTGTGGAGAGCATAAGCTCAAAAAAAGACCGTTAAATACTAAACTTGGTAATTAAGTTTGGTATCTTCCAAGGATGCGACACGAAGATTTGCAAGAAAATCCCCTGTCGCCTTCCGTGGTGTAGTGGTTACCATACTTCGCGGGTTCAAATCCGGCGGAGGACGATGGATTTTTTCGGGTGTAAAAATCCTTAGCATGGCTTCCTTCGGAAGTGAAGTAAAGCCGTTGGTCCCGTGTCGTAGATTTACGGCACGTAAAAGAACTTCAAGTCTGATAGACGGGCCTCTGAGCAAAATTAAGCGGTCTTTCACACCCAATTTAGAATGGGACGCTTAGAACCACAGCAGTTAAAGAGCGTCCATAAATAACACATTTCCAATTTTTTGCAAGAAAATCCCCCCAACCCAACTACCCTTTGCATAGAACTTTTTTTCGAAATTTTTGATTTTCTCAAATACGGCTCTAACGATTTTGATTAAATTTTTTTATATTAAAGATATTTACCTGACAAATAAAATGTATATCTTGAATTTTCTGGGAATAGCCTCTGAAGACTACTTTATTCTGGAGGAATTTTGCATAACTGCTAAACCATAAGAAATGGACAAAAACTTACCACACAAAACATGTAGAGCACATTAAAACACACAAGTTATGTCATAAGATCGTTTTTTTTAGATATTTCTTGTTTTTGGTTTCAGCTTTGAAAAACTTTTACTTTTCTCATACAGGAATTTGTCAATTTGTGTCCATACAAACAAAGGAACTTCAATCACCTAATGACCAGCAAGTAATAAGACCATTTCTGCTAATTTGCTCTCTATTAGCATGAAGTAGATAGAAGAGCAAGCTTATTAACAATAATTTGTTTCACAGAAGAAGAGAAAGTCATGTGAATGGAACACATTAGATTTTTTTTTTTACTTTCTATACCCAATAATATGTATGACTTACTGTTCATACTAGATGGATAAACTATAATATCCCACCAAAAAATTAGATACCAGAATACCGCCGAAGATACATGTTTTGTGACCCCCTGAATCCGAAGAAAAGAAAGTTAAATACCGAACTTCTAGATATGCAACTTTAGTATTTCTCACGAAAATCCTCCTAACACAAACTGCACTTTACTTGAACGATTTTCGAAAAATATATAATTCTCTTAAAAATAATTTATAAGACAGACTTGATTTTTTTTCCTTTTGGAGCTAACCATTTCTAGATATAATGCTTAATTGTTTTTAAACGGGAAGTCCCCATTCGTTTCACATCTCTTTTTTTTACTCCTGATCATACACATAAAACAGAATTTCAAGCACAACTGCATAGCAAGAGCTTTTAGAAGATTTAACTAATGCTTTAGACTAGTGTATTCCTTTACTTTCCTTATACTTATATAAGTAACTTAATAATAATATCATTTCAGGTAAGTTTGTTTTGATTAGCATAACGTAGATAGAAGATCAATATTTTATAAGTACAGTTTCTCTGGAGAACAGATAGAGAAACTCATATGAGAGGAACAGATATGATGTTTATGTTTTGGTCTGATCTCAGATACAAAATTCTTTAGTTTCTCATTTCGTTTTGTAGGTATGCATCCCTTCAAAGTTATGTTTGATGACATTCCAGAACCCAATGCCAAGTTCTGTCTGTTGCTTTGCACATTAGGCATTTACCCTCAATGTGCCCATCTCCTTTCCCACTTAAGTTTATTATTCCCGTTCTTAAATATGTGAATCCCTTCTTCAAATTTATCGCAAACTTTAATATATTTACCTTCTCTACACTACTATGTACACAGTGTTTAGAGAAGGTATTGAACTCCACCCAAAAATTCGATACCGAGATTTCACCGGAAGTATATGTTTTAGGGTCCCCTGTATCCATAAAAAAACATTTTCAAGGTCTGTGTGTGTTGGGGGGGGGGCAGCATAGCTCAAAAATGAAAAGACCGTTAAAAACCAAACTTGACATTTAAGTTTGGTATTTTTCAGGGATGCGACACGAAGATTTTGACTATTCTTTAGATGGAACTTTTTTTTAAAATTTTGATTTTCTTAAAAATGGCTCTAACAATTTTGATTAAAATATCACATATTAAAGATATTTACCTGAAAAAGTAAATGTATCTTGAACTTTCTGGGAATAGCCTCTTAAGACTACTTTATTCTTGATGAATTTTTCAGAATTTTGCATAACTGCTAAACTGTAAGAGAAAGAAAAAAATATACCACACAAAAATTCAGAGCACTTTAAAACACATAATTTATGTTATATCCATCTTTTCATGGAGTTAATCGTTTTTGAGACATTCCTTGTTTTTGATGTCAGCTTTAAAAAATCTGATGTGTTTCATTCGCATGACTTTCTCTATATATCTCTGTAAATTATTATTGTTAATAAGCTTATCTTTTATTCATTTCATGTTAATCGAGGAAATTTATTGTAAATACAAGCGAAATAAGGGAGTACCATAGGTTAAAGTGAAAGCTAAAAGCTGGTTGCTATGTGACTGATATTCCTTTGTTTGTGTGGACAGGAGTTGACAAATTCCTGTATGAGAAAAGTATGTTTTTCAAAGCTGAAACCAAGAAAAAGGAATATCTCAAAAACGATCAACCCCACGAAAAAAATTTATATAACATAAATTGTGTGTTTTAACATGCTCTACATTTTTTGTGTGTTAAGTGTTTGTCCATCTCTTACGGTTTAGTAGTTATGCAAAATTCATGCTGAATAAAGTAGTCTTCAGAGGCTATTCCCAGAAAATTCAAAATATACATTTTATTTGTCAGGTAAATGTCTTTAATATATGATATTTTAATCAAAGTCGTTAGAGCCATTTTTTAGAAAATCAAAATTTACGAAAAAAGCTCCATGTAAAGGGTAGTTTGCGGTGGAGGGATTTTTCTCAAAATCTTCGCGTCGCATCCCTGGAAGATGCTAAACTTAAATACCAAGTTTGGTATTTTACCGACTTTTCGTTTTTGAGTTATCGTGTTCACAGACACACGGACACACACACGGACCTTTTTCTGAAAATGCTTTTTTTTTTTTTAGATAAAGAAGACCCTAAAACATATATTTTCGGTGGAATCTCGGTATCGACTTTTTTAGTGGAGTGCAATACTTTCTCTATTCACTATATACATAGTGCGTATAGAGAAAGTAATAATTATACTTTTCTCATACAGGAATTTGTCATCTCCTGTTCATTCAAACAAAGGAACATCAGTCACATAGCAACCAGCTTTTGACTTTCACTTTAACTTATGGTACTCCCTTATTTCGCTTCTACTTACAATAAAGCAAGTAATAAGACTATTTATGCTATTCTTTCGAAAAGAATTAAGTAAATAGAACAATAAGCTTGTTAACAATAATTTGTTCGCCAGTCAGTTTTCGATGTTCTAAATAGGTTCAGAATTATTTTGTTATTAAAGGTGTACTGTCGTTTCCTTAAAGCCTGGGGACAAAGTTTCCAGGAAACTGCAAAGAAACGCTGGCAGAATTTAAAGATTAGAACAAGCTCTTTTAACAAGCAGCTATTAAAGATGCATCTGATTTCACTGGTAATGCTTTTATCTAGAATAAATTACATTCGTTACATTTTTAATTGGCAGTTTTAAGTTATAATTATAAGATTCAGTTGAAATCCAATTTGAACATCAATTTTGTGATGAAAAAAAATTATCCCAACTAACTAGTGGGTTTTCTAATAATAATACTACTACTACTAATAATCAGCATAATCATAACAATAATCATCAAAATAATCATAATAATCATCATAAGAGTCGCCATAATCATCATAACTATAATCATATTAATTTAGACTTGCCTAAATGTATGGGTATTTACCCTTAAATTTCGTACAAACCCTCCACTTGGTTGCCACGCAGTTGGACTTCGCTGTGCTCTTAAAGACGGTCTGTCCCTCGGCGAGTTTCCAGCAGATTGAATGACTCTGTCCCACGATGGTCCATCAAGGAGCGGAGGAAATGTAGTTCTAACATTTCCCACCAGTTCGCAGCTGAATCTCATATGTGGATATAACCCGTCTGGCTGCAAACTTGTGGAAGGGGGTAAATAAACAGCTCAAAGGAAACGCCCTTTCTGTAATTGCTTTACCTGTTATTTCGTATTTGATTTACGATCCTTGAACATAATATTTGGGGGTGTAGCTAAGCAAAAAAAGGACTAGTGTTGTCTATTCACTCTTAGGTTGATCCACGTAACAATGAACCCACAATGCGCGTAGGAAAGTAATATCATTATAACATCTACATTTCAGAATGAATAATTCTTTAATGCAATGCAGTTCGTAGTCAACTGATATCCGAAATACTGTTAGTCGCTGTTTGTTTCGTTTAGAATCATGTTTCTGTAAATTTGTTCTTGTGTATTCGTTGAGTTATGTAAACTTATGGCTTGTAAAGCATTTTTTTACTTTCTCTACATGAACTATGAACATAGTGTATAGAGAAGATATCGTAATCCACCTAAGAATTCTAAACCGAGATTTCACCGGAAATACGTGTTTTGAGGCCCCTGAATCAAAAACATAATTTTTCTAAAAATATCGGTGTGTGTCTGTCTATCCGTTTGTCACGAAGATTTCCAAGAACCCCCCCCCTAACTACCCTTCACATAGAACTTATTACGAAAATGTTGATATTCTCAAAAATCGCTCTAACGATTTTGATTAAAATATCGTATATTAAAGATATTTACCCGACCAATAAAAGTTACCAAGTTTTTATCTATCTCTTACGGTTCACCAGTTACGCAAAAATCGCTCAGAATAAAGAAAGCATCACAGAAAATTTAGGATATCCTAAATGTTATTTTCCAAGTAAATAACATAAACATATGCTACCTTAATCAAAGTCGTTTTCGAAAAATATTCCTTGTAAAGGGTAGTTTGGTGGGATGTTGCTGAAAACTATCATTCCGCATCGTTGGAAGATGTTGTAACTTAAATACCAAGTTTCAAATTTAACGAACTTGTCACTTTTGAGCTATGTATTTCAAAGTCGCATGCATACACTGGCGTTTTTTTTAAAAAGATTTTTCTGGATTGAGGGACCTCAAAACATACATTTTGGGGAAAACAATACCTACTCTAGAGTACTATAGCCTGTAAGTACTGATCAAGATTTTCATAAATTCAGAATAATTACATTTTATAAATATTTGGGTGGTATTGAAATCGATTGCTTAGATCCCCAGTACCGGCGTGGGGATTTTTCCTCCGCTGGGAGACCTGGCCCGGGGTGCACTCAGCCTCGTAAGGTCCCTGGGGGGCCAGTTGAGAGGCTACTTGATGGAGAAGTAGCGGCTCCAGGTCATGAGGACCGCATTAACCGGCCGGGAGGGACTCGAGGCGCTGACCACGTCTCACCCTCCAATACTGCACCCCATCCATGACGTCTGTAATGGACCGAGATTGGGGACACAGCGGCCGGGCGGTAGGCCAAGGTTCCCCGTTAGCTGTCGTGCCATGGAGTTATTGAATTCGATTTGAAACAGAGGTCGAAAAGAAATCTATCGTATATTTATTACTTTATTTTCACTCCTTTCATGTGTACATTCATTTCATTTGTTCATAGCTGTCAATGTTATCACTTTTAACCAATAGCAGAATATGTTAGTTACCGATTTGGCATAGCTAAGTAATCATAAAGTTATCAATACAAAACATTATTTACAAGACCACTGCTATCAATATATTTATTGTTACGTGGTACCGATTTTTGTCAATGCAGATGTTATGTACTCTTCCACCACTAAAACTCTGAGCCAAGATGTCACTCCCAGTTAAAGATCTTCATGGCTGGAAAATCCTTTAAATCCAAAAAGTCCCGTACAGTGTCCAAAGTGAAAACTCCGGTGTTTTTATTTATTTTATCAAAATTTTCAACTCCTCCATAACGATTGGTAAACTTCCACTCCGGTAGTTTGTGCACACACTGGTTCACCCTTGATTACTGGAAAACTATTCGTCATTTCCCATTGAAGACTCGTACAGTGCATCACTAAACATCTGCGTTATTTGCCCACAAAATGCGATTGGCCTTACGTTTTGTGCATGCAAAAAACCAAATTAGTTCTTTGGTGGTAGAAAATATAACATTGAAAAACCAATTAACAATAAATACCTTGATAGCAATGATTACGTTGAAAAAATCTGATGTGTTCACATGACTTTCTCTACGTCTCTGCTACAATTATTATTGTTAAAAAGTTTATGCTTCAATTTACTTTATGATACTCGAGAAAAAATTAGCAGAAGTAGTTTTATTACTTGCTTCCTTGTAAGTAGAAGTGAAATAAGGGAGTACCATAGGTTAAAGGTATATTCAAAAGCTGATTGCTATGTGACTGAAGTTCCTTTCTTTGTATGGACAGGAGCTGACAAATTCCTGTATGAGAAAAGTATGTCTTTCAAAGCTGAAACTAAAAACAAGGAATATCTTAAAAACGACCAACTCCACGAAAAAAAGGTACACGACATCAATTGTGTGTTTTAATGTGCTCTACATGTTTTGTGTGGTAAGCTTTTGTGCATATCTTACGGTTTAGCAGTTATGCAAAATGCCGTAAAATTGATCCAGAATAAGGTAGTCTTCAGAGGCTATTCCTAGAAAATTCAAAATACACATTTTATTTGCCAGGTAAATATCTTTTTACAAAATAATATATTAGAAAATAAAATATTTTAGAAAATTTTGTGCCGCATCCTTAAAAGTTTGGTATTTAACTGTCTTTTCGTTTTTGAGCTATACGGCCCACAGACACACACAGACAGACAGACAGGCAATCAGACACGGACATTTTTCTAAAAATGCTTTTTTTAGGTTCAGGGGGACCCAAAGTATGTATTTCCGGTGAAATCTCGGTAACGAATTTTTGGGTGCATTACAATACCTTCTCTAAACACTATGTACACAGTACGTATAGAGAAAGTAATACAGTAAGGTACTGAAATTTGTAAATGAAGTTTTGTGTTGATACCTTTCACGATTATTTAGTTATGGCAAATCGTGTGTCGCCTCCTGGATGACCCTCGTGTAATAAGTAATGGTTTAAAGCTTCACAGCTGCGATGATGGAAAAATGAATGAAATAGAGCGGAGAGAGTTAGAGAGAGAGCAGCAGAGAAGATGCCATCTCATGAATAATTTATGTTATGTTAAACATTCGGGATACACCATCTCTGAAGCCATTTTAATTTTATGGTCCATTTGCGCCCACAATTTTTCCAGAAACAACCGCAATATAATCTCTCCTATCCTTGGAGTGTTGTTTCGTCCCTTGCATTGGGAAGTAACAATAGTGTCAAAAAATCTGAGGCGTTCCATTCACATGACTTTCTCTACATCTCAGTAACAAACTGTTGTTAAGATGCTTAGGCTTCTATTTACTTCATGCTAATCGAGACAAAATTAGCAGAAATAGTCTTACTACTTGCTTCCCCGTAAATAAAAGCGAAATAAGGGAGTACCATAGGTTAAAGTGATAGTCAAAAGCTGGTTACTATGTGACTAAAGTTCCTTTGTTTGCATGGACAAGAGTTGACAAATTCCTGTATGACAAAAGTATGTTTTTAAAGGTGAAATCAAAAATAAGGAATAACTCAAAAACAATCAACTCCACGAAAAAAAAGTATATAGCATAAATTGTGTGTTTTAACGTGCTCTACATTTTTCGTGTGGTAAGTTTTTGTCTATCTCTTACGGTTTAGCAGTTATTCAAAATTCCGTAGAATTCATCCAGAATAAAGTACTCTTCATAGGCTATTCCCAGAAAATTCAAGATATACATTTTATTTGTCAGGTAAATATCTTTAATATACGAAATTTTAATCAAAATCGTTAGAGAAAATCAACATTTTCGAAAAAGTTCCAGGTAAAGGGTAGTTGGAATGGGGAGATTTTTCTCAAAATCTTCGTGTCGCATCCCTGGAAGATACTAAACTTAAATACCAAGTTTGGTATTTTACCGACTTTTCGTTTTTGAGTTATCGTGTTCAAAGACACACGGACACACCGACACACACACACACACACGGACCTTTTTGGAAAATGCTTTTTTGGATATTGGGGACCCTAAAACATATATTTCCAGTGAAATCTCGGTATCGAATTTTTGGGTGGACTGTAATACTTTCTCTATACACTATGTACATAGTGCGTATGGAGAAAGTAAAAAGTTAGTTATATTTTAAAAGCATTCGGTATGTGGTCTTCTGAGCATGGCCAGGAGCAAAACAGAAGATGTGTGAAGGAATGATGATTTCCTGTTTGAGAAAAGTAAGTGCTTTAATACGGAAACTAATAACCAGGAATATCTCGGAAATGATTAACTTCACAAAAAATATACAGAACATAAATGGTGTCTTTTTACGAGATTTGCATTTTTATGTAATATATATAAAATGAATCGCTGAAATGTATGTACACGTATCACTTCCCAACGACTGCATCAAATTGAACAATTCTTTTTTGTTGTGTTCGTTATTGACAAGATTTGTGGAGATGAAAATGTTTAAAAATAGTACGGGAAAGTATTTAAAATCTCATAATGTGAATAAAAACCGTGCTAAGTGAGCTCATTTCAGTTAATGTCCGCCAGATGGCAGTGGTACAAATTATTTGTTGCTAAATGGTCGTACTACTGCTATATATGTATAAGGTAACACACCAGTTTATTGACACAATGACGCAATGCAGCAGTGAAATTCAAATACGTTTTTATATATTAACTGTCCTTTCCTTACTCCTATCGTTTAAAATAAAGAATCAAAGATGATTTCCTAACGTTGAACACCTAGAATAAGTAGTTCTTTATTTTCCGATAGATAGCGATAGTAGTATTTTTCCTCCCTATCCACGTTAAGGTAACGCAACAGTTTAGCGAGATGACACAACGCAGCAGTGAAATTCAAATATATTTTTATGTATTAACTGCCCTTTACTTACTCCTATCGTTTAAAATAAAGAAGCTTTTCTGGCGACGAACACCTGAAATACTTACTTATTATTTGCCACCAGAAGGCCGTAGTACCTACTGCTCTATTTTTCTTCTTGAATGTTAAGGGCATGCACCTGGTTATGGAGGCAATGACTAACTGTGAAAATCAAATATATTTCTTATGTATTAACTATCGTTCCCTTGGTCACATCGTTTAAATAAAGAAATAAGTATATTTATGTTGTAATACTTTAAAATGAACAAGTTATAAACTATGCACATAACCATCCACCCTTCTTAGAGTCTGAAAATAACGGGATCCGTTTTAGGATTAACTTCCTATTGCAGATGTTGGTTATTTGACGTTATATGATATATGAGCTAGCTAAGGAGCATGAAAATACCTGCGTCACCATCACACTACAATTGCGGTGTTCTTCATACATTTGATCAAGTAATATTTTGGGTTAAATGGAGAAATTTAATACACAAAGCTATCATGAAATAAAAGCTTATCAATTGACTAACTGGATCTACTTGCTCTTTAGTTATGTCATTGTTAGCCTTAGAAATTTCTGTTTTGATATAGAAGAAGAAAAAGAAAGAGGTGGAAAATATTAGGAATAAAAAAAAGAAAGATTAGGAAGAAGTATGGATGTTACTTTGTGACTTTCTACTTAATGTAATTCATTACCTATGCCAGCGCATACCAACCACACTATGGATGCGCTGCCATTACTGTTATTATGCCAACGACACGTTGGTTGCCAACGCTGTTAACTCCATATGTCATCCTTTCCACACTACCTTATGGGATTTGCCAGGATTCCCGCCACACAAGGTTGACTCGATGATAATTATACGACGCAATATCAATCAGCCGAAATATGCAGCATAACAAACTCACTGTTAAAAAAAGTATAAAAATGTTGATTCAAGTTACTATAACATGGGAACGTTAAAGGCGAGGATATACTTATTCCAAGAACACCATTAATGTCAACCGACTTTCGTTTTAAATTTAAGCGCGCCTTGCATACGCAATGACAATAAATCCCAAGATCAAGTGTGTGTAATATACCTTGAATTGTGTTTTTCGCATGCGGTACGTTGCGTGCTCGAGAGTCGGCAAATTATCAGCGCTATTTTTTTCTCTCCGGAAGGATAATTATACATTACAAGGCATTACAATAAAGTATTGTCAAATTATTTAATTTTACTTTTATTTCATTGCATGGTCGCACTGTTCCATATTAGGGTAGTTTAAAGTGGGGTATTTTCTTAAAATTCTTCGGTCGTTTCCCTGGAAGATGCTGTATTTATATACCCACTTTGGTATTTAATGAACGTTTCATTTTTAAGATACACCCCATACATACACACAGATATTTTTCTAAAAATGTGTTCTTTTTACTTTCTCTACACTACTGTACATAGTGTATAGAGAAGGTATTGCATTCCACCCAAAAATGCAATACCGAGATTTCGCCGAAATACATATTTTGGATCCCCCTGAATCCAAAAAAAATAACATTTTTACACAAAGGTCCGTGTGTTTGCGTGTCTGTGGACAGCATAGCTCAAAAACGAAAATACCGTTAAATACCAAACTATTACAAGGATTCGACACGAAGATTTTCAGGAAAATCCCCCACCCCCAACTACCCTTTTCATGGAACATTTTTCGAAAATTTTGATTTGTTTCAAAAATGGCTCTAACGATTTTGATTAAATTGTCAGATATTAAAGTTATTTACCTGACAAATAAAATGTCTTATCTCATATGGTTTATGGTTATAAAAATTCAGCATAATTCATCCAGAATAAACTGGTCTTCAGAAGTTATTCCCAGAAAATTGAAGATATACATTTGTCATGTAAATATCTTTAATATGCTATATTTTAAACCTAATAGAGTCAGTTTAGACAAAATCAAAATTTTTGAAAATGTTTCCAAGTAAAGGGTGTTTTAGGATGGGGGTATTTTTTTTAAATTCGTGCCGCAATGTTGGAAGATACTGAAATTAAGTACCACGTTTGGTTTTTAATGAAGTTTTCATTTTGGAGCTATGCTGTCCACAGACACACGCACACACGAACGATTTTCTAAAAATACTTTATTTGGATTTATGTATTTCCTGTGAAATCTCGGTATAAATTTTTTGGATGCTTTATGATAGCTTCTCTATACAGCTTTTATATAGTAAGTGTAGAGAAAGTAAAAATTTAAGTTTCTTGAAGGCTTTGGAAACCCCTAATAAAGAAGGTAACGCGCTACATTGATTTTTATTCCACCTTTTAAGACGGAAACTAAGAAATTCGTTTTGAGTATGCGGTGAGCGTTTGCGGTAAACGTTTCTCACGAACGGAATCGTACAGGTTATGTTGGAAATATAGCAAGTGCCGATAAAAGAACAGTGATGTAAAGTAACATTTTGTTCCGGCCACCTGTGACGGTTCTGCTACCATGGAGCCCTCCTCCATCAAAATATAGAAGACAGCGAAACCCTTTTACGGCGATAATATAACCCTGAACGCAAAAGCTTTTCCTGCTGGAAGGAGAGTTCAAACACGATCCACTGATATTGGCAACGTGCTGGAAAGAGACAGGACATGGGAACAGTGACGTCAGAAGGTCCAGGGAGAAATATCCCGTACCTCACTGCTTCACTGAGCAAAGTGTTTTAGAAATAGACTTCAAAGCTATAACTTACAATGCTACAGATACTTTTAAAAGGAACTATGTGTGAAATTTGGTGAAAAGTATTGTTTTTTAACCTATTAAATAGTTAAAACCCCGCAGATTAATAACAGTCGCCCTCAGTGGCGTAGTGGTTACAATGTTAGTGCCTAAAACCCAAGATTACAGGTTCAAACCTCGCAAAAGGTGATTAATTTTTTTCTAAAAAGTCTTAGTGTGGCTTTCTTCGTAACGGAAGTAAAATCAGTGGTCTCGTGTAATGTTTATTTACACGTAAAAGAGCCCCATATCTTGCAAGAAGAAAAGTTCACCATTTCACGTCCGCAAGTCGTGATTTTATCCTATCTGTGGGCGATGAGTTTTATCCCGGCCGCGCCTCTCACAGAGACAGCTCAGGTTCGATCCCAAGCGACCGTATGTGAGATTTGTGGTGGACAAAGCGGCCCAGCGGCGGGTTTTCTCACTGTTCTCCGGTTTCCCCACCATCGCATTCCACCGCTGCTCCATCTTCATTTCATGTATTTCCAGTGTCATCGCCTGCGGTGCCACAAGTAGTAAAAGCGGGCTTTAAACACTACAAAAGAACAAGCTGATCCCTCAATACCAATGCGCATAGCGGTGAATTCATGAACTTGAAATTCAAGTAAGATCACAGAAACATCGTTACGATGCCCTATGCTCCACTTATGAGTTGAAATAAACAACTGACATCCATAATATAAACTTTATTGTATTCCAGTGATGTATAATCTTAGTCCTCAAAAATGCCTGTAATAAAGGTCCATAATAAACCCTAATTAGCACCTAATATTTTCCGAATGCGTTTTGCATTACTTACCCTACACGTACTAATTACATAGTGTATAGAGGAAGTATTCTATTCCATTAAAAATTCGATATCTCATCGCAAATACATGTTTTAGGACCCCCTGAATCAAAAAAGGAATTTTCAGAAAAAGATCCGCGCGCGTGTATATGTATATCTGTGGACAGCATAGCTAAAAAATGAAAACACTTAAGTGTGGTATCTTCCAAGGATGCGACACAAAGATTTTCAAGAAAATCTCTCCACTCCAAACTACTCCACACAGAAAAATTTTCAAAAATTTTCTTTTCTCAAAAATATCTCTATCGAGTTTGATTAACATAACACTTATTAAAGCCATTTCCATAACAAATATAATGTATATCTTGAATTTCTGGGGATAGCTTCTGAAGATCTATTTATTTTGGATCACTTTTGCATTACTAATAAACAGTAAGAGATAGACAAAACCTTACTACACGAAAAAATGTAGATATCGTTAAAATACTCAATTTATGTAATGTATTTTTTTTTCGTGGAGTTGACCGTTTTCGAGATATTCCTTGTTATTAGTTTCAGTTTTAAAATACTTATATATTTGTCATGCGGGAACTTTTCAACTACTTCCCACACAAAGAAACAGATTTCAATCCCATAGCAACCACATTTTAAAACATTTGAATGGCGGTTTAAAATATTGTATTCATTATTTCTCTTCTACTTACATGGAAGCAAATAATAAGACCATTTCTGCAATTTTTTCTTGGTTAGCATAAAGTGAATAGAATAATAAGATTTTTAACAATAATTTATTACACAGATGTAGACAAAGTCATGTGAATGGATCATATCAGATTTATATTTACTTTCTCTACACGTGCTATGTACATAGTATATAGAGAAGGTATTGCACTCCACCCAAAAATTCGATACCGAGATTTTACCGGAAATACATGTTTTAGGACCTCCTGAACACAAATTTTTTTTTAGAAAAATGTCCGTGTGTCTCTGTGTGTGTGTGTGTGTGTGTGTGTGTGTGTGTATGTGTGTGGGGTGGCAACATAGCTCAAAAACAAAAATTCTGTTAAATACCAAAATTGATATTTAAGTTCAGTGACTTTCAAGAATAGGACAAAGATTATTTAGAAAATCCCCCCTCCCCATGGAAAAGTTTTCGAAAGTTTTTATTTTCTCAAAAATTATTGCAATATAATTAAAATACCATATATTTAAGCTATTTTCATGACAAGTGAAATATATGTCTTGAATTTTCTCGTAAACTGTTAGAGATAAAGAATAGCTTTTTTCGTAGTCGTCTTATGCTCCTTTTATTTAGAACCCACAGAATGGAGAACCTGGAATGAGTGGTCGGTCCGGAGCCAGGCATGACCGTGAGGAAGTGTACGATATGAAATGCAATAAAAATAGATGATAAGAAAGGTGAAAATGGAGCAATTAGTGGAATGAATGGCATGGGAAAAGTAGGACCCGGAGAAACCCCGCCCAGATGCCGCTTCGTACACCAAAAATCCCATATGAAAGGCACTTGGGATCGAACCCGGGCCACGTAGGTGGGAGGCGAGCGATTTAACCACTCGGTCATGGCGCCGTCGAGAATAATTTACTGCTTAATAAAATTAGAATTAAAACACACAATCTGTGTCATATACCTTTTTCTGCAGAGTTTACCTTTTCCAAGATATTGTTATTTGTTTTAATTCATATTTACTTAATTTTTTTTTCAAGTGGAAAGTCAACTTTTGTTTCATTTCCTTTTGCTTTTTCTCACGGGAATGCAAAAGAGAACCGAATTTCAATTGCTTCACATAGTGATAGCTTTTAAAAGATTTGACTATCACTTTAACCAAGTGTATTCCCTTATTTCCCATCTACTTCAAGAATAAAGTAATAATAGCTTTTTCTGAAAATGTTTACCTCGATCGGCATAACGTACAGAAAAGAACACAATTTTGTAAGGAAAAACATTTTGTGAAACAGCTAGAGAAAGTCTTATGCATGAAACACATCATATTTTTAATTTCTCTACACGTACTGTATACAGAGTGTATAGAGAAGGTATCGTATTCCAACCAAAAAGTCGTAAATGATATTACACTGGAAATACATGTTTTGGGCCCTCCTGAATCCAAAAAAAAAAAAAAAATTGGAAAAATGTCCGTGCGTGTGAGTGTGTGTATGTGTTTGGACAGTATAGCCCAAAAACGAAAAGTCCGTTAAAAACCAAACTTGGTATTCAAGTTAAGTATCTTCCAGGGCTGCGCCACAAAGATTTTGAGAAAAAAAACCCAACCCTAACTACCCTTTTACATGTAAAAATTTTTGAAAATTTTCTCAAGAATGACTAACCATTTTGATTAAAATATCGTATATTAAAGACATTTAGCTGAAAATATTTAAATCTTAAATTTTCCGAGAGTTTCCTCTGAAGACTACTTTATTCTGAATAAATTTTACGAAATTTTGTTTCACTGATAAACCGTAAGAGATAGAGAAAAACTTACTGAATAAAAAAATGTAGAGCTCGTTAAAACCCACAATTTATGTTATATATATATATATATATATATATATATATATATATATATATATATATTTTTTAATGGAGTTCGTTTTTTATATATTCCTTGTCTTTGTTTTCAGCTTTAAAAAATACATTTCTCATATGGGAAGCTGTCAACTCCTGTCCATACAACCAAAGAAACTTTAGTAACATAGGAATCAGTTTTTGACTGTCACTTTAACCTATGGTACTTCCTTATGTCGCTTCTGTTTACAAAGAAGCAAGTAATAAGACCATTTCTGCTAAATTTTTAGCATGAAGTAAATAGAAGCACAAGTTTTTTAATAGTATTTTGTTGTAGAGATGTAGAGAAAGTCATGTGAATGGAACGCATCAGATTTTTACTTTCTCTAGCCCCGTATGTACAATGTACATATGGATAGAGAAGTATTGTATTCCACCCAAAAATTCGATACAGAGATTTCACCGGAAATATATGTTTTAGGGTCCCCTGTATCCAAAGAAAGCATTTTCACAAAAAGTATGTGTGTGTGTCCGTGTGTCAGTGTGTCTGTGAACACGATAACTCAGAAACGAAAAGTCGGTAAAGCACCAAACTTGGTATTTAAGTTTAGTATCTTCCAGGGATGCGACACGAAGATTTTGAGAAAAATCCGCCCACCGCAAACTACCCTTTACATGGAACTTTTTTCGAAAATTTTGAGTTTCTTAAAACTGGCTCTAACGATTTTTGATAAAATATCATATATTAAAGATATTTACCTAACAAATAATATGTATATATTGAATTTTCTGGGAATAGCTTCCTGTTTATTCTGGATGAATTTTGCTTAATTTGGCATAACTAGTAAACCGTAAGAGATAGACAAAACTTATTATACAAAAAATGTAGGTCTTGTCAAAATACACAAGTTATGTCATACACATTTTTCTCGTAGAGCTTATAGTTTTCGAGGTATTTATTGTTATTGGTTTCAGTTGTGAAGTACTTATACTTTTCTCAGACGGAAATGTGTGTGGTTTTCTTTTGTTCTACTCCTGGCCAAGAAAAGAAGGGATTTGTAATGACAATCGCATAACGACAGCTTTTAAAACATTTGGCTATGACTTTACCTAGTGTATTCCCTTATTTTTTCCTACTTATAAGAAACTAAGTAATAAGAACATTGTGCTAATGAGTACCTCAATTAGCAATATACGAAAGAAGAATAATCTCATGTAAGAAGTTTTAGAACAGCTAGAGAAAGTCATGTAAGTGTAACACAGCAGATTTTATTTTTGCCTCAATTTGCGGACGAAGACACACTTCGTATGTTTCACTATCTATTTCACCACTCATGCTATTAATTAGAGGAGGCCATGTTACAACTCAGGTTGGCCATGTCGCACTGGATAGAGAGAACATGTTCCTAGAGAATCAGAACGGACATGCTGTAGCGGAAGTTAGAAAGAAAACCAATACCAGTGGTGTGAACAATGTACATCTCTCAGGAACATGCCTTGCTTATTGTGTGTCATGGCTGGTCGGAAGCCTCACGCAAACTACTACTCTGTTAAAAAACATTCGCTTGCTCCTACCTTAGCCACAGAGGTCTAAGGGCGTTCAATTAGTCCTGAGAAAAGCCAAGAAATTACACTTATAGCATGCAAAAAAGTTAATATTCAGTAACCAACGTCTCCTACTGGATAACGCTTAAAGTTTCACCTATATATCACGTGGTTTCGTTGCCATAGGCGACTGAATCAACAAACCTGTGCTTCTTTATAAACATGTGGGGAAAAAAGCGTTTCATGTGGTGATTAAGCACTTTATTTAAACGGCTCAACACGGAAAAAGATAAAAGTCGAGTTGGATGAAGTTAGTGGTACATCTGTTCCAGCGTTTGCAACAATTTACACTTGAGTAAATTAATTTAAACGTGGCCGTACATCTACAAATGATGAATATCTTTCCCGACGTTCAGCAGAAGTGACTTCCTCCGAAATTGTTGACAAAACCCAGGATATAGTTTGGAGTCTCAGTTTTGCACCAAAAAATTACTAGGTCTGACAAGATGGATGCCGCTTTAACCTATGGTAGTCCCTTATATCGCTTCTACTTACAAGGAAGCAAGTAATAAAACTGTTTCGACTAATGTTTTCTGAACGCATGAAGTAAATAGAAGCATAAGCTTTTTAAGAATAATTTGTTGCAGGGATATAGAGAAAGTCATGTGAATGGTACACTTCAGATTTTTACTTTCTCTACACGCACTATGTGCATAGTGTATAGAGAAGGTATTGCACTCCACCCAAAAATTCGATACCGAGATTTCACCGGAAATATATGCTTTAGGGTCCCTTATATCCAAAATAAAGCATTTTCACAAAAAGGTCCGTGTATGTGTGTGTGTGTGTGTGTGTGTGTGTGTGTGTGTGTGTGTGTGTGAACACGATAACTCAAAAACCAAAAGTCGGTAACATACCAAACTTGGTATTTAAATTTAGTATCTTCCAGGGATGCGACACGAAGGTTTTGAGAAAAATCCCCATACCCCAAACTACCCTTTACATGGAACGTTTTGCGAAAATTTTGATTTTCGCAAAAATGGCTCCTACGATTTTGATTAAAATATCAAACATTAAAGATATTTACCTGACAAAACAAAATGTATATCTTGAATTTTCTGGGAATAGCCTCTGAAGATTACTTTATTCTTGACATATTTTACGGAATTTTGCATAACTGCTAAACCGTAAGACTTATATAAAAGCTTACTATACAAGAAATGTATAACACATTAACACACACAATTTATTTTATATACATTTTTTTCGTGGAGTTGATCGTTTTCGAGACATTCCTTATTTTTGGTTTCAGCCATGAAAAACTTACCTTTTTCATGTAGGAATTTGTCAACACCTATCCATATAAACAAAGGAACTTCATTCGCGTAGCAACTAGCTTTTGACTATCACTTTAATCTATGGTAATCCCTCATTTCGATTCTACTTACAAGGAAACAGGTAATAAGACTTTCTGCCAATTTGTTCTCGATTAGTGTGAAGTAAATAGAAGCATAAACTTTTTAACAAAAATGTTGAAAGATGTAGAGAAAGTAATGTGAATGAAACACATCAGATTTTTTTAAGCTGGTCAACCAAAGTGAAGGAAATTAAATTACCATCACAGAGCAACCGGCTTTTAAATAGTTTACTATTATTTTACCTTACTATATAACCTTATTTAATTTTCACAAGGAAATAGCATGGTGCATCGTAACAGCAAATCAATGTTTGTAATACTGCTAGTACATAGCGTTCTTTTGTGCTTCTACCAGTCACAGCTATTCTATCACGCGCTCTGCCATAGCGACAAGGGTCGAGTCCATTCTCGATTAAATTTTCACAACTCACCTAAAATTTCAAGCTCATAAATGACAAAAGTACAATAATAATATATCTTTTACCCCTTTTAATTATTACACAAATTCTACTTTTAACTTTAGATTCAAGGAACATTTTAGTAGGTTTTGTTTACTTTTTACTTTTTCTACCATGTATGTGAAATGTACACAATAGGTTAAGAATGTGTTGCACATCACCCAATATTTTGACACAGAGTTTTTGCTATAAATTCATGTTTTGAGAACTCATGAAACCCAAAACTATTTAAGAGAGAGATTTTTGTGCGAGTGGATGTATGTGTGTGTGTCTGTGTGAGTGTATGTGTGAAAAGCCTAATGTAAATGAAACGTTAAACACCAAACTTGTATTTAATATATTTAAGACAGAATTTTAAGAAAGTTCCCGTCCTAAACTGTACTTTATATGGAGAATTTTTGAACCTGGGAAGTGGCTATAAATATTTTAATTAAAATGTCGAAAAACATTTGCTTGGTACATCTTGAATTGCTAGGAATACTAAATGAACCGAGCATCAATTGCTCGAATACCGAGCAGCTATTAAGAATTTTTACTATCTCTTTAGCCAGTGTATTCCTTTCGTTTCCTTTCTGCTTAGAAGGAAGCAAGTAATAACACTATTTCTGCATATATTTATCTCGGTTACCATAGAACACTTGGTAAAGAATAGTATAGTCTTTTGTTAGAAAGTCAGGTGAGCCTAACATCATATTTTTACTTTCTCTACACGCACTATGTACATAGTGTATAGAGAAGGTATTTCACTCCACCAAAAAATTCGATACCGAGATTTCACCGGAAATATATGTTTTAGGGTCCCCTTTATCTAAAACAAAGTATTTTCAGAAAAAGGTCCGTGTGAGTGTGTCCGTGTGTCTGTCAACACGATAACTCAAAAACGAAAAGTCGGTAAAATACCAAACTTGGTATTTTAAGTTGTGTATCTTGCAGGGATGCGACACGAAGATTTTGAAAAAAATTCCCCTACCCCAAACTACCCTTTACATTGAACTTTTTATCGAAAAGTTTTATTTTCTAAAAAATGGCACTAACAATTTTCATTAAAATATCGTATATTAAAGATATTTACCTGAGAAATAAAATGTGTATTTTGAATTTTCTGAGAACAGCCTCTGAAGACTACTTTATTCTGACTGAATTTTCCGGAATTTTGTATAACTGCTAAACCGTAAGAGATAGGCAAAAATTTACCACACAAAAAAATGTAGAGCACATTAAAACACACAATTTATGTTATGTACATTTTTTTCGTGGAGTTCGTCGTTTTTGAGACATTCCTTATTTTTGGTTTCTGCTATGAAAAACGTATACTTTTCTCATACGGGAACTTGTCAACTCCTATCCATATAAACAAAGGAACTTCATTGACATAGGAACCAGCTTTTGACTATCACTTTAACCTATGTTACGCCCTTAATTCGCCTCTTCTTACAAGGAAGCCAGTAATAGGACTATTGCTGCTAATTTTTTCTGATTAGCATAAAGTAAATAGAAGTATAAGCGTTTTAAGAATAATTTGTTGCAGGTATATAGAGTAAGTCATGTGAGTGTTACACATAAGATTCTCTCTCTCTCTCTCTCTCTCTCTCTCTCTCTCTCTCTCCCTCTCTCTCTTTCTAAATAAAGACATTCTTATGTCTTTTTCAGTAATTGCGGATTAATATACTAGGGGTGATCAATAAGTCCTTAGAAAATCCAATAAATAACACTGGTAGCATCGAGACAAGCTTGTATTCAATAACCGTCGTTTCCTACTCGTTAGCAGTTAAAAGCTTCAGCCAGATCCATCACGTGGTGTCATTGCCATGGGCGATTGAATCAACAATCTTGTGCTTCTTTAGAAAGATGGGGGAAAAATTAGTTTCTATGGTGATTAAATACATCTATTTTAAGACTTAACACCGAAAGAGATAAAAACCGAGTTGGATGAAGTTCATGGCAGATCTACTCCTGCGTTTTCAGCAATTTACAGTTGGATACATGAATTGAAACGTGGTCGATGCATTCACAAATGATAAGATACAGTGTTTTAATTTTGCACCAAAAATCAGTGTCGGCAACGTGGATGTCGCGTTTGCTCTCAATGGAAATTAAACGCAATCGTGTGAATCGATTCTGAAGCTAGTTTGGCACTTTTCCGTCGCAATCCTGACGAGTTTCTGCACGATACATAACTGTGGATAAAATATTGATACACTACTACACTCCAGCTACAAAATTACAGTCGAAACAGTTTTTAAAGTCGAACCGGATCTGAAGAAGGCAAAGGAGGTGAAATCTGCAGAAGAGGTGACGGCCTCGTTTTTTTAGGAGGATACACTCGGAATCATCTACTTCTATTTCTTGTAGAAGAAAAAAAGGATTATTGCGCCGGTTGAATGGAGAAATCAAGAAAAACCACCCTCATCTGTCTAAGAAAAAGATTCTATTCCATGAAGACAATACAGGGGTAGTTTCGATGGTGAAACTCATAGAATTAAGGTTAGAATTACTACAACAACCACTGTATTCACCAGACTTGGCTCCCAGTGATTTTTTTTTTTGTTTTTTTTTTGAAAAAGCGGCTCGGCGGAAAACGATGCACGTCTATGGAACAGATCATCTCCCAAACATATCCCTAATTTTAATACCTGCCGAAATACTACTTTTTGGAGGGCTTAATACGGTTGGAGATACGCTGGGAAAAGTGTATAGAGGTAAAAGGAGGGTATGTTTGAACAGTGTATGTCGTGTCACGGGGTTAAAAGTTATTTAAAAAGGAGATATAAATTATATCCAATATAATATAAATTATACTAAGAGGGGACAAATATGGGTACATTGAAAATGGCCAGGGAAGGAATATTGTAGAACACGTCTAAGATCGCGAGGACAGACAGTGTCAAGTTGACAAAACGACCCAGATAAGATAGTACCGATGAGATTGAACTGAAAAGGTGAGGTTCCACTGCCCGAGGGTGGAAATATCAAGGTCAGAAGCAATTCTCTTGCTGGTCGAGCGACACTTTTTCACTAGCTATGGAAGAGCGGCGGAGGTAAGATGTGATATTAGGGTCCACGGTGGAGTCGCGACGGAAATACTGTTTATTTGATATGGTCGAATTCACAAGTACTAGAAGTTGGATAACTGGCTCCGCTGTAGAAATGAAGGGCTACATGCGGCCACGATAGAATAGTTATTTACAATACAAGTGAATAAATAAGTTTGGTCTACTTATATAATACATTATTTTATCCTACAGATACGATAAATTAATATATGACAAATATTGATTTAATGATTTTACAACAGATAGTAATAAATTAAATAAGGAATGAGGTGTTCAATTGAGGCGTATTTATAGTTATAAAATATGGTAGGCTATGTATGAATACTAATTTTCTTTTTATTGCTGCTAGTTTCAAATCTATTAATTTTACGATGGAGGTTGAGAACGATAATATATCGGTTCCAAATGATATATTAAATGAAGCAAAAGAAGCAGTTGAGACTTTATTACCGTCAACTTCACAGAAATTATACGAAAAAGAGTTTCAGCAATTTCATGTTGATGTTAAAAGCTTATAGAAAATTTGTAGTTGTCAACCATTTATTTATTTATTTACTTTATGCTACTCGTTACCAGAGCAACGAGTGAATGTTATTACTTTCTGTATACTCATTATGTACATAGTGTATAGAGAAGGTATTGCACTCCACCAGAAAATTCGATACCGAAATTTCACCGGAAATATATCTTTTAGGGTCCCCAATATAAAAAAAAAAGCATTTTCACAAAAAGGTCCTGTGTCCGTGATCAATAACTCAAAAACGAAAAGTCGGTAAAATACCAAACTTGGTATTTAAGTTTTGTATCTTCCAGGGATGCGACACGAAGATTTTGAGAAAAATCACCCCACCCTCAACTACCCTTTACATGGAACGTTTTCGAAAATTTTAATTTTCCCAAAAATGGCTCTAACGATTTTGATTACAATTTTTATATCAAAGATATTTACCTTACCAATAAAATGTATATCTTGAATTTTCTGGGAATAGCCTCTGAAGAGTAGTTTAGTCTGGATGAATTTTACTGAATTTTAAATAACTGCTAAACCGTAAGAGATGGACAAAAACTTAGTACTCAAAAAATGTAGAGCAGGTTAAAACACACAATTTATATTATATACATTTTTTTCGTGAGCTCGTCGTTTTTGAAACATTCCTTATTTTTGGTTTCTGCTATGAAAAACTTATACTTTTCTCATACAGGAACTTGTCAACTCCTATCCATTAAACAAAGGAACTTCATTGACATAGCAACCAGCTTTTGACTATCATTTTAACCTATGGTAGTCCCTTATTTCGCTTCTACTTACAAGGAAGCAAGTAATAAGACTATTTCTGCTCATTTTTCCTGATTAGCATAAAGTAAATAGATGTATAACTTTTTTAAGAATAATTTGTTGCAGGGATATAGAGAAAGTCATGTGAATGGTACACATAAGATTTTTTGTTTTTATTGCTGGTAGTTTCAAATTGATTAAGTTTACGATGGACGTTGAGAACGATAATATATCGGTTCCAAAAGTATATTAAATGAAGCAAAAGAAGCAGTTGAGACTTTATTACAGTCAACTTCAGAGAAAGTAAACGAAAAAGAGTTTCAGCAATGTCATGTTGATGTTAAAAGGTTATAGAACATTTGTAAATATCAACCATTTGTTTACTTTATGCTACTCGTTTGCGGAGCAACGAGTGAATTTTATTTACTTTATCCCACACGTTGCGCTAATAACTATCACTTTGATTTAAAGTTCAAGCATAGCAATGGTGTGTATTACAAGTATCTGTTGGATAAACAGTGCTTATTTGATGTACCAACAGACAGTCAAAAGTAATAAGGAATGAAAAGCATTGTTTAACAGGGGAAAATTTACGAGGAATGCGTGTGTGTTCGACAGGAGAAAAGGCTGAACAAAATAGTTCAACGAGTTCAATAATGATCTGGAATTCGAAGGAAATAACTTGTGTCTCATGATACCCAAGAAAGATTCTATGCCAACAAAAGCCTGAGCTAGGGCACCCATAAATCCACTCCATTCCTAAATATCCAAAACCAGCACGCAGGATATGAACCTGGGACTGCCATGTAAGTACCACCACATGTTGAAGAATAAAAAAAAAATGATGTGTTCCATTCACATGACTTTCTCTACATCTCTGGAAGACATTATTGTTAAAAAACATATGCTTCTTTTTCTTTACTTAAGTTTGGTATCTCCCAAGCATACGACACGAAGATTTTCAAGAAAATTTCCCACCCCCAATTACTCTTTATATAGAACTTTTTTTCGAAAATTTTGATTTTCTCAAAAATGGCTCTAACAATTTTGATTAAAATATCGTATATACCTGACAAATAAAATGTATATCTTGAATTTTCTGGGAATAGCCTCTGAAGACTACTTTATTGTAGATGAATTTTACGAAATTTTGCATAACTGCTAAACCGTAAGAAATGAACAAAAACTTACTACACAAAAAATGTAGAGCGCATTAAAACACACAATTTATGTTATATAAATGTTTTCGAGGAGTTGGTCGTTTTTTTGAGATATTCCTTGTTTTTGGTTTCAGGTTTAAAAAACTTGTACTTTTCTTATACAGGAATTTGTCAACTCGTATCCATACAAACAGAGAAACTTCAGTCACCTAGTAACCAGCTTTTGACTTCACTTTATCCTAAGGTACTCCCTTATTTCGCTTTTACTTAAAAGGAAGCAAGTAATAAGACTATTTCTGCTAATTTTTTCTCGATTAGCACGAAATAAATAGAAGAATAAGCTAATTAACAATAGTTTGTTACACAGAAGTAGAGAAACTCATGTAAATGGAACACATCAGATTTTTTATCTTCAGTACTTTCTTTTTTTTTTTAAGAAAAGTTTTACTCCTTGGAATAAATTGTATTTTTTATAGGGTGATTTTTATTTAGGTAGATTAAAGTAAAAAATCTGATGGTGTTCCATTTACATGGCTTTCTCTATATCACTGAAACAAATTATTCTATTTACTACATCTAATGGAGTAAAAATTAGCAGAAATAGTCTTATTACTTGCTTCCTTGTTAGTAGAAGCGAAATAAGGGGGTACCATAGGTTAAAGTGATGCTAGCTGGTTGCTCTGCGACCGAGTTCCTTTGTTTGTATGGACAGGAGTCCTGTATGAGAAAAGTATAAGTTTTTATAGCTGTAACCAAAAACAAAGAATATCTCAAAAACATTCAACTTCACGAAAAAAATGTTACAACATAAATTGTGTGTTTTAAGGTGCTCTACATTTTTTGTGCGGTAAGTTTTTGTCTATCACTTACGGTTTAGCAGTTATGCAAAATTCCGTAAAATTGACCGAGAATAAAGTAGCCTTCAGAGGTTATTCCCAGAAAATTCAAGATATACATTTTATTTGTCATGTATATACCTTTAATATACGATATTTTAATTAAAATCGTTAGAGTCATTTTTTAGAAAATCAAAATTTTCGAAAAAAGTTCCATGTAAAGGTTAGTTTGGGGTGGGGGGATTTTTCTCAAAATCTGCGTGTCGCATCCCTGGAAGTTTGGTATTTTACCGACTTTTCGTTTTTGAGGTATTGTGTTCACAGGCACACGGACACACTGACACACGGACCTTTTTCTGAAAATACTTTTTTTGGATACAGGGGGCCCTAAAACATATATTTCGGGTGAAATCTCGGTATAAAATTTTTAGTGGAGTGCAATAGCTTCTCTATACAATATAAACATAGCACGTATAGAGAAAGTAAAAATGCAAAATAATATGATTTTTTGTCTTTTTCTAAGGTTTTATTGAACGTCACTCGTAGGGAATCTTGAGACCTTGTTGAATAATTACTACCCACTGGAAGAAAACTTCCAAGTCCCTTCCTGTGTGTATTCGTTTGTTTCTACAAGATGTGATACTCCAAGCCTTTCTCTTAAGCTACCGTGTTATTCTGGAGCTGGTCTTAATTGCCTTCTTGACGAGCTCGTCTTCCTTAATTAAGCCCTGACTTCGTATATCCGAGCTTTGCTTGCCTGTCCCGACGTGAGGAAATACATTCTGGTGCTGAGAAAGGTTTGTGGTTCTGCTTTCAGAGGGCGCTATTATTGAAAATGTGACAGTTTCTTCTACCGCCAATGTTAACATAAAATGGAAATATCTGTGGAGGGTGGGGAAATAAACTAGCTCGTCCCCAAAGTTCGAGCAAGGGTTGGGGAGAAAGTGAATGTGCTGTTGCTATTCAGTTCTGACAAAATTCTCCATTATTGCAGATGAAGTGACTGCACAAGCCCATTGTGGTGTTGCACAAAATAGATTCTATTTACGTCATTTTAGAGTATACACGTCAGTTCCAAATGGAAGATTCACAACAAAAAATCCATATTTGTGCTCTAAAAGCATTTTTTTTGCTTTCTCTATCACGTGCATAGTAGCCAGAGAAAGTATTGCATTCTACTCAAAAAGTTGATACAGTGAGCTCACTGTAAAAAATACTTTCAATAAAAAGATATAATAAATATAAAAATCTGATGTGTACCATTCACATGACTTTCTCTTTCTCAAATTATTCTTAAAAATCTTATACCTCTCTTTACTTTATGCTAATCAGAAAAAATTAGCAGAAATAGTTTTATTACTTGCTTCCTTGTAAGTAGAAGCGAAATAAGGGACTATCATAGGTTAAAGTGATAGTCAAAAGTTGGTTGCTATGTCAATGAAGTTCCTTTGTTTATATGGATAAGAATTCCTGAATGAGAAAAGTATAAGTTTTTCATAGCAGAAACCAAAAATAAGGAATGTCTCAAAAAGGACGAACTTCGCGAATATATATAACATAAATTCTGTGTTTTAACGTGCTCTACATTTTCTGTGCAGTAAATTTTTGCCCATCTATTACGGTTTAGCAGTTATTCAAAATTCATCCAGAATAAACTACTCTTCAGAGGCTATTCCCAGAAAATTCAAGATATACATTTTATTTGTCAGGTAAATACCTTTAATATACGAAATTTTAATCAAAATTGTTAGAGCCATTTTTGAGAAAATCAAAATTTTCGAAAAAAGTTCCATGTAAAGGGTAGTTTGGGGTGGGGGGGATTTTTCTCAAAATCTTCGTGTCGCATCCCTGGAAGATACTAAACTTAAATACCAAGTTTGGTATTTTACCGACTTTTCGTTTTTGAGTTATCGTGTTCACGAGAACACGAACACACGGACACACACGGACCTTTGTCTGAAAATGCTTTTTTTGGATATTGGGGACCCTAAACCATATATTTCCGGTGAAATCTCGGTATCGAATTTTTGGATGGAGTGTAATACCTTCTCTACACACTATGTACATAGTGCGTACAGAGAAAGTAAAAATAAATATTATATAAAAATAATAACAGTCAATAAAGAATCTGACGTGTTCCATCTACATGATTTTCTCTATATCTCTGCAAAAAATAATTATCATTCTTCTATTTTCTTCATGTTACATGAGAAACGATTAACATAAATGGTCTTATTACTTGCTTCCTTTAACGTAAAAGAGAAAAAGAGAGAGTATACTAGGCTAAAGCGATAATCAAATCTTTTAAAAGCCGGTTGCTATGTGACTGAAGTTTTACTGCTGGTCATGTAAGAGGACGAATTTTAATTGTTTCACACAGCGGCCGGATTTTAAAGGACTTGTCTGTTGTTTTAGCCTAGTGTATTTTCCTTCTATTTACAAGGAACCAAGTAAAAAGCCAATGTTTGTTAATGTTTAACTCGATTAGCTTGAAGAGAAGAGAGCTTGTAAGAATAGCTTGCCAAACAAGTAGGGAAGGTCATGTAAGTGGAACACGTCAGATTTTTAATATAACAACAATGTAGGTCGAGCTCTGGCTGGGGGTGTGGGGAGCATAAACTTAAAATGTCAGAGCTAACTTTGGCTTTTTAAGGTTTTGGATTTCTTATTTTCAGGTGGCTTCCCGTTGTATTAATTATGAAATAAAATTCTTTGCAGGAGCGGTGAAAAATAAATTTGCGAAACTTTTAAAAGAGTTTATAATTAATTTGAAAGATGAAGCCTCTGAACAGACGAAGTTGTTAGGTAACTCAATTAAGACATAGAAGATGTAGTTTAATCTCGAAACTAAATATAAATAAATATATATACATATATATATATATATTAATATATAAAATAAAGTCGTGTTAGTTGCACTATTTATAACTCAAGAACGCCTGAACCGATTTGGCTGAAAATCGGTGGGTAGGTAGCTTAGAACCAGGAGACGGACATAGGATACCTTTTTTTTTTAGGCCGCGCCGTGGCCGGTAGTTAGACCACTCACCTCTCACCTAGACGACCTGGGTTCGATCCCAAACGACGGCTTGTGAGATTTGTGGTGGACAAAACAGCGCTGGGGTGGGCTTTCTCCGGGACTCCGGTTTTACCCACCATCTCATTCCAGCGGTGCTCCATCATCATTCATGTGTCATCAGTGTCACCGCCTGCGGTGCCATAAGTAGTTAAATTGGGCGTTTAACACTACAAAAAAAGGAAACTTTTTATCCCGTTTCCGTAGGACATGACATAAAACTTGGTATAACAAAACGTAACAGACAGAAAAAAGAAAAATTTATCCGTGAAAACATCAGTCTAGCCGTTCATTTGTTGAAAATAGTATAATAAAACGCAACTGACACGGAATAACAAAACGCAACTGACAGCTAAACGTAATGTTGTCTATGGTTCAGTATGGTTGAAAATTTGACAGTTAGAAATTTTGAAGTTGAGTGGTTGATGTGTTTGTTTCGAGTTTCTATTGGCTTATTGTGCTGATATTATCATTAACCATGCCACGACCAAGACGTAGCCGTAATGCAACTAGGATTCGAGAAATTGCGAATGAAAGGACTGAAGAAGAACAAGAAATTGCACGTGAGGAGCGAGGCGTTAGTATGGCTCGACTTGGTGCTTCTCGATCACAAGAGCAAAGCGAGGCAGCCCGTGAAACGGCTCGGTTGGCAATGCGAGCAAACTTCAGAGATCAACCACTAGATAATTTTCGACGCACAAGAAGAAATATATCAAGTACTGATTTGAATCAAGCAGCGTTTCGATACGATTGCAGCACTGATTACTGCTTGCATACTAGCTCAATTCTATTGGCTGTGTAACAAATGAAGATGAGGCCACCAACTATCCAACTGAATTTTTAAACTCCTTGGATGTGCCTGGCTTACCACCGCACAATTTACGACTAAAGGTTGGCTCCGTAGTAATCATGCTTCGAAACATAAACCAACCAAAACTGTGCAACGAAACGCGTTTGGTGGTAAGTAAATTGATGAAAAATGTGATTTACGCGACGATACTAAAAGAAAATTCGAAGGTGAGGAAGTTCTCATTCCGAGCATCCCGATGATCCCAACCGATTTGCCGTTTGAGTTTAAACGACTTCAATTACCGATCCGTCTTGCATTCACCATGACCATTAATAAATCACAAGGCCAGTCCTTGAAAGTTTGTTTGTTTTTCCCATGGTCAATTATATGCGGTATGTCCACGGGTCGGAAGACCATCTGCGTTATTTGTTCTTGCGCCTGATAATAAAACAAGAAATGTCGTCTATCACAAGATACTTCACTGAAGAGTGCAACCCATGCACCAAAATAAATGACCAATAAAGAATCATTAAAATACCTGATTTTTATTTTCTCTGTACGAACTATGTACATGTTTCGAGACTCCCTGAATATAAAAAAAAGCATTTTTAGAAAAATATCCGTGTGTGTGTCTGTGGGCAGCATATCTAAAAAACGAAGAGACCGTTAAAGCCCAAACTTGGTATTTCAGTTTGGTATCTTCCAAGAATGCGACACGAAGATTTTCAAGAAATCCCCCCACCCCAAACTACCCTTTACATCGAAAAATTTTTGAAAATGTTGATTTTCTTTATAAATGGCTCTAACAATTTAGATTAAAATATCGTATATTAAAGATACTTATCTAACAAATAATATGTATATCTTGTATTTTCTGGGAATAGCCCCTGGATGAATTTTACGGAACTGTGTATAACTGCTAAACTGTAAGAGATGGACAAAAAATTACCACACAAAATATGTAGAGCACGTTAAAACACAAGATTTATGTCATATACATTTTTTTCGTGGAGTTGGTCGTTTTTTAGATATTCCTTTTTCTTGGTTTCAGCTTTGAAAAACTTGTACTGTTCTCATACAGGAATTTGTCAACTCCTGTCCGTACAAACTAAGGAGCTTCAGTCACATAGTAACCAACTTTTGACTATCACTTTAACCTATGGTACTCCCTATTTCGCTTCTACTTACAAGAAAGCATGTAATAAGAATATTTCTGCTAATGTTTTCTCGATTAGCATTAAGTAAATAGAAGCATAAGCCTTTTAACAATTTGTTGCAGAGATGTAGAGAAGGTCATGTGAATTGAACACATCAGATTTTTTTATTTATATTTATTATCCTAATAAAAATTTTAACTTAATAGAATCCAAAATCTGCTCATTTATTGACTCTAAGGCGGAACAAAGTTCGCCACGTCAGTTAGTATAACATAAAAGCAACGAAAAGTTACAAAAGGTTGGCATTTCGTCAATAAAAGCGAAGGAACCCCAAAATGGTAGTTCTAATAACTTCCCCTTCATACACACCTGACCAAAGGGATTTTCACACCAATAATTTACAGATATGTTTGATGTAGAATATATGATGAAAGTAATTAGATGTATATTTTGAAAATCTGATATGTTCCAATCGCATAATTTTCTCTAACCTTGCCAAACACTGACTTTTATTCTTTTACCTACATCATACCAATCGAGGTTAGCAGAATTTGTCTTATTATTTGCTTCTTTGTAAGTGGAATGGGAATAAGGAACAATTTTAAAAGTTGGTCGCAAAATGAAACAATTGAGGTTCGCTTCGCTTTGCATAGTCACGTTTGAGAAAAGTTAGGTAGCTTAAATCTGAAGCTCATATCAAGGAATAGCTCAAAAATAGCAAATTCTGCGAGAAAAACTTATATTACATAAATTATTCATTTTAACGAAATCTCCATTTTTAAGTGTTAACTTTTCGTCTATCTGATACGGTATAATAGTTATGCAAAATTCTCCAAAATTGATTCAGTATAAAGAGGTATTCAGAGGCTATTTCCAAAAAAGTCAAAATATACATTTCATTGTGATGTAAATATCCTTTATATGCGGTATTGTAATTAAAATCTTAAGAACCATTTTTGAGAAAATTGAAATTTTCCAAAAATGTTGCATGTAAAGAGTAGTTGGGGTCGGGGGAATTTTGTTTAAAATCTTCGTGTCGCTTACTTGGAAACTTTATATCAAGTTTGGTATTTCACAGATTTTTCATTTCTAAGTTAAGCTACCCACAAACACCCTCATACACGGACATATTTATAATTTTTTTTCTAACCAGTATGCACATTGTACACACAGACTAGAGAAAATAAAAAAGGCCTCTTTTGAAAACATACTTTTGTTGGAAGAAAGCAAAGGGCTGAAGGAAAGTAAATTAGTTATCGTAGATATGCATGCTCAAGAGAGAGCAAAAGGCGCGTCAATGATTTTGGATCCCTGCAATGGTTTTATTTATATAATTTGGCAGAAAACCATCAATTGCCTTCCACTTCTACCAACCACTTGTTGGATTAAGCCAAGGAACGGCGAAAGAGTTAAGAAAAAGCATTTTTACTTTCTCTATACGTATCTACTATGTAGATAGTGTATAGAGAAGATATTGCACTCCACCACAAAATTCGATACCGAGATTTCACTGGAAATATATGTTTTAGGGTCCCCTTTATCCAAAAAAAGTATTTTCAGAAAAAGGTCTGTGTGTGTCCGTGTGTCCGTGAACACGATAACTCAAAAACGAAAAGTCGGCAAAATACCAAACTTGGTATTTAAATTTAGTACCTTCCAGGGATGCGACACGAAGCTTTTGAGAAAAATCCCCACACCCCAAACTATCTTTCCATGGAACTTTTTTCGAAAATTTTGATTTTCTAAAAAATGGCTCTAACAATTTTCATTAAAATATCGTATACTAAAGATATTTACCTGGCAAATAAAATGTATATTTTGAATTTTCTGGGAATAGCGTCTGAAGATTACTTTATTCTGAGTCAATTTTACGGAATTTTGTCATAACTGCTAAACCGTAAGAGAGGGCAAAAACTTACCATACAAAAAATGTGGAGCAACTTAAAACACACAATTTATATTATATACATTTTTTTGTGGTGTTGATTGTTTTTGAGATATTCTTTGTTTTTGGTTTCAGCTATAAAAGACATACTTTCCTCATACAGGACTTTGGACTTTGTGAACTCGTGTCCATACAAACAAAGGAACTTCAGTCACACAGCAACCAGCTTTTAACTATCACTTTAACCTATGGTGCCACCTTATTTTGCTTCTACGAACAAGGAAGCAAGTAGTAAGACTATATCTGCTAATTTTTTCTCGATTAGATGAAGTAAATAGAATAATTTGTTGCGTGATGAAAGTCGTGTGAATGGAACACATCAGATTTTTAATTTAGTGGGTGGAAGACACTAGCTAGATGTACCCGTCTCCGATTAGCTGTATGTGGAATGCCTCGCACTCAAACCCTATGCAAAGAACAGAAGTCTGTTTTGGAGCGAAGTAAAGAGAGACGTTACACTGAGTGACAGAATGTTCTACTGTTAACACTACTGACATGTGGTAAAAGACCTACTGTTAGCACCAACTGTCTAAAAAGTAGTTTCTGCAATAGCTAGAGAAAGTCATATCTGGGAATTGGAACACGTCAGACTTTTTATATTCTCTACACGAACTATGTGCATAGTGTATAGAGAATGTACTGCATTCCACCCAAAAATTCGATACCGGGATTTCACCGGAAGTACATGTTTTGGAAAAATGTCCGTGTATGTGTGTGTGTGTGTGGCTAGCGAAGCTCAAAAACGAAAACACCGTTGAATACCATACTTGGTATTTAATATCTTCCAGGGATGTGACATGAAAATTTTGAAGAAAATTTCCGCACCCCGATTATCCTTTACATGGAAAAAAAAATTAAAATGTTGATATTCTCAACAATGGCTCTAACGACTTTGATTTAAATCTCTTATATTTAAGATATTTACATGACAAATAAAATGCATGTCTAACTTTTTGGGAATAGCCTCTTTATTCTGGATGAATTTTGCGGAATTGTTTATAAATGGTAAAGCGTAAAAGACCGGCAGAAACTAGCTTAAAAATTTAAATCTCGTTAGAACACTCAGTTTATATTATATACGTTTATTTCGTAGAATTTACTATTTCTGAGATATTCCTAATTATTTGCAATTTATAATACACGGAAAGTTGTAAACTCCTGGGCCCTGCACAGAAACGGATCTCAACCACATGGCAAACAGCCTTTAAAAGATTTGACTTTCGTTTTATCCTAGTGTATTCACTTATTTCCCTTCTACTTATAAGGAACTAAGTAATAAGAATACACTTTTCAACAATAATTTATTATAGAGATGTAGAAAAAGCCATGTGTATACAACACATCATTTTAAAGTAAAAAATGAAAATGTGTTGTATACACATGACTCTATACGTACTATGTACATAGTGTATACAGAAGGTATTGCACTCCACCAAAAAATTCGATACCGAGATTTCACCGGAAATGTATGTTTTTGGGTTCCCTGTATCGAAAAAAGTATTTTCAGAAAAAGGCTCGGGTGTGTGTGTCTGTGAACACGATAACTAAAAAACGAAAAGTCGGTATTTAAGTTTAGTATCTTCCAGGAATGTGACACGAAGATTTTGAGAAAAATCTCTCCCACCCACAAACTACCCCTTACATGGAACTTTTTTCGATTAAAATATCGTAAATTAAAGCTATTTACCTGACAAGTAAAAGGTATATCTTGAAATTTCTGGGAATAGCCTCTGAAGAGTAATTTATTCTGGATGAATTTTACGGAACATTGAATAACTGCTAAACCGTAAGAGATGGACAAAAACTTACTACACAAAAATGTAGAGCACGTTAAAACAATTAATTTACGTTATATATATTTTTTCGTGGAGCTCATCATTTTTGAGACATTCCTTGTTTTTGGTTTCTGCTTTGAAAAACTAATACCTTTCTCATACAGGAATGAAATTCAGTGACATAGCAACAGAGCTTTTGACTATCACTCTAACCTATGGTACTCCCTTATTTCGCTTCTATTTACAAGGAAATAAGTAATAAGACTAGTTCTGCTAATTTTTTGTCGATTAGCATGAAATTAATAGAAGCATAAGTTTTTAATAATAATTTGTTGCAGAGATGTAGAGAAAGTCATGTGAATGGAACAAGAGTTTTTATTATTGGGCTCAAAATATAGTGTCCTCGTATTATTTCAACCTAATCTACCTTCCTACGTTTCTTGTGAACTAGGAATAACTTACTTAGCTCAACACTTGGTTTTACTCAGCTTAAGAATGGATATTTAGCATTTTCCAAGTCGATTACAATTTGGGACCGGAGCGCGCAATATGCACGTCCAGTGAAATTATCAACTTCAGGAATTACGATCACTACGAATGTGTTTCTGGATTCCACAAGCGAGTTCCACACAAAAGCCATCGCGGTCTACCTCAGCCACTACATCATTGGGCTTTATCCTCCCCCATAAAGTAGAACAATGTTCTTGGGATCTCCGTCGTCCTTCGGTTTGCTGTGGTCAATTGAGAGCGGACAGGCTTTGTGCTGGATTTCCTATACTCGAAATGCTTTCGCACTAATCTACATAATCTAAAACTACAGTCCTTGACGAGAAGCCCGGAGCTTGAAGGCGGAAGCCGTGCCATTTACAATTAATCTAGCACTCTTGTTCCTTTCGGATTACCAACTGAAGCAAACCAAATAATATGTAAACTGTGTGCAATTAAACCCTTTTGCGCTACGGTCGATATAAACATAGGTTTGAGTGATTATAAGTCTTAGAAAATTTTAAATCAATTATATCTGCCAACTCTCACGGATTATTTGCACTAATTCCAGGCAATATACGACGGTCGGCCGAGAAGTCCGGGCCTCACACAAATATAGCGCCACTAGGCCAGTTAGACGGTAGCATCGCGAACTTTAATTCTAGACTAGCTTGCATCCATAGTTACAGGGCAATAGCTTGTTTAGTTTACGAATGACAGCATTTTAAACAAGACAACTTTATAGTTTATACGAAAATGGAGGATTTGTAAAAACGAGCAGTGGTTAAATATTTCCATTTGAAAGGCTTAACGACTAAATAAATCAAGGAGGAAATCGACAGTACATTAAAAGACTCTACCGCGTCATATTCAATGATTAAAAGGTGGGTTACAGAGTTGTTCTGGACGCCCTGTAGAAGTGACAATTCCAGACATCGTTTAGTACCGGAAGACCGCAGATTAAAGTTGTTTGAGACAGCAGAGGCTGTAAACATACGATATTTTAATCAAAATATTTAGAGCTATTTTTTTAGAAAATCAAAAATGTCGAAATAAGTTCCATGTTAAGTGTAGTTTGGGGTAGGGGGATTCTTCTCGCAATCTTCGTATCGTATCTCTGGGGGCAACTAAGTTTAAATACAAAATTTGATGTTTTCATTTCTACAATATAACTTCTCTATATTATGTACATAGTATGTGTAGAGAAATTTAAAAAATCTGAGGTGTTACACTTACATAACTTTCTCTAGCTACTCTACAAACCTCCTACAAAAGATTATTATTCTTTGTACACAATGCTAATCGAGATAAATATTAGCAGAATGTTCTTATTACTTTGTTCCTTATAAGTAGAAGAGAATAAGGGAATGCGCTCTGCTAAAGTGATTGTCAAATGTTTTAAAAGCTATCGTCATGCGATTGTCATTGCAAAACATTTCTTTGCTTGGCCAGGAGTAGAACAAAAGAAAAACGGACACTTCCTGTTTGAGAAAACTTTAAGTACTTCACAATTGAAACCAATAACAAGGAATATCTCGGAAACGGTTTCCTCCACAATGAAAAGGTAAAGGACATTAAATTGTGTGTTTTGACGTGATGTACATTTTTTGTGCAGTGAATTTTTTTTTATCTCTTACGGTTTAGCAGTTAAGCAAAATTAATCCAGAACAAAGAGCTCTTCAGAGGCTATGCCCCAGAAATTCGAAATATACATTTTATTTTTGACATAAATTGCTTTAATATAGGGGGTTTTAATCAAAATCGTTAGAGACATTTTTAAGAATATCAACATTTTCGAAATTGTTTCCATGTAAAGGGGAGTTTGTGATAGGGGGATTTTTTGGAAAATCTTCTTGTCGCATCCTTGGAAGATACTAAACCTAATAACCAAGTTTGGTATTTAATGGTCTTTTCGTTTTGGGGTTATGCTGTCCACAGACCTCTTTAATTTCTCTATACGCACTATGTACATAGTGTATAGAGAAAGTATTGCACTCCACCAAAAATTCGATACCGAGATTCCACCGGAAATATTTTGTTTTAGGGTCCCCAATATCCAAAAAAAGCATTTTCACAAAAAGGTCCGTGTGTGTGTGTGTGTGTGTGTGTGTGTGTGTGTGCCAGTGTGTCCGTGTGTCTGTGAACACGATAACTCAAAACCGAAAAGTCGGTAAAATACCAAACTTGGTGTTTAAGTTAAGTATCTTTCAGGAATGCGACACAAAGATTTTGAGAAAAATCCCCCCACCCCCAACTACCCTTTACATGGAACGTTTTTCGAAAATTTTGCTTATCTCAAAAATGGCTGTAACGATTTTGATTAAAATTTCGGATATTAAGCATATTTACCTGACAAATAAAATGTATATCTTGAATTTTATAGGAATAGCCTCTGAAGGGTAGTTTATTCTGGATGAATTTTGCGGAATTTTGCATAACTGCTAAACCGTAAGAGATGGAAAAAAACTTACTACACAAAAATGTAGAGCACGTTAAAACACACAATTTATTCAAAATCTTCTCGGGCTTCTAGCCAGGTAATAACTTGGCTAGAAGCCCGAGAAGATTTTGAATTAACACGTCGCCAGGAAAGCTATAGTTCTTATTTCACACAATTTATGTTATATAATTTTTTTTTCGTGCAGTTCGTCGTTTTTTGAGACTTTCCTTATTTTTGGTTTCTGCTATGAAAAACTTATTTTTTCCTCATACAGGAACTTGTCAACTCCGATCCATATAAACAAAGGAACTTCATTGACATAGCAACCAGCTTTTGACTATCACTTTAACCTATGGTAGTCCCTTATTTCGCTTCTACTTACAAGGAAGCAAGTAATAAGACTATTTCTGCTATTTTTTTCTGATTAGCATAAAGTAAATAGAAGTATAAGCTTTTTAAGAATAATTTGTTGCAGGGATATAGAGAAAGTCATGTGAATGGTACACATCAGATTTTTTAAAAATTTTTTCGGACTCAGGGGACCCAAAAAAACATATTTCTGGTGAAACCTCGGTATATCGAATTTTTGGGTGCATTACAATATTGGGCTAGAGAAAATAAAAAGGACAGAAATAAGAAAGTCTATGTGGTGCTTTCAATAGCAATAACACAATATACTTCCATTGCATTACAATTTACACGAGCATTTCTGGTTACGAGATGTAATTATTTGATTGTAATGTCACCTTGAGTACTTGGGTACTCGACCTACATAGCATTTCACTCTCAGCTCTGTGAGAAGCTCTTGTGTGAAGTACGCATTATGTACCACAAGCAGCGCTAGTGTTTATCGGTGGCTCCAATCTCGTGATTTCTGGAATAGCGGTATAATGACATACTTGTCAACAAACAGCGCGATATGAGTGCCAAACAATCAATGCTCTTTGTTTTCCTACCTTTGTATCACACAGGACACATATTCTACATTGTTTTGTTTGGATTCCGATAATCATGTCGAACCAGCACACTGCAATGACTCCTATCAGCTGCATCATTAATCTGCTAATGTTTAAAGCATTTGGAAGCTTCTGTCAAGTTCTGCTGCAGAAGAATAAATGTATTAGTGCTCCATAGGAAGAATATTAGATTATTACTTTCTCTATACGCACTATGTACATAGCGTATAGAGAAGGTATTGTAATGCACCCAAAAATTCGATACCGAGATTTCACCGGAAACACATGTTTTGGGTGCCCCTGAATCCGCGTCTGTGCATGTGTCTGTGGACAACATAACTCAAAAACGAAAAGACCATTAAATACCAAACTTGGTATTTATGTTTGGTATCTTCCAGGGATGCGACACGAAGATTTTGAGAAAAATCCCCCCACCCCAAACTACCCTTTACATGGAACTTTTTTCGAAAATTTTTATTTTCTCAAAAATGGCTCTAACGATTTTGATTAAAATATCGTATATTAAAGATATTTACCTGAAAAATAATATGCATATCTTCAATTTTCTGGAAAAAGCCTCTGAAGACCACTTTATTCTGGGTCAATTTTACGGAATTTAGCATAACTGCTAAACCGTAAGAAATGGACAAAAACTTACCACAAAAAATGAAGAGCACATTACAACACACAATTTATGCAATATACATTTTTTCGAGGAGTTGATCGTTTTTGAGATATCTCTTGTTTCTGTTTTCGCTTTAAAAAACTTGTACCTTTCTCATATAGGACTTTGTGAACTCGTGTCCATACAAACAAAGCAACTTCAGTCACATAGCAACCAGCTTTGGACTATCACTTTAACCTATGGTACTCCCTTCTTTGTAAGTAGAAGGGGAACAGGAGGATACACTAGGCTAAAGTGATTGTTAAAAAGTTGGTTACTATTTTGTGCATCTCTTACGGTTTATCAGTACATAAATTCAGTAAAATTCATTCAGAATCTATTCCTAGAAATTTCAAGATATACATTTTATTTGCCTTATAATTATCTTTTATATACGGTATTTTAATCAAAATTGGTAAAGTCATTTTTGAGAAAATCGACATTTTCGAAAAAATTTCCATGTAAAGGGTAGTTTGGTGATGGGGATTTTGCTCAAAATCTTCGTGTCGCATCCCTGGAAGATACTGAACCTAAATACCAAGTTTAGTATTTTACCGAATTTTCGTTTTCGAGTTATCTTGTTCACAGACAGACACACACACACACACACACACACACACACACAAATTAGTCCTTATCCCAAAGATGCTTTCTATATATAGTACGTGTGGAGAAAGTAAAATTAAAAGATAATATGTATATATATATATATATATATATATATATATATATTAAGTTTTACAAGAAAATATATAAATGATAATTAAAGAAAAATTAAAATAAAATTGTCTTAAAATATATGTAAAATCTTATGGCTAGGTTTAGTATAGTTAAAAAATGTGCAATTTTTTAGTTTTTTTAACCAGAGATCAAGTGTATAAAACATTATTTGAAAATATTTATTTAGATTAGCGATATGTAATTTTTACTTTCTCTATAGGCACTATGTACATAGTGTATAGAGAATGTATTTCACTCCACCAAAAAATTCGATACCGCGATTTCACCGGAAATATATGTTTTAGGGTCTCCAATATCCAAAAAAAGCATTTTCACAAAAAGGTCCGTGTGTATGTGTCCGTGTGTCTGTGAACACGATAACTCAAAAACGAAAAGTCGGTAAAATACCAAACTTAGTATTTAAGTTTAGCATCTTCCAGGGATGCGACACGAAGGTTTTGAGAAAAATCCCCCCAACCCAGACTACCCTTTACATTGAACTTTTTTCGAAAATTCCGATTTTCTCAAAAATGGCTCCAACGATTTTGATTAAAATATCATATTAAAGACATTTACCTGACAAATAAAATGTATATCTTGAATTTTCTGGGAATAGCCTCTGAAGAGTAGTGTATTCTGGATGAATTTTACGAAATTATGAATAACTGCTAAACCATAAGCGATGGACAAAAACTTACTGCACAAAAAATGTAGAGCACGTTAAAACACACATTTTATGTTATATACATTTTTTTCGTGGAGTTGGTCGTTTTTGAGACATTCCTTGTTTTTGGCTTCTGCTATGAAAAACAAGGAACTTCAGTGACATAGCAACCAGCTTTCGATTATCACTTTAACCTATGGTACTACCTTATTTCCCCTCTACTTATAAGGAAGCAAGTAATAAGACTATCTCTGCTAATGTTTTACTGATTAGCATAAAGTAAATAGAAGTATAAGATGTTTAAGAATAATTTGTTGCAGGGATATAGAGAAAGTCATGTGAATGGTACACATCAGATTTTTGAAATTATAGTTGTGTATTAATATTTTATATTTATTTTATGAACATTTATCTTAAAATAATAAAATATTAGTTGTTATGAAAAAGAAAAAAAACTAAGGATTTGGATTACTTGCACCGGTTTAAATAATTCAATATCAGGTTATGATATTGAAGATTATTTAATTATTTATTCATTTACTACAAGAGGAAAGGGCTAAATTTAATACACCCGATGTATCCATACTACAATTTTAAACTTTTGTAGCAAAGTATTTTTAATAACGTTAGGAAGGCAGTGGGACTGCAGAGCTCATTAAAGAGGGAGCCAGCTGTGAAAGTTTTGGAACCGCTTGGTATTTCACTGCTAGCGACAAAGCAATAGCTGGACATGGTCCCCTGACCCTCGCCACAGCGTTCCTTTTCATCACCACATGTTCCCGGAATTCAGCAGTTTGTTCTAGGAATTCCAGGCGGGAACGCAATACCACATACTTAGAAATTAGTACGGTGTAGAGATTGGATTCATAAATATAGGTCAGCGGTGCGTTGCTTCTCTAAATGCTTTTGAAACTCAGTCGTGTAAGTTTATTGGAAACACGTTGGAAACCGAAATCTAAATCATTAAACCACAAGCAAAAGTAATTAAACCCACAAACTCTTGGATTTTCGCCGGGCGCTGACCACACAGAATGCTTATTTATAACCAGCAGAAAATAGTTCCCATTGCACATTGTGTTAAATATGCCTGTGTGTATGTATAAATTCCATTTACAATAATAATTTTACAGTTTGAAACTCCTGGCGCAACAGCCCAGAACGGACCAGGGCCTACCGTCTATCGCCCTCCGTGGTGTAATGTTTACCATACTAACTTCATATACCCAAGGTCACGGGTTCAACCCCGGCGTAGGACGATGGATTTATTTCGGCTGTAAAATATTTAGCATGGCTTCCTTCGGAAGGAAAGTAAAGCCGTTGGTCCCGTGTCGTAGATATACGGCACGTATAAGAACCTCAAGTCAGATAGAAACGCCTCTCAGCAAAATTAAAATCTGATGCGTTCCATTCACATGACTTTCTCTATATCTCTGTAACAAATTATTATTAAAAAGCTTATGCTTCTATTTACTTCATGCTAACTGAGAAAAATTAGCAGAAATACTCTTATTACTTGCTTCCTTGTAAGTAGAACCCAAATAACGGAGTGCCATAGGTTAAAGTGATAGTCAAAAGCTGGTTGCTATGAGACTGAAGTTCCTATATTTGTATGGACAGGAGTTGACACATTCATGTATGAGAAAAGTATGTTTTTCAAAGCTGAAACCAAAAACAAGGAATATCTTAAAAACGGTCAACTCCACGAAAAAACTGTATATTACATAAATTGTGTATTTTAATGTGTTCTACATCTTTTGTGTGGTAAGTTTCTGTCCATCTCTTATGGTTTAGCAGTTATGCAACATTCTGTAAAGTAGTCTTAAGAGGTCTTTTCCCAGAAAATTCAAGATATACTATTTATTTGTCAGGTAAATATCTTTAATTTTTTATATTTTAATCAAAATCTTTAGAGCCATTTTTAAGAAAATCAAAAGTTTCTAAAAACGTTCCATGTAAAGGGTAGTTTGTGGTGGGGGGATTTTCCTCAAAACCTTTGTGTCGCATCCCTGGAAGAATCTTAACTTAAATACCACGTTTGGTATTTTACCGACTTTTCGTTTTTGAGTTATCGTGTTCACGAACACACACACGGACCATTTTCTGAAAATACTTCTTGTTGATACAGGGGATCCTAAAACATGTATTTCCGGTGAAATCTCGGTATCGAATTTTGAGTGGAGTGCAATACCTTCTCTATACACTATGTACATAGTACGAGTAGAGAAAGTAAAGAGCGGACTTTCACGCCCAGAATAGAATGGGACTTTGAGAACCACATCAGTTAAAGAGCGTCCATAAATAGCACGCCATTTCCATTTGCCTTCCGCCTGGCCGCTGCGGCCACCATCTCAGTCCAGGACAGGATGGGGTGCAGAGGATGAGACATGGTCAGGGCTTCGAGTCCCTTCCGGTCGGTTAATGCGGTCCTCTCAACCTGGAGCCATCAAGTACCTCTTTAGTTGGATAGGTAGAGTCAGACTGAAAAATTCAATGCCATAGCCGGGATTTGAACCACGGATCTCCCGGTCTCTAGCCGGGAGCTATGCCACTGAGCTACCATGGCAATATCCCGCCTTAGCATTGAACTTCTCAATGTTTTCCGGTAAACCACAGGGTGTTCTCAAATTATTTTGAGATGACAACCCCAATGGTGTCTTACAATGTTGTAGACCGAGGATTCATTGTATAGCCAAATATTATTCAATTGGGAAATTCAATACTAAGCCGGGATGTTGCCATGGTAGCTCAGTGACGGAGCAACCGGCTAGAGATCGAGGGATCTGTGGTTCAAATTCCGGCTATGGCATTGAATTTTTCAATCTGACTCTACCTTTCCAACTCCTGTCCTATACACGGCTTGTGTGAAAAAACAATTATTCCAAGTACCTCCTTAGTTGCCCCCCAGGGACCTCACAAGGCTGAATGCGCCCTGGACCAGTCTTCCAGCGGGGGAAAAATCCCCACGTGCCGGGAATCGAACCCAGGTCTCCGGTCAGCCGTGTTACTACCGCACTAAGGAGACCACCATTCTTATAGTTAATAATAGTAAATTTAAATTAAGGCGCGCAGTGGGCGAGTGGTTAGACCGCTCGCCTCCCATCAGAGGGGCCTATCTAGCGCTACTTCCTTAACATCATCAACCGGTTGGCTTGTATTAGCAGTGTATTAATTTAGTCCACCACTTGCGCGCATTATCTTGACATCAGAACCTCGCTACATAGTGCAGAGAAAATATTAACCTCATTTTGTATCACCCGGAGAGGTAAATTTGGTCCAAACAGAAAGTTTACGGGCCAGCAGTTCGCAACTCTGAATGTCAAATACCTCCCTTTGGTAATGTGGTCTGTTCAATTCACTTTTAAAAGCATAGCAAACAGGTGAAAGACATGAGCGGAGTCAGCGAAAAGACCCCGTGTATTTTTAATGTCCTTGGATGTGCAGTAATTACTTCAGCATTCGAAAATCTTGACTGAACGCTTGTGGCATTCATACACTTAGGTTTTCTCCATCGTTGCTTCACCATTAGATTCTTTCATCATTCTCAATATCTCTAAGGGAGATCTGTTTTAAAAACACAATGTCCGTTGCTGACGTTTGCATAAAAAAAAAAACCGATGGGTACCATTCACATGACTTTCTCTATATCTCTGCAACAAATTCTTGTTAAAAGCTTACGATTCCATTTACTTCATGTTAATCGACAAAAAACTTAGCATAAATAGCCATATTACTTGCTTCCTTGTAAGTAGAAGCGAAATAAGAGAGTACCATAGATTAAAGTGATACTCAAAAGCTGGTTGCTAGGTGACTGGAGTTTCTTTGTTTGTATGGACACGAGTTGACAAATTCCTGTAAGAGAAAAGTTTTTCAAAGCTAAAACCAAAAACAAGGAATATCTGAAAAACGATCAATTCTACGAAAAAATTTTAGATAACATAAAATGTGTGCCTTAATGTGCTCTACATTTTTTGTGTGGTATGTTTTTGTCCATCTCTTACGGTTTGGCAGTTGTGTAAAGTTTCAAAAAACTCATCCACAATAAATTAGTCTTCAGAGGTTATTCCCAGAATATTCAAAATATAAATATTATTTGTCAGGTAAATATTTTAATATACGATATTTTAATCAAAATCGTTAGAGCCATTTTTGAAAAAATCAAAATTTTCTAAAAAAAAGGTCCATGTAGAGGTCCATGGGGTGGAGGAATTTTTCTCAAAATCTTCGTGTCGCATCCGTGGAAGATACTAAACTTAATACCAAGTTTGGTATTTTGCCGACTTTTCGTTTTTGAGTTATCGTCTTCACAGAGACACAGACACTCTGACACACGGATCTTTTTCTGAAAATACGCTTTTTTAGATAAAGGGGGCCCTAAAACATATATTTCCGGTGAAATCTCCGAATCGAACTTTTTGGTGAAGTGCAATACCTTCTTTATACACTATGTACATGGTACATATAGAAAGTAACTAGGATGTAAGTAAAGACAATAGTCATTATTAGAATGAAAATTAGAATTAGGTGTCCTCATAGACATTACCAACATCTAAAAATAAAATCTCCTTTACTTTCGTATACATTGAATAGAAAATAAACAATTCTGGAAACTTTTTACTTTCTCTACACGTACTATGTCCAAGGTGCATAGAGAAGGTATTGTAATGAACCTAAAAGTTCGATATCGAGATTTCAATTGAAGTATATGCTTTGAGGTTCCCTGAGTCCAAAAATGCATTTTAAATAAAATGTGTAGGTGTGTATTTATGAGTGACACTAGCGACATCATAGCTCAAAAACTAAAAGGCCGAATTTTCAAGAAAATCCTCCAACCCCAAACTACTCTTTAACTGGATAAAGTTTTGAAAATTTTCATTTTCTCAAAAATGGCTCTAAAGATTTTGATCAAAATACCACACATTAGAGCCATTTCAATTACAAATAAAATGTATACTATGAATTTCCGGGGAATAGCCTCTGAAGACTACTTTATTCTGGATGAATTTTACGTAATTTTGCATAACTGCTAAACCGTAAGAGATGAACAAAAACTTACCGCATACAAAATGTAGAACACCTTAAAACACACAATATATGTTATATACTTTTTTTCGTGAAGTTGGTCGTTTCTAAGATATTCCTATTTCAGCTTTGAAAATCTTATACTATTCTCATACAGGAATTTTTCAACTCCTGTCCATACAAACTAACGAACTTGAGTCACATAGCAACCAACTTTTGGCTGAGTTTAACCTATGGTACTCCCTTACTTCTCTCCTACTTACATTGAAGATTATTTCTGCTAATTTTTTTCTCAATTAGCATGAAGTACATAGAAGTATACGATTTTTAACAATAATTTGTTGCAGAGATGTAGAGAAAGTCTTGTGAATGGAACACATGCGATTTTTACTTTCTCTAATCCCATATGTATAATGTACATAGGGATAGAAAAGTATTGTATTCCACCCAAAAATTCGATACCGAAATTTCACCGGAAATACATGTTTTAGGAGACCCTGTATCCAAGAAAAGCATTTTCAGAAAAAGGTCCGTGTGTGTGTGTGTGTGTCCGTGTGTCTGTGAACATGATAACTCAAAAACGAAAAGTAGCTAAAATACCAAACTTGGTATTAAGTTTAATATCTTCCAGGGATGTGACACGAAGATTTTGAGAAAATTTCCCCCACCCCAAACTACCCTTTACATGTAAATGTTTACGAAAATTTTGATTTTCTTAAAAATGGCACTAAGGATTTTGATTGAAATATCATATATTAAAGATATTTACCTAACAAATAAAATGTATATCTTGAATTTTCTGGGAATAGCTTCTGAAGACCTGTTTAATCTGGATGAATTTTGCTTAATTTGGCATAACTAGTAAACCGTAACAGATAGACAAAAACTTACTATACAAAAAATTTAGGTCTTGTTAAAATGCATAAACTATGTCATATACTTTTTTCTCGTGGAGCTTACTGTTTTTGAGGTATTTATTATTATTAGTTTCAGTTGTGAAGTACTTATACTTTTCTCAGACGGGAGTGTCCGTTTTTCTTTTGTTCTACTCCTGGCCAAGAAAAGAAGCCATTTCTAATGACAATCGCATAACGACAGCTTTTATAACATTTGACTATTGGTTTAGCCTAGTGTATTACCTTATTTTCTTCCTACTTATACGGAATTAAATAATAAGAACATTGTGCTAATGAGTACCTCGATTACCAAGGGGCAGAAAGAAGAAGAATCTTATGTATGAAGTTTGTAGAACGGCTAGAGAAAGTCATGTGAGTGTAACGCATCAGATTTTTTAATCTAGGGCTATATTCGTAAAGTGGTTTGCCAGAGTTGTATATCGTCTTATGCAGGGAAGCCATGCACCAAAGTTCATTTTCCGAAGTTTAATCTAGGTTTTATGGTCGAGATATTTCGGACGGAAACCGCTAACGTATTTGCAGCCAGTATCACCAACACTGAAACTCAAAATGATGCAAGCCGCAATTCCACAAGTTCATTCGGCTGTATTACCCAGCGGAAGTGCAACATGTCGGCCAGATTGTAGTAGCGCAATGATAAGCCAGGGGCGCTGGTGTCGTCAGACTCTATACTTGAATTACTTTGGCGGGGGAGATACGGTGCTCAACTTAAATTGACCTAAATGTGAAGCCACACTGAAACATTTCATATAATTGCGCAGCTTCCTTCTGTTCTACACGTTCACATAGGCGGATAATACTTACTGGGAGTGGAATTTCAAAAGCCTATACCTCCATATTAATTTTTACTTTCTCTATACGTACTAACATAGTGTATAGAGAAGGTATTGCACTCCACCAAAAAATTCGATACCAAGATTTCAACGGAAATATAGAAACAATTATTTTCAGAAAAAGGTCAATGTGTCAGTGTATCCGTGAACACGATAACTCAAAAACGAAAAGTCTGTAAAATACTAAACTTGGTATTTAAGTTTGGTATCTTCCAGGGATGCGACACGAAGATTTTGAGAAAAATCCCCCCACCCCAAACTACCCTTTACATGGAACTTTTTTCGAAAAGTTTGATTTTCTCAAAAATAGCTCTAACGATTTTGATTAAAATTGCGTACACTAAAGATATTTACCTGACAAATAAAATGTATATCTTGAATTTTCTGGGAATAGCCTCTGAAGAGTAGTTTATTCTGAGTGAATTTTACTGAATTTTGCATAACTGCTAAACCGTAAGAGATGGACAAAAAGTTACCAGACAACAAATGTAGAGCACCTTAAAACACACAATTTTTGTTATATATATTTTTTTTTTCGTGGAGTTGATTGTTTTTGTGATATTCCTTGATGTTGGTTTCCGCTATAAAAAGCATACCTTTCTCTACAGGATTTTGTAGAACTCGTGTCCATACAAACAAAGGTACTTCAGTAACATAGCAACCAGCTTTTGACCATCATTTTAACCCATGATACTCTCTTACTTCGCTTCTACTTACAAAGAAGCAAGCAATTAATAAGACTATTTCTGCTAATTTTTTCTCGATTAGCAGGAAGTAAATAGAAGTATAAGCTTTTTAACAATAATTTGTTTCAGCGATGAAGAGAAAGTTATGTGACTGAAATAGATCAGACCTTTTAAATACATTTCATAATATTTTGGATGACAGTTTGTAAATATACAGTATATAATTTGATTAGTTGCAGTAACAGGGTTAAATAAAGCTGAAATTTTTCAGATCCGTACTAAAAATAAAAACGTGGCTGTACGAAGCGGTCCATCTCGATATAGAGAGAATCCCGGTAGTTAATTTCAAGCTCGAGTGATGCTAATAATTATTTAATCCCCTGGGAGTTTCTGCCCACGTGGTTGTGCGCATCGCCACCTGCTGCTCAATCAAAACTGCGCTACAATGTAGTTGGCGCTGTGGTCAGTGTAACGCTGTGCTAAATTAACTTGTTTCAAATTTATCGCCGTATACTCATTTTAAGCTCCATGGACCGCGCACTAAATATAATATACAATTTACAACAGGCACATCCAAAAATGTGTTCTGTGTTTAGGAAAAGTAGTTTACACAAGTGAATAATCTTTATGTTTATTGCACTAGTGATGTTAAATTTACTGTTACTCACACGAATAAATAGAGCTCTGTTGGACGCCACGAAATTGCGGGATTGAGACTCGGTGCCGTTTTGAAACGTGTTATCTGTCTAGCATTGCTCACTGTCTGGCCTCATTTAATTCCTGCTAGTTTATTTTTACTTTCTTTTTATATTTATCGCTAGTTTCTGTAGTTTTCCTATTTTTTCCTTTTTTATTTTCTTTATACGCACTATATACATAGTGTATAGAGAAGGTATTGCACTCCACCCAAAAATTCGATAACGAGATTTCACCGGAAATATATGTTTTAGGGTCTCCTATATCCAAAAAAAAGCATTTTCACAAAAAGGTGCGTGTGTGTCTGTGTCCGTGTGTCAGTGAACACGATATCTCAAAAAATTTGGTATTTAAGTTTAGAATCTTCCAGGGGTGCGAAATGAAGATTTTGAGAAAAATCCCCGCCACCCCATATTACCATTTACATGGAACTTTTTTCGAAAATTTCGATTTTCTTAAAATGGCTCTAACGATTTTGATTAAAATTTCGTATATTAAAGATATTTATACGACAAATAAAATGTATATTTTGAATTTTCTGGGAATAGCCTCTGAAGACTACTTTAATCTGAATGAATTTTATGGATATTTGCATAACTGCTAAACCGTAAGAGTGGAGAAAACTTACATTATAAAAATGTAGAGCACCTTAAAACGGACAATTTATCTTATATACATTTTTTTTCATGGAGCTGATCGTTTTTGACATATTCCTTGTTTTTGTTTTCAGCTATGAAAAACTCATACTTTTCTCATACAGGAATTTGTCAACTCCTGTCCATACAAACAAAGAAACTTCAGTCACATAGTAACCAGCTTTTGATTATTAGTTTAACCTATGGTACTCCCTTATTTCCCTTCTGCTTACAAGGAAGCAAGTAATAAGACTGTGCTAATTTTTTTCTCGATTAGCAGGAATTAAATAGAAACATAAGCCTTTTAACAATAATTTTTTGCAGAGAGGTAGAGAAAGTCATGTGAATGGAACATCAGATTTTTTACATAGAGATGCACAGACATACAAACGAATACGGTAGACACTGTTTCAATACACCTGGTTCTGCATTCATTTGGAGATTTCCAAAATTTGAAGCAGAATTTCAGATTAGTATTCTGATACTTTTACGTGCTACCACTTCGTGGATTACAGAAAAGTAAGGTGGTATGAAGGAAATGTTAGTTTGCAGCATTTTTAACTGAAATTTAGAAAATGAACAACCCATTTAACAAATTGACATTTAACAATGTTGATTACATAAACTTAATAGAAAATATAGAGCTTGTTAAAACACACAAGTTATGTTATATACATTTTTTCGTAGAGTTGATCGTTTCTGAGATATTCCATGTTATTGGCTTCAGCTTTAATAAAACTTATACTTTTCTCATACGGGAATTTCTCAACTCCTACCCATACAAACAAAGGCAGAGCAACCAGTTTTTGACTATCACTTTAACCTATGATACCCTTATTTCATTTCTACTTGTATGGAAGTAATTAATGAAACTATTTTTGCTAGCTTTTTTTCTCGATTAGCATAAGTTAAAAGAAACATAAGCTTTTTAACAATAATTTGTTGCAGAGATATAGAGAAAGTCATGTGAATGGAACCCATCAGGTTTTTGGAAAAAGATCCATGTGTGTTTACGTGTCTGTGTGTGTGTGTGTGTGTGTGTGTATGTGTGTGTCTGTACAGCCCAGCTTAAAAGCTAAAAGACCGTTAAATACCAAACTTGCAACACGAAGATTTTCAAGAAAATGCCCCCACCCGCAACTACCGTTTACACGGAATTTTTTTTCCAAAGTGTTTATTTTCTCAAAAATCTATCTAACGATTTTGATTTAAATGTCGTATATTAAAGATATTTACATGAAAAGTAAAATTTATATCTTGGATTTTCTGGGAATCACCTCTGAAGACATATTTAATCTGGTTGGATTTTGCGAAAGTTTGCATAACTGGTAAGCTTTAAGAGATACACAAAAGTTCACTTAATAGAAAATGTAGTGCTTGCTGAAACACACAATTTATGTTATATACATTTTTTTTCTTAGAGTGGATCGCTTTTAAGATATTCCTTCTAATTGGTTACAGTTTTAAAAAAGCTATACCTTTCTTATAGAGGAACTTATCAACTCCTACCCATACAAAGGATCTTGAATGACATAGCAACCAGTTTTTGACTATCGCTTTAACCTATGGTACTACCTTATTACTTTCTATACACGTACTATGTGCATAGTGTATAGAGAAGGTATTGCACTCCACCAAAAAATTCGATACCGAGATTTCACCGCAAATGTGTGTTTTAGGGTCCCCTGTATCCAAAAAAAAACACTTTCAAAAAAAAAGGTCCGTGTGTATGTGTATGTGTGTGTGTTTCCATGTGTCTATGAACACGATAACTCAAAAACGAAAAGTCGGTAAAATACCAAACTTGGTATTTAAGTTTAGTATCTTCCAGGAATGCGACACGAAGATTTTGAGGAAAATCCCCCCACCCCAAACTACCCTTTATATTGAACTTTTTTCGAAAATTTTGATTTTCTCAAAAATGGCTGTAACAATTTTGACTAAAATATTGTATATTTGAATTTTCTGGGAGTAGCCTCTGAAGACTACTTTATACTGGATGAATTTTACGGAACTGCTAAACCGTAAGAGATGGAGAAAAACTTACCTGACAAAAAATGTAGAGCACGTTAAAACACACACTTTATGTTATATACATTTTTTTTCGTGGAGGTGATCGTTTTTGAATTATTCCTTGATTGCGGTTTCATCTAAAAAAACTTACTTTTCTCATACAGGAATTTGTCAACTCGTGTCCATACAAACAAAGGAGCTTCAGTCATCTAGCATCCAGCTTTTGACTATCACTTTAATCTATGGTACTCCCTTATTTCGCTTCTACTTACAAGGAAGCAAGTAATAAGAGTATTTCTGCTAATTTTTTGTCAATTATCATGAAATAAATAGAAGCATAAGCTTTTTAACAATAACTTGTTGCAGAGATGTAGAGAAAGGCATGTGAACACATCAGATTTTTATTGTATTACCTGGTAGAGTGGAAGAGAATGCCTTATGTCCTTAATTCCAATCAGGATAAATAAATAATTTTAATCAAACATTTTAATTTGATTTAAAATATGTATTTCAACAAATGCATTATCACCATGAAGGGGCTGTTTCTCATTTCGAAATTAATGTGGGACGCAAGCTGACAACGTGTTGGAACCTTGTCAGCTAGAAGAGGATAGAAGCCTGGCCATGCATTCTCGTGTCACTCGCTTGGATTCCTTCCTGTGGTGAAGCCTCAAGAGGTACATATTGAAATACTGCCTGCCTCAAGCGAGAATTACTTGCTGCTGATGAAATTTATGGCCGTCCAGATATATACGTCTTAGTGCTAATTAAAATATGTCCAGAGAAGCATTATCAATATTTTTTCTACATTTAATGAAAATAATGGTTTCGCATTAGGAAAATATTTTAAGAGCTAGTGATTAAGTGATGACTTTAAAATTAGGTTATCTTTGTATCGCGAAGAGTGGAAAAAAGAAAAGTGAATGATGATCGCCCATTTGAGCAATATATGAGTATTGAAAAATTAGAATCACTGATAAGAAATATATCACAAATGATTAACTTCACCAAAAATGGGTTTGACAAATGTGCTTTAACGAGATATACTCTTATGTAGCAAAATTTTTCTGTCTCTTTCAAGTTATGAAAAAAATATATTTCTGATGCAACTATCTTAAAATGTGGTACTGGAATTAAATCGTTAGAGCATTTCTAAAAATTAAAGGTTCCGAAAAAATTTTCATGTTCCCCAATGTAAACGGAATTTGGATTAGTATTCGGATAAAAAGTAGCCAAGATTTTCTTGAAAATCTTCGTACTGCATCCTTTATAAACGCTAAATAAGTGTCAACTGACTCTGTGTTTTAGAATTATGATGATCATACACACACGCGCGCGCGTGCATTCTAAAAATGGTATTTTTTTAGTTCAGAGAAAGAGATAGAGAGAGAGTATAGTGGCAAGGCGCTCAAATACGAAGTTATTAGCACCTTCAGAAATCTGTCGGATATAAAGAAGAATAAAAGTCACTAAAATTAGCTAAAAAATAAAAATTGGTAACTTGAAAAATAAAACCCAAAGTAAAATCAAACTGTACAACGAATACCTACGTGGTTAAGGGAAATAAAACTGATTTTTGAGGTTATAAACTGCTATGGTTACAAAGCTAACAGAAAAGCATCTACCGCTTCGTTATCGTTATTAGTATCCAAACGGGACCATGAACAAAAATCTGATGTATTCCATTCACAAGTTTTTCTCTACATTTTTGCAACAAATTAATGTATAAAAGTTTATGATTCTATTTAATTCATGCTAATCGAGATAAACATCAGCAGGAATGATTTATTGTAAGCATAAGGGAAATAATGTAACACAAAGCCGGTTGCCATGTGGATGAAATCGTTTCTTCGCCAGAAGCTGACAAATTTCCGTAATTGAAAAGTTTTAAGTATTTTAAAACGGAAACCAATATCAAGGGATATCTCAAAAAGTGTTAACTCCACATAAAACATGTATAAATTTTGTGTTTTTACGATATCTACATTTTGTATAGTAAGGTTTAGTCTATCTCTCACGGTTATGCAAAATCCAGCAAAATTCATCCAGAATGAATACGTCTTCGGAAGCTATTCCCCGAAAATTCGAGATATACATTTATTTGCCATATAAATATCTTTCATATACGGTATTTTAATCAAAATCGTTTGAGCCATTTTTGAGAAAATATAAATTTTCGTAGCTTTTCCAACTAAAGAACAGTTTGGGTTGGGGGAATTTTTCTCAAAATCTGTGTGTCGCATTTCTGGAAGGTACTAAACTTAAATACCAATGATATTTAATACCTTGATATTTATCGCTATCTAGGGATGCGACAAGAAGATTTTGAGAAAATTCCCCCATCCTAAACTACCCTTTGCATGAATTTTTTTCGAAACTTTTAATTATCTTAAAAATGGCTCTAACGATTATGTTTAGAATATCGTATATTAAAGAATGTACTTAATAAATAAAATATATATATCTTGAGATTTCTTGGAATGCCTCTACAGACTACTTTATTCTGGATGAATTTTACGGAATTTTGCATAACAGCTAAACGGTAAGAGATGGACAAAAACTTACCACACAAAAAATATAGAGCACATTAGAACAACAATTTATGTTATATACATTTTTTTCGTGGAGTAGGTCGTTTCGCCTTTAAAACTCTATTTTTCTCTTACAGGAATTTGTCAACTCGTGTCCATACAAACCAAGGAACTTCAGTGATATACCAACCAGCTTTTGACTATCACTTTAACCTATAGTGCTCCCTTATTTCGCTTCTACTTACAAGGAAACAAGTAATAAGATTATTTCTGCTAATTTTTTCTTCATCAACATGAAGTAAATAGATGCATAAGCTTTTTAACAATAATTTGTTGCAGAGATGTAGAGAAAGTCATGTGAATGGAACACATCAGGTTTTTTCTGTTCTGTCTTGTGCTTGTAAGGATGTCACAGAAAGTGGCTCCAGTAATTTTCGCTCCAGCGCACAGCACTGGAATGCTCGCTTCACCCTCGCTACAGAGCTGTAAGAAATGGAAACGGTCGCCAGAGTGGAACACAATGCCCGGGATGTATGTACCATAGGGAGATGGCAACCCATGTATCTCAGGAAATGGAAAAACGTCACCGTCCCTAAAATAAATTACAGCTTGGAGTTGACATGCTATGCATTCCAGTTGATTTTTCTATACCAGAGCAAAGTTTGCGGTCTCCCTATCTATAACAGGCTTCCATCGGGTGCTTAAAACGCGATGCACGATTTTGTCAGGTTATTGAATTGAGGACGAATATCATGCGAATGGTAAAACCATCAACAAGGAAGCAGACGATATTTCAGTGGATATAGTGAAAATACTCGAGCAATGGAGACGTAAAGATTTCCTTGAATCAAACACAAGAGCAGACATACAAAAACTGGAAAGTAAGTCATATCCTTCATTTCCTTTCAGAGAGTCAATAGATAAAGATTCCCCACATTTTTACTTTTCTCTATTCCGTATATACAATTTACAGTCTGGTGTATGACAATGTGCCGATGCTGTTAGTGTTTTTTGCTGCGTTTCTTTTATTAATATTGACGGAAATTTTCACCATTTGTGTTACAAACCAGCCAATATCCTATTGGTTTGTATTCAAGTCCAACATACAAGCAATGGCTGATAAACAAAGATGAGTAGTACAAGAGGAAGAGTGAGGAAATAATTTAACCCATTTCCTGGCAGAAAGGTTGCTGTTATAAGGAACGGGGGTTCATGTATTAATTTCTAGAACATTAGCTTACTTTAGTTCCATGAGCGTTTTTATGTTTCACCTCTTATTACTTTCTCTATACGTGCTATGTATATAGTGTATAGAGAAGGTATTGCACTGCACCAGAAACTTTGATACCAAGATTTCACAGGAAATATATGTTTTAGGATTCCCTGTATCAAAACAAAAGTATTTTCAGAAAAAGGTCCGTCTGTATGTGTGTGTCCGTGTTTCTGTGAACACGATAACTCAAAAACGAAAAGTCTGTAAAATACCAAACTTGGTATTCAAGTTTAGTATCTTGCAGGGATGCGACACGAAGATTTTGAGAAAAATCCCCCCACCCCAAATTACCCTTTACATGGAACTTTTTTCGAACATTTTGATTTTTTAAAAAATGGCTCCAACGATTTTCATTAAAATCTCGTATATTAAAGATATTTACATGACAAATAAAATGTACTTCTTGAATTTTCTGCGAATAGCCTCTGAAGACTACTTAATTCTCGGTCAATTTTACGGAATTTTACAGAACTGCTAAACCGTAAGAGATGGACAAAAACTTACCACACAACAAATGTAGAGCACCTTAAAACACACAATTTATGTTATATACATTTTTTTCGTGGAGATGATTGTTTTTGAGATATTCCTTGTTTTTTTTTCAGCTATAAAGATTTATAATTTTCTCATACAGGACTTTGTGAACTCGTGTCCATACAAACAAAGGAACTTCAGTCGCAAAGCAACCAGCTTTTAACTATCACTTTAACCTATGGTACTCACTTATTTCGCTTCTACTAACAAGGAAGCAAGTAATAAGACTATTTCTGCTAATTTTTGCTCCATTAAATGAAGTAAATAGAATAATTTGTTGCAGTGATATACAGAAAGTCATGTGAATGGAACAGATTCGATTTTTTTTGTGTACTTAACGAAAATATTCTTTAAAAATACTGTTGTATATTTTGAGTATATTAAATATTAATTTATATCAACTTATTTTGTAATGAAATAGCATGATTTTGAATAAATATTTTAATGTGAAATTTAAGTTAATACCAGTGTCGGCTGATAAGTCCCGGGCCTCAGAATGAAAACAGCATTTTTTTTTCTGCTTTATTTCTTCACATAATTTCTAGAAAGGCTAATACATTTGCCATATCGGTGTTCTAATTTCATTAAACCATGTCTGTAGTGCGATTTATCAAGGTCCTCAAAATAGCTGTTTACCGCATCAATGACCTCCTCGTGGCTGGTAGTCACTGGGTGCTAGAACTGGTGAATAGGGTGGATGTTCAAGCAATTCCAACTTTAATTTGCACATTTTTCCCATTGCAATGACTGAACGATGGGCCGGAGTATTGTAATGAAACAAGGTTTTTTTTTTCTTTTTTGCCAAATGAGGTGTTTTTCTTTCACCTCATCACTCAAGCGTTGCAGTAAGCTTGCGTGATAGTCACCAGTGATAATTTTACCCTTTTCCAAGTAATCAATAAAACGATTTTCGTGGACTTCATCATTTCTGAGATATTCGTTGTTATTTGTTTTATATTCAAAATACTTCAACTTTTCTCACAGAGAAAGTTGTAACCTGCTGGCCCTACATAGAAACGGAGTTCAACCACATGACAATCAGCTTTCAAAATATTTGACTATCGTTTCGAGTTGTGCATTCCTTTGTTTATCTTCTGAAATGGAAATGGCGTGTTATTTATGGACGCTCTTTAACTGCTATGGTTCTCAGCGTGCCATTCTATATTAGGCGTGAAACACCGCTTAATTTTGCTCAGAGGCCTCTCTAGCAGACTTGAGGTTCTTTTACGTACCGACACGGGACCCACGGCTTTACTTCCCTTCCGAAGGAAGCCATGCCAAGGATTTTTACGCCCAAAAAAAAAGCCATCGTCCTCCGCCGTGTTTGAACCCGCGACCTTGGGTATATGAAGTTACCATGGTAACCATTACACCACGGAGGGCGACGTTTTCCTTCTGCTTACAAGGAAGCAAGTCATATGGACAGTTTCTGCTAATGTTTTTCTCGATTATCATATGTTAAATAGAAGAATATGCTTTTTAACAATAATTTGTTAGTCATGTGAATGGAACACATCAGACTTTTACTTTCTCTATACGTAGTTTGTACAAGTGTATAGAGAAGATGATATAAGGAACCAAAATTAGATACCGAGATTTCACCGGAAATACATGTTTTGGGTTCCCCTAAATCCGACAAATCAGTTTTAGAAAAATCCGTTTGTGTGTATGTGTCCATGTGACCGAAAAGACGTTAAATACCAAACTTGGTATTTAAATTAGGTATCTTCCAAGGTTGCGACATGAAGATTTTCAAAAATATCACCCCACCCCAAACTACCCATTACATGGAACTTTTTACGAATATTTTGATTTTCTCAAAAATGGCTCTAACGATTATGATAAAATTACTGTATATCAAAGTTATTTACCTGGCAAATAAAATGTATATCTTGAATTTTCTGGGAAAAGCCTCTGAGGACTACTTTATTCTGGATTTATGGAATTTTCCATAACTGCTAAACCGTAAGAGACGGACAAAAATTTGCCGCACATAAAATGTAGGGCACGTTAAAAGCACACAATTTGTGTTTTATACAATTTTTCGTGGTGTTAATTGTTTTTTAGATATACCTTGTTTTTGATTTCAGCCTTAAAAAAACTTTTCTCATATAGGAATTTGTCAACTCCTGTCCATACATACAAACAAAGGAACTTCATTCACATAGCAACCAGCTTTTGATAATCACTTTAACCTATGGTACTCCCTTATTTCGCTTCTACTTACAAAGAAGCAAGTAATAAGACTATTTCTGCTAATTTTTTCTCCATTAGAACGAAGTGAATAGAAGCATAAGCTTTTTAACAATAATTTGTTGCAGAGATAGAGAAAGTCATGTGAATGGAACACATCAGATGTTTATTAAAATTATCAAGACTCGCGATGTTCAATAAGTTGCGGGGTAAATAACACAGAACACGTTCTCTAGTGTCTAAGGATGGTAGCATGCTAGCCTCTAGTTCCTAAGGTCGCGGGGTGGAGGGCAATGGATTTTTGGAGTGTAAAAATCCTCAGCATGACTTCCTTTGGAACGAAAGTAAAGCCATTGGTCCCGTGTAGTAGATTTACGACATGTAAAAGAACCTCAATCCTGATAAAAACGCCTCTGAGCAAAATTCAAGTGGTCTTTCACCCCCAAAATAGAATGGGACGCTGAGAACCACAGTGTCGCTATGCTGACGGAGGTGTCGCTAGTGTTTCTGTTCTATAACGAATATGAACCACTGAGAGGTCACGGAGAGTTACGCGGATCGAGCGCATGGCACAGTCCGTCATAAATGATATAACAGTGGGCGTTTATGATGTTCCATTTATCTTATTAACACTAAAGAAGCAATGTTTACCGGATTTATTATAACTCAACTGCTGTCATGTGGCATTTACACAATGTGTGTACAGGATGGGTGAACACGTGCCTAAACACTCATTTAATACACACTGATTTTCCTCAGCGGGACGGGTGGTAGTCAAAGAGTAGTACTTAAATAAAACTCAATGAATTTACATATATGAGGGCTTATTGTAAAAGTTGGTCATCTGCAAAAAGTACGAAGTACGTCCAGAAAGTAAGTTCCGTTTGGTAATAAAATTAAATTGTGTACAGATACAGAATAACTATTTATTGTACAAAATTCTACAACTCTTAAAACTACTTTTCAACATAACTGCCGAAATTTTGCAGGCATTTGACATAGCATGGCACAAGTTTTTGTATACCTTCTTCATAGAAGTTTGCCGCCTGTGTCTTCAAAAAGTTGGAGACATTTTCTTTCAGCTCTTCGTCATTGTTGAAGTGTTGACCGCCAAGGAAAGACCTGAGATTTAAGAACAGATGAAAGTCGCTAGGAGCGAGGTCAGGGCTGTACGGAGGATGGTCAAACATGTCCCATCCAAATCCCTGTAGGAGGTTTTTCGTCACATTTGCAGTGTGTGGTCGTGCGTTGTCGTGAAGAAAAACACCTTTTGACAGCATTGAATCACTCATCGCATTTTGTCCGTAAATTTCGCAAATTTGCCGATACATTTCAATTGGTTTCACTTTCCTAGCATTCAGAAAACATTTACAGATCTGATTTCACAAGCGGCGGGACTTTCAATCAACACCGACATTGTAAACAAGCACAACAAAGCGTATGTGGCGATCTCAAAATGGCGCACGTTTCTTCTTGATACAGAGCGTCTACCGCGCATGTGCGGAACTGCGATCGCAGCGCTGCAGCGGAGATAAATTGAAACGGAACTTACTTTCTGTACGTACCTAGTATATATTTGCGGTTTTTCGTTCCAAAATTATGACGACGTTATTTATTTCTAATATAAGAAAATTATTTTAACAGGACATGGCCACTCTGTGGTCGCCTCCTTATCGCGGTGGTAGCGCAGCAGCTTACCAAGCGGGAGATCTGGGTTCGATTCCCGGTACTGGTGTGGGGAATTTTCCGCCGCTGGGAGACCTGGTCCGGGGTGCACTCAGCCTCGTGAGGTCCCTGGGGGGCCAATTGAGGAGCCACTTGATGGACAAATAACGGCTCAAGGTCATGAGGAAAGCATTAACTGGCCGGGGGAGAGGTCTGAGGCGCTGACCACGTTCTCACCCTGCCATACTGCACCCCATCCATGATGTCTTTCATGCACCGAGATGGGGAACGCAGCGATCGGGCGGTAGGTCAAGGTTCCTTATGAGCTGTCGTGCCATGGAGTTATAGCCCTCTGTGGGCGTCTCCTTAGTGCGGTGATAGCGCAACAGTTTACCAAGCGGAAGACTTGGGTTCGATTCCTGGTACCGGCGTGGGGATTTTTCCGCCGCTGGGAGGCCTGGTCAGAGTTGCACTCAGCCTCGTGAGGTCCCTGGGGGCTAATTGAGGTGCTACTTGATGGAGAAGTAGCGGTTCCAGCTCATGAAGACCGAATTATCCAGCAGGGGGGGTTTCGAGGAGCTGACGTCCATCATGGACCGAGATGGGGAACGCAGCGACCGGGCGGTAGGCCAAGGTTCCTTGTGAGCTGTCGTGCCATGGAGTTGTTATTATAGCCGCTCTGTATATACTTTTAACGGCCATTCTACCGGTGATTAGAGACTTTCGAGGAAACGGATACAAAATTACATAAAATAGATTCAGTTTGATATACGTTTTTATCATCCACCCCCTCATTTACCGTTTTAAATAAAAAGCATTGAAGCTTTAGAAATGTTCTTATCTGCTCTTTAGGAAATCAACTTTATGAAATACAAAGCTCTCCTCCTCTGTGGGCAAATAACACAGACGGATGCATCGACAGAACAAGTGGTCGTTAGGAAAATGAAATTTGCTCAGCAGTTGATGGGATATGTTTCAAACGGAAGATTGAGGCAATAAGAGCAGAATGGAGAACAAAGGTGGAAATGAGACGGGAAGGAATGGGAGCACTCTGCAATACTCAGTGAATTCCAATTTTGTGAAACTATCTCAGTGTATTCTAATACACTAGAGCTATGCAAAGTAGCTGAGTTTAGATTCCTTATAGGTTAAAACAGTAGAAAACACTTAGAAGGAACAATACAGAAATAGAAATACAACAGAACTGACATATGGAGAAAATGCCACGATGAGACAAATTTATTGCAGAAATAAACCAAAAAGATCTTATATAGATAGATACTTTATTTCACTGCTTAGGGCGTGGCCCGGTGGCAGCGCTGTCAATGTAATAATACAATGTACAATACAATTGAGTTAAATAAACAATAATGTGAATAATACACTGTTAAAATGCCAATGACATCATAGTATACTAATACATACATAATTGTAACAACAGTAATAATAACGCAATATTTTTATTTACTATCCTGGCTATAAATCACTCTTCTTTAGTCTTTTTTTAAAACTATTTACACTTTGAGACAAAGTCTCCAGTAAATCTGCAGGTATTTTGTCCCATTCGTTTATTGTTCTATTTGTGAAGGAGAATTTAACTATGTCTGTTTTCTGTTTCCTATTTCTTATTTTTTCCGAGTGATCATTCCTCCCACAGTATAATCGTTTGGATATGTCTCTCCATGCAGGTTCCCCCTTATAGGCTCTAAAAATTGGACATAGCCTTGCTCGTCCCCTACGTTTTTCTAGTGTTTCCCAGGAAGTAGCTGTGATGGAATGATTTTCGAATCGTTTACTTCTGTCTACAAATTTAGCTGATCTTTTTTGAACTCTCTCTAGTGCCAGTTTTTGTCCCACCCGATGCGGATCCCAGCATGCAGTATTATATTCTAATATTGGTCGAACTAAAGAAGTGTATGCCAAATTTCGCGACTTTCCATTGCTGCGTTTTAAAATCCTCATTACGAAATGCAACGCTTTCCACGCCTTCCCAGAGATCGAGTTTACATGTCCCCCCCACTCCAATCTTTGATTTAGTATTACCCCTAAATATCTGGTGCTATTTACTCTCAGTATTTTCTTATTGTCTACTTTATATATTACGTTTTCAACTATTCTTGCCCTTGAAAATATAATTATATGCTTCCTTCACTTAACTTTCCACCTGTTCTGCAAACAAACGACTCTTACAAAATACTATTTTATTTATATCATGTTAATCGAGATAGACATAAGCAGACATTCAGGCATTGCTCGCTTCATTCTAAGAAAAAGGAGAATAAGAAGTTAATTAAGTTAAAAGCTGGTCATCGTAACAACGATGGAATTGAAATGGACACTTGAAGTTCGGTTTGCCAGCAGTAAAACAAAAGAGAGATGAAAGGAACGGTGAACTTCCCGTTTGAAAATAGTTACGTAGTTAACAATTGAAACCAATAAAAAGGAATATTTGGAAACGGTCAACTCTTTTAAAAAGTGTATTTGACATAAATTGTTTGTATTAATGGGATCTATATGTTGGTGCCGTAAGTTTAGTCTACCTCTTACGGTTTACCAGTTATGCAAAAGTCATCCAGAATGAAGATATATATTTTATTTATCATGTAAATATCATTAATATGCGGTACTTAAATCATGCCGTTAAAATATTTTGAGAAAGATACATTATTGAAAATTGTTTCCATGTAAATAGTAGTTTGGAGTGGGGAGAGTGAAAATCTTAGTTCTGCACTTTTGGAACATACCAAAACTTAAAAACCCAGTTTGTATTTAACGGTCTTTTCGTTTGTAAGTTATGCTGTCAAAATACAAAACACACTCTTTTCAAAAGCTATTTTTTTAACCCAGGGGACCCGAAAACATATATTTCGATGCAACCTTGACATCTAACTTTTGGGTGTAATACAATACCTTCTCTACACACTATTTACATAGTATGTGTAGAGAAAGTAAAAATACAATAGAGATATAAAAAAATCTGATGTGTTCCATACATGCTGCAAAAATTTATTGTTAAAAAGCCCATGCTTCTACTTACTTCATGCTAATCGAGAAAAAATTAGCAGAAATAATTTATTACTTGCTTTCTTGTAAGTAGAAGCAAAATAAGGGAGTACCATAGGTTAAAAAGAAAGCCAAAAGCTGGTTTGTTTATGCCTAAAGTTCCTTTGGTAATATAGACAAGAGCTGACAAATTCCTGTATGAGAAAAGTATGTTTTTCAAAGCTGAAGCCAAAAATAAGGAATATCTCAAAAACGATCAACTCCACCAAAAATATATATATCACATAAATTGTGTGTTATAACGTGCTCTACATTTTGTGTGGTTTAAGTTTTCGTCCATCTCTTACGGTTTAGCAGTTATGCAAAATTCCGTAAAATTCATCCAGAATAAAGTAGTCTTCAAAGGCTATTCCCAGAAAATTCAACATATACATTTTATTTGTCAGGTAATTATCTTTGAAATACAATATTTCATTCAAAGTCGTTGGGGCCATTTTTAAGAAAATCAAAATTTTCAAAAATTATCCATGTAAAGGGAAGTTTGCGGTGGGGGGATTTTTCGTGTCGCATCCTTGGACGATACCAAACTTAAATACCAAGTTTGGTATTTAATGGTCTTTTTGTTTTTGAGCTATGCTGCCCACAAACACACACACACATACACACAGATAGACAGAAACACACCCGGATATTTTTCTAGAAATGTTTTTTTTTTTTGGTTTCAGGGAGTCTCAAGACATATATTTCCGGTGAAATCTCGGCATCGAATGTTTGGGTGCAATATAATACCTTCTCTTTACGCTAGGTTCATAGTACGTATAGAGAAAGTAAAAATAGAATAATAGAACTACAACATTTTAATTGTTTTGGATCTGATACCGCATTCTAAGATGACAGAGATATAAAATAAACATTATGTAAGTTTCAGAACATATTTGTACTCTTAAGCGAATTCTAAAAAAATAAAACTCGAAAGGAAACAACGTTGAAGTCTTACAAAGTCATGGCTGTGCCAGCATTGACATATGGTTGCGAAAATGGGCGATGAACAGAAGCGATAAAAGAATATTGGAAACAATTGAAATTAAATGTTTAATAAGTTTTGCTGTATATATCAGTTTGGACCATAAAGAGTTAAATAATTAGAGACCAACTAAAAACAAGCTGATGTGTTCCATTCACATGACTTTCTCTACAACTCTGCAATAAATGATTGTTAAAAAGCTTATGCTTCTATTTACTTCCTGCTAATCGAGAAAAAATTAGCACAAATAGTCTTATTACTTGCTTACTTGTAAGTAGAAGCGAAATAAGGGAATACCATAGGTTAAAGTGATGGTCAAAAGCTGGTTGCTATGTGACTGAAGTTCCTTTGTTTGTATGGACACGAGTTCACAAAGTACTGTATGAGAAAAGTATGTTTTTATAGCTGAAACCAAAAACAAGGAATATCTCAAAAACTATAAACTCAACGAAAAAAAATGTGTATCATAAATCGTGTGTTTTAAAGTGCTCTACATTTCTTGTAGGGTAAGCTTTTGTCCATCTCTTAAGGTTTAGCAGTTATGCAAAATTCCGTAAAATTGACCCAGAATAAAGTAGTCTTCAGAGGCTATTCCCAGAAAATTCAAAAGATGCATTTTATTTATCAGGTAAATATGTTTAATATACGATATTTTAATCAAAATCGTTAGAGCCATTTTTTTAGAAAATCAACATTTTCGAAAAAAGTTCCATGTAAAGGGTAGTATGGGGTGGGGGATTTTTCTCAAAATCTTCGTGTCGCATCCCTGGAAGATACTGAACTTAAATACTAAGTTTGGTATTTTACCGACTTTTCGTTTTTGAGTTATCGTCTTCAAAGGCTCACGGACACACGGACACGAACACACACGGACATTTTTCTGAAAATACTTTTTTTGGATACAGGGGACCCTAAAACATATATTTCCAGTGGAATCTCGGTATCAACATTTTTGGTGGAGTGCAATACCTTCTCTATACACTATGCACATAGTACGTATACAGAAAGTAATATATAGTTTAAACATCAAAATCTCTACATACAAACAAAATAGCCCGGTCATACAGAACGGATAGCAGACAATAGATTAACCAAAATAGTTTCAAAATACAAACCCGAAGAAAAGCGAAGTATGGGAAGAACTAAATGTCGCTGGCGAGATGATCTTTGCTGAGCCGAAACAGACCAATTTGGCCTATGTTGCTGTTGATAATGATTACCGTCATTCAAAGGTGGATTTAGCCAATTAGAGAGAATGTGCGGAAGGTTATATATGAGCTAGGCAAGCATATAACAAGCTAAGTTTAGAATGTAGATGGAACCCTCCCTTTCAACACCCACAATAAGTTAGCGCGTAAAGAGAGATCGTATTCGCCTGTCGTGTTTGCCTGGATTAAGGACCATGTGGAAACAAAACTGTTAGTTCCACCTACTAGTTCAGCTATGCCAATTTGATTACATCCGTGAGCCAGTTCTCACACTGGCCAACCTTGATCTAGCAACGTTCCCTTTACGTTTTAACTCACGTTACGTCTGCAAAACGGTATCATATGCTGTAGATTTATTGACTACCACAAGTAGGTGATGTATAAATTACTCTATCCTTATATAAGTAAGAAATTATAATACTCATACAATATGCGCTGATCACAGAATAAAATGGCGTTATACATTTTCGTTTACAATACCTCTATGAAGTATACATTAGCAGGCATCTAATACAGTCTCTTCCATTTTGTGTATCATGTTGTAAGTTGCAAATATCATGCTTTATATGCTTACTCTAGGTATTGCATTCCTCCCAGAATTTGCCTTCGATATTTCTCCAGATATACACGTTTTGGTGTCCTCTGAAACAAAACAAAATCATTATTATAAAGCTTTGTGTTAAAAACCTGTTATGCTTCAAATAATATATTCTGAAACAAATTATTATTACAAAAGTGCATGTTTGTACTTCAAACAATCAAAATGAACATTAGCAGGAATTACATCATTTAGTTCCACTTATTATAAGGGAAATAAGGGGTTACTATATGCGAAAACAATAACCAAATTGTTTAAAACTGGTCGCTATATAATTGAAATTCTTTGCAATCCAGGAGTAAAAAAAAGAAAGGGGAATGACAATTTCTCGATTGAGAAAAGTGTAACGTATTTTAAACTTGAAAGTAATAACAAGAACATAAAAAACATATATAAATATGGTATAAATTGTGTGTTTTAACGAGAACCAATTTTTGTGTCGTAAGATTTTTGCCTATTCCGTAAGGTTTACCGACTATACAAACTCATTCAGAATGAAGAGGTCTTCAGAAGGTATTCCAGTGAAATACTGAAGACCACGTTGCGTTACGTGGTTGGCTTCCCCGAGTGTAGGACGGACACCCCCTAGTGCTTATAAGAAATACCCAAGATAAACATTTTATTTGTCATATAAATATCTTTAATATACGGCATTTTAATCAAATCGTTAAAAGCATTTTTGAGAGAGTTGAAACTTTCAAAACATTTTTCATGTAAAGGGTAGCATGGGGTAAGGGGATGTTTTTGAAAATCTTCGTGCATCTATCCTTGGAAGATGAAGTTAATTATCAAGTTTGGTATTTAACCTACTTCTCATTTGAAGTAATAGAGAAAATATTGTATTCCACGATACCTAGAGTCCACCGCAAATATCTGTTTTGAGGTCCCTGAATAAAATAATACATTTTTAGAAATGTCAGAGCATGTGTGTATGTGTTTATAAGATTAGTATGTCCTAGACACAAAGACATTCAAGAAAAGTCTCCAGCCCAAACCACTCTTTATATGAAACATCTGATGTGTTACACTCACATGACTTTCTCTAGCTTTTCTACAAACTTCATACATAAGATTATTCTTCTTTCTGCACCTTGCTAATCGAGGTACTCATTAGCACAGTGTTCTTATTATTTAGTTCCGTATAAGTAGGAAGAAAATAAGGGAATACACTAGGCTAAACCAATAGTCAAATGTTTTAAAATCTGTCGTTATGCGATTGTCATTACAAATCGCTTCTTTTCTTGGCCAGGAGTAGAACAAAAGAAAAACGGTCACTCCCGTCTGAGAAAAGTATAAATACTTTACAACAAACTAATAACAATGAATACCTCAAAACCGGTAAGCTCCACGAGAAAAATATATATGACATAACTTGTATATTTTAACAAGATCTAAATTTTTTATAGCAAGTTTTTGTCTATCTCTTACGGTTTACTAGTTATGCCAAATTAAGCAAAATTCATTCAGAATAAACAGGTTTTTAGAAGCTATTCCCAGAAAATTCAAGCTATACCTTTTGTCAGGTCATAATCATTTATATACGGTATTTTAATCAAAACCGTTAAGAGTCATTATTAAGAAAATCAAAATTTTCGAAAAAAGTTCCATGTAAAGGGTGGTTTAGTATCTTCGCATCCCTGGAAGATACTAAACTTAAATACCAAGTTTGGTATGTTACCGACTTTTCGTTTTTGAGTTATCGTGCTTACAGACACGGATCTTTTTCTGAAAATACTTTTTTTGGGTACAAGGGACTCTAAAACAGATATTTCCGGTGAAATCTCGGTTTCGAATTTTTTGGTGGAGTACAATACCTTCTCTATACACTATGTGCATCGTACGTGTAGAGAAAGTAATAAAGCTGTGTTTCCCAAAACTTGTTGTGCTTTCTTTGTTAGGTTAGGAACTTCTGGAACTGCCCTCGAACATTTAATGAAATAATAACTTCGTATTCGAGATTTTCTCTATCTAGGCAAATTAAATGAATGTATAGTGTAGTATTTTGGTACACGATAAGGTCAATAAAACGCAAAAGCTTTTGGAGGTTAAATAAAATAAATCTTGGTCACTGATATTTCAAATGTTTGTTTTACATTCACAGATACTTTCAATTCATCGTACAGTGTTAGTTAACTAGGAGTTTTGCAAGAAGTGTTTCGAAACGTAGGTTAAAAAGAAAGAAAACTTAACCCCTTTTCTCATTAAAACAACCTTCTATACTACACTCAAGTAAAAAAACAAAAACAACATCAAAGGGATGCTATGGAATTTAATTAACAGTTCCTCACCATGAATCTGCAATTATTTTATTTTAGATTACATCAGAGCTTTTATTCTTTCTTTTCTTTTGATCAGTCGTTTAGATGTTCTTAGTTACGAAATTAAGAGGAGAACCAAAACTAAATAACTTCTTACACTTTAATAGTGTTTTATTTTCTCCATACGAAATATGCACATAGTGTATAGAGAAGGCATTGCACTCCACCAAAAAATTCGATACCGAGATTTCACCGGAAATATGTTTTAGGATCCCCTTTATCTAAAAAAAGGTACTTTCAGAAAAGGGTCCATGTGTGTGTGTGTGTGTGTGTGTGTGTGTGTCCGGTGTCTGTGAACACAATAACTCAAAAACGAAAGGTCGGTAAAATACCAAACTTGGTATTTAAGTTTAGTATCTTCCAGCGAGGCGACACGAAGATTTTGAGATAAATTCCCCCACCACAAACTACCCTTTACATGGAACTTTTTTCGAAAATTTTGATTTTATAAAAAATTGTTAACGATTTTGATTAAAATATCGTATATTAAAGATATTTACCGGAAAAATAAAATATATATTTTGAATTTTCTGGGAATAGCCTCTGAAGACTACTTTATTCTGAGTGAATTTTCCGGAATTTTGTATAACAGCTAAACCGTAAGAGATGCACAGAAACTTACCACACAAAAAATGTAGAGCACATTAAAACACACAATTTATGTTGTATACATTTTTTTCTCTCTGAGTTGATCGTTTTTGAGATATTCCTCGTTTTTGTTTTCAGGGTCGAAAATCTTAACTTTTCTCATACAGGAATTTGTCAACTCATGTCAATACAAACAAAGGAACTTCAGTCACATGGTAACCAGCTTTTGACTATCGCTTTAACCTATTCTACTCCCTTATTTCCTTTCTATTTACAAGAAAGAAGGTAATAAGACTATTTCTGCTATTTTTTTCTAGATTAGCATGAAGTAAATAGAAGCATAAGCTTTTTAATAATAATTTGTTGCAGGGATATAGAGAAAGTCATGTGAATGGAACACATCAGATTTTTCTGTACCTACTCTTCTTTGTTGTCTACTTTACATATGTTCATTGTTTTGAAATCCGAAACTTAAATAAAATGTATATCCGTTTTATGATCAAAATTGTATAACTATATTAAGGAAAAACATTTTGTGTCAAGTAACGTTATTCACTATTTTACCGTTTTTACTATCTCTAGCAAATATGTACGATGTGCATAATAGATAGAAAAGATATTATAATCAGGTTCAAAATTTGACACCGAAATTTTACCGAAAATGAATGTTTTAGTGCTATAGAATAAACAAAGTACTTTTTAGAAAAACGTCAGTGTGTGAGTGAGGAGAGCATATCTCAGCATTTTCAATAAAATTCCCCACACAAAACTTTACCTTACACTAAAAATCTGATGTGTTACAATCACATGACTTTCTCTAGCTGTTCTACAAACTTCTTACATAAGATAGTTCTTCTTTTTGCACCTTGCTAATCGAGGTACTCATTAGTACAATGTTCTTATTACTTAGTTCCGTATAAGTAGGAAGAAAATAAGGGAATACACTAGACTAAACCAATAGTCAAATGTTTTAAAAGCTGTCGTTATGCGATTGTCAGTACAAATCGCTTCTTTTCTTGGCCAGGAGTAGAACAAAAGAAAAACGGAGGCTCCCATCTGAGAAAAGTATAAGTACTTCACAACTGAAATTAATAACAATGAATACCTATAAAACGGCAAGCTCCACGAGTAAAATGTATATAACATAACTTGTGTATTTTTAAAATACCTACATTTTTTGTATAGTAAGTTTTTGTCCATCTCTTGCGGTTTACTAGTTATGCCAAATTAAGCAAAATGCATCCAGAATAAAGTAGTCTTCAGAGGCTATTCCCAGAAAATTCAAGATATACATATTATTTGTCAGGTAAATATATTTAATATACGATATTTTAATCGTAAGAGCCATTTTTAAGAAAATCAAAATTTTCGAATAAAATTTCCATGTAAAGGGTAGTTTGGGGTGGAGGGATTTTTCTCAAAATATTTGTGTCGCATCCCTGGAAGATACTAAACTTAAATACCAAGTTTGGTATCCCTATGTACATTGTACATACGGGGCTAGAGAAAGTAAAAATTGTTCTGAAAAGTTTGATATCAAAAATGGCTGTACCAATTTTGATTAAAACGCCGGATATTAGATAGAGAGGCCTCTGAGGAAAATTAAGAAGCATAGAATGGAACGATGAGAACCTCAGTAGTTAAAGAGCGCCCCTAAATAAAAAGTTCATTTCATTTCACTAGATTGTGAAGTTCATAGAGCACAGCCTTGTTTTGTATCCCATGTAGGTGCATTAGTTTGTCTCCAATGGAGCTTGACGCTTTTTCCACCAGAGGGCCAGTAGCAAATTAAATTCTCGCAGTAGGTAACGGATGAAATTCAGGATGTCGTTAAAACTCAATTAAGGAATCTTCTGTTTGAAGGAAGCGGATGAGAATGACTAATTTGGGCAAAGTGGGAACGTTTCCGGCAAAAGAGATGCTCGTCAGTTTGAAGAAGCCACTGCGAGAGTACCAGCTGTTTTACTCACCGGAAATGGTATTCTCTCCTTAACTAAATTAAGCACATACGCAAACTGATCCGGAGATGTCTCAAAAACTTTAAGGAGATATGTCAATACAAGGGCAGCATATTGCAAAAATCTGATGTGTACCATTCACATGACTTTCTCCATATCCCTGCAACAAATTATTCTTAAAAGCCTTATGCTTCTATTTACTTCATGCTAATCTAGAAAAATTAGCAGAAATAGTCTTATTACTTACTTCCTTGTAAGTAGAAAAGAAATAAGGGAGTTGCATAGGTTAAAGCGATACTCAAAAGCTGGTTACTATGTGAATGAAGTTCCTTTGTTTGTATGGACATGAGTTGACAAATTCCTGTATGAGAAAAGTTAAGATTTTCGACCCTGAAAACAAAAACGATCAACTCCAAGAAAAAAATGTATACAACATAAATTGGGTGTTTTAAATAGTTCTATATTTTTTGTGTGGTAAGTTTTTATCTATCTCTAACAGTTTAACAGTTACACAAAATTCCGGAAAATTCACTCACTGTAAAGTAGTCTTCAGAGGCTATTCCCAGAAAATTCAAAATATACATTTTATTAGTCGGGTAAATGTCTTCAATATACGATATTTTAATCAAAATCGTTATAGCCATTTTTTAGAAAATCAAAATTTTCGAAAAAAGTTCCATGTAAAGGGTAGTTTAGGGTGGAGGAATTTTTCTCAAAATATTCGTGCCCCATCCCTGGAAAATACTAAACTTAAATACCAAGTTTGGTATTTTACTGACTTTTCGTTTTTGAGTTATCGTGTTCACAGACACATACACACGGATCTTTTTCTGAAAATACTTTTTTTTGGATACAGGGGACCCTAAAACATATTTCCGGCGGAATCTCGGTATCGAATTTTTTGGTGGAGTGCAATACCTTCTCTATACACTATGTGCATAGTGCGTATAGAGAAAGTAAAAACTAATCCAATGTGTTCCATTCACATGACTTTATATGCATCTGTCCATCAAATTATTGTTTAATCGCTTATAATTCTATCTGTTTTATGCTAATCGAGATATAAATTGGCAGAACTGCTCTTATTACTTACTTCCTTGCGGTTTACAGGTTAAAAAAATCATCAAGAATAAAGAGGTCTTCAGAGGCTATTCGCAGAATGTTAAGTTTGCCATCTTCCAATTATGAGACCGAATAGTTTCAAGAAAATCCCCCACTCCCAACTATCCTTTATTTGGAAAAAAATTTAAAACATTTTAATTTTCTCAAAAATGGCTCTAATGATTTTGATTAAAATCTATTAAATATAAGATATTTACATGACAAATAAAGTGAACATCTTTAATATTCTAGGAATAGCCTCTGAAGATAATTTAATTCCGGATGAATTTTGCGTAACTGATAAACCGTAAGAGATGGACAAAAACCTACCAGAAATAAAATGTAGAGCACGTCAAAACACACAGTTTGTGTTATATACATTTTTTCGTGGATTTCGTCGTTTTTACTTTATCTAGTCCCATATGTACAATGTACATAGGGATAGTGAAGTATTGTATTCCACCCAAAAATTCGATACCGAGATTTCACCGGAAATACATGTTTTAGGACCCCCGGTATCCAAAAAAAAAGCATTTTCAGAAAAAGGTCCGTGTGTCCGCATGTCTGTGAACACGATAACTCAAAAACGAAAAGTAGCTTAAATACCAAATTTGGTATTTAAGTTTAGTATCTTCCAGGGACGTGACACAAAGAGCTTCAAGAAAATTCCCCCATTCCCAACTACCCTTTACATGGAATTTTTTTCCGAAATTTTTGACATTCTAAAAAATGGCTCTAACGATTTTGATTAAAATATCGTATATTAAAGATATTTACCGGACAAAAATGTATATCCTGAATTTTCTGGGAATAGCCTCTGAAGACTACTTTATTGTGGATGAATTTTGCATAACTACTAAACCGTAAGAGATGGACAAAAAGTTAACACAAAAAAACATAGAGAACGTTGAAACACACAGTTTGTTATATACATTTTTTGTGGATTTCGTCGTTTTTGAGATAATACTTGTTTTGGTTTCAGTTTTAATAAACTCCAATTTTTCTCATATTGGAAGTTGTCAACTGCTGTCCATACAAACAAAGGAACAGCTGTCACATAGCAACCAGCTTCTGACTATCACTTTAACCTATGGTACTCTCTTATTTCGCCTCTACTTACAAGGATGCAAGTTACAAGACTATTTCTAATAATTTTTTTCTCGAAATGAAAAGGCGTTTTATTCATGGACGTTCTTTAAATACTGAGATTCTCAGCGTCCCATTCTATATTGGCCGTGAAAGACCGATTAATTTTTCTCAGAGGCTTCTTTATCAGGCTTCAGGTTATTTTACGTGCCGTAAATCTACGAAACGGGACCAACGTCTTTACTCCCTTTCCGAAGGAAGCTATACTAAGGAATTTTACTTCCGAAAAAATCCATCGGCCTCCACCAGGTTTGAACCCGCAACCTTGGGTATATGAGATTAACATGAAGTAAATAGAAGCATATGCTTTTTAACAATAATTCTCACAATATTTCCTGGTATATAAATGTCCTAATGGCTACTCGTAGGTATTCTTGGCGCCTTCTCTATACATACATAAATACATGTATACATTTAAAATAAATATATATAACATCAATAATACTTTTCTATTTTCAATAATACAGCCGCAAAATTGTACACCCTGCTTAGTTATAGTAAAATTATATATTTTAAGACCTTTTTTCTTGGGACCTTACATTTTCTACTTCGTACTTTTTGGGAACGCAAGTTTTAGTGTTCCCTGAACAAATAGAAAAAAAATAATAAATAATAAAAAAAAAAGGAAAATAAATAAAATTTTGCGCGTGTGCCCACACATACATGTGTGTGTGTGTGTGTGTGTGTGTGTGTGTGTGTGTGTGTGTGTGTGTGTGTGAGTAAACCTCGATCCTCAAAAACGAAAGGTCGGTTAAATACGAAACTTGATATTTACGTTCGGCACATTCCGGGGATGTCACACAAAAATGTCTAAGAAAATTCGTCCATCCCAAGCTACCCTTTACATATAAAGTGTTTTTTTAAAAATATCTAATTTCGCAAACATGGCTCTTAACGATTTTTATTGTTATTACTGTCATTATTATTATTAACGAATTTTCAAAATATTATTAATAATAATAACAACAATTACAACAATGATAATGGTAATAATGATAATAATAAAATAATAACCATAATAATTGTAACAATAATAATAATAATAATAATTGTAACAATAATAATAATAATAATAATTGTAACAATAATAATAATAATAATAATAATAATAATTGTAACAATAATAATAATAATAATAATTGTAACAATAATAATAATAATTGTAACAATAATAATAATAATAATAATTGTAACAATAATAATAATAATTGTAACAATAATAATAATAATTGTAACAATAATAATAATAATTGTAACAATAATAATAATAATTGTAATAATAATAATAATAATAATTGTAATAATAATAATAATAATAATAATAATAATAATAATAATTGTAATAATAATAATAATAATAATAATAATAATAATTGTAACAATAATAATAATAATAATAATTGTAACAATAATAATAATAATAATTGTAACAATAATAATAATAATAATAATAATAATAATAATTGTAACAATAATAATAATAATAATAATAATTGTAACAATAATAATAATAATAATAATAATTGTAACAATAATAATAATAATAATTGTAACAATAATAATAATAATAATTGTAACAATAATAATAATAATAATTGTAACAACAATAATAATAATAATTGTAACAATAATAATAATAATAATTGTAACAACAATAATAATAATAATTGTAACAACAATAATAATAATAATTGTAACAATAATAATAATAATAATAATTGTAACAATAATAATAATAATAATTGTAACAATAATAATAATAATAATAATTGTAACAATAATAATAATAATAATAATTGTAACAATAATAATAATAATAATAATTGTAACAATAATAATAATAATAACTGTAACAATAATAATAATAACTGTAACAATAATAATAATAATAATTGTAACAATAATAATAATAATAATTGTAACAATGATAATAATAATAATTGTAACAATAATAATAATAATAATTGTAACAATAATAATAATAATAATTGTAACAATAATAATAATAATAATTGTAACAATAATAATAATAATTGTAACAATAATAATAATAATAATTGTAACAATAATAATAATAATAATTGTAACAATAATAATAATAATAATAATAATTGTAACAATAATAATAATAATAATTGTAACAATAATAATAATAATTGTAACAATAATAATAATAATAATTGTAACAATAATAATAATAATTGTAACAATAACAATAATAATAATAATAATTGTAACAATAATAATAATAATAATAATAATAATTGTAACAATAATAATAATAATTGTAACAATAATAATAATAATAATTGTAACAATAATAATAATAATAATTGTAACAATAATAATAATAATAATAATTGTAATAATAATAACTGTAACAATAATAATAATTGTAATAATAATAATAATAATAATAATTGTAATAATAATAATAATAATAATAATAATTGTAATAATAATAGTAATAATAATAGCAATGCTGTCATGCCGTATTGCGCTATGACTAGCTCTTCATTAACGGGCGAGTTTGGAACCGACAGGAGCTAGAGCGCATGGAACAGCCTAGAAGCAGTGCGGAAACCGAACCCAGGACAGGGCAGCAAGAGCAGGTAGCAGGTCCCTCAGCAGAACATCAGGTGCATCAAGTTATGTCGACAGGGAGGGGCAAAGAGGAGAGGAGGGTGAGACAGTCTTCGCCGGAGAAGCCAACAACAACGCCCCCCCGTGCCCTTAGGCTGACAACAGCTCGACAAAGGGTCAGCCAAGTTGTAGGAAGACCAACAGCAAGGAAACAATAGGACCCAACCCCTTCTCTGAGGATTGTCACATGGAACATCGAAGGCTTCAAAAAAAGGTTGGGTTGCGAGAATTTCTTGTATTTCCTTAGTGATTTTGACGTTGTATGCTTAACAGAAACTTGGTTGAAAAACGGAGAAAATGTAACACTTGCTAATTTCCATAGTTTTAGTAGGGGAAGGGAGACACGGGGAAGGAGGGGAAGGTGGCCGGGGGGGGGGTATCAGTTTCATTCAGGTCTGAGCTGGAGGCTGAGATAACTAAATTAGAAATCAGTTTGGAAGGGGTGATTGCTGCATCTTTGGCACAGGGGGCAGTACATATAATAGTTATAGGATTATACAACCAGCCAGCAACGTCCAAGTATGCAAACAGAAATTTCTTCAGTGACGTAACTGAAACGTAAGTGGAGTTATAGGAAAAGTTTCCAGGAGCTGAATTAATTCTTTTAGGAGATTTTAATGCGAGGTTAGGAGGGGAGAATATTTCTCTATCGGGGGGTCACCAATGGGGGGGAGGAATTCCGCGAAGGTCAACGAAAAAGCAAGGATAGTTTTATTAATGGGGAGGGCAGACAATTACTTGCTTTCTGCGATGCCTTCTCTTTAGAAATAATGAATGGCAAGTACGGTGATGATCGAGAGGGAGAACTCACTTTCATAAATGAAAATAGGGGTAGTGTAATAGATTTTATTTTAATAAGTCAGGGTTTAATTGGCAGAATTAGAATTTTTTTGGGTGGGGAATCGTATCGAGTCGCATCACTGTCCGGTTGCCCTGGAACTGAATATAGAGACGGCCATGGCGGCGCTAGCACCTGAAGAGGGGCAGGGGGACGAAGGGAGATTCATTAGTAAATTTATATGGAAACCGGTAGAAAAAGAAGTATTTGTTGATAAATTAGAAACAAGACTAGGGGAAAGGAACGCAGACACAGCGGAGGAACTAACGCATATAATAGCAACGGCTGCGGGGACAATGAAAGTCCAAATGCATGGTAAGTTAAAACGATTCAATGGCTGGTAAGACCAGCAATGCAGAGCAGTAAAGAAACAAGCAGAGGAGGCTCTGTCAAAATTCAGAAATTAGGAAATTAGGAAATTTTTTACAAAAAAGCGAAGGGAGTATAAACAGCTCTTACGGGAAAAGAGAACTACGTGGCAAGACAAAATTACTCAGAAAATTAGTAATATTTTAACGCGGGGGGATAACGCTGAGATGTGGCAAGTAGTAAAACATTTAAGAGGCAACCGTCAGGCGCCCAACGAAATTTCTCCCAGAAAATGGGCAATGCATTTTATGGGAATATTCGGGAAAGGTGGAAGGCAAGGAATTTTTATAAAGGAAGTGCAAATTTTGGAAAATCTTGAGATCCCAATACTGGACAAGGAAATATCAGCACGAGAAATAGCACAGGCGCTGAGGAGTCTGAAGGGAGGCAAAGCTCCAGGGTTGGATGTGCTGCCCCTGGAAGTTTTTAAAGCCGCAGCCAATGTTAATGAGTTTGGTAGGAGTATGCTCCAGATATATAACAGATTGTTTATTGAGGGGAATTGCCCTACCTGTCGGGGAAAGGGCATTATTCATCCCATTTATAAAGGGAAGGGAACTATTGGAAATCCGGATAACTATAGGGGGGTTACACTTTTGCCAATTATGGAGAAAATTTATTATAGAGTGTTATATAACCGGATAAAGGCCTGAGAATCTAAATTTTGCAAACTTTCAAAATTTCAAATGGGTTTCAGAGAAGGACACAGTACCATAGATGCCGCTTTTATATTAGACACTTTAAGGACGAAGCAACTGTTAATTAAGCGGGGAAAGCTTCATTGTGCTTTTGTGAACTTTAAGAGGGCATTAGACTATCAATCGAAATGCATTATGGTACAAACTAGGCAGAAAGGGGTTATCCAGTAAAATGGTTAGAGCATTGCAGGCAATGTATCAAAATGTCGAATTCTGTGTGAAGTACGACAGAAACAGAGTGTCCGAGAGCTGCCTAAGCTATAGCGGAGTGAGGCAGGGTTGTATTTTATCTCCCTTGCTATTTAATGTCTTTGTGGATGATATTACTGATACAATGATACAGAATATCCAAGCACCAGTAGTAGCGGATTTGCAGATCCCAACAGTTTTATACAGATTTAGTATTGTGCTCTACGACAGTAAACGGTTTGCAACGAGGACTGGACAAACTTAAGAATTATTGCGATGAATGGCTACTTACAGTTAATGTGAATAAGACTAAGGCAATGACTTTCAAAAAGGGTTGTGTTTATAGCAGGGAGGAGACTTGGACATATACAGGACAGATACTGGACAATGTTAAATCTTTTGTGTACCTAGGACTCACATTCACAATGAACGGAAAATGGACAAAACACATTGACATTACGAGTCACAAGGCAAGGGTGAAAGCGACGGAAGCTCTCCGGATACGCTACAGAATACCGAATATATCCATAACCTCAATGGAAACTGTATACGGAGCGACAGTTAGATCCACGAAGACATACGGAGGAGAAATATGGGGGTGGGAACAAACAGGGAATCTGGATCAAGTGAGGACCCAATTTTTGAAAGGAATTCTGGGTGTAGGGAGGGGTGCGGCAAGCTGCGGAATAATGAGGGAATTCGGGGCACATAGTGAAACGATAGAGTGCAAAATCAGAGCAGTTAAATATTGGCTGAGAATCGTTCACGGAAACCAATCTCTAATTAGGGCAGTCTACTACCGTGAACAGTTGCGAATGGAAGGTAATTCGACGTGGGCATCAAAATTAAAGAAAGGGTTGGAAACCATTGGGATGGGAGACATTTGGATGGCGGGGCATGAAAACAGGCGTAGTATTTGGAGAAAAATTAAGAACCGCCTCTGTGATATTGACAGACAGCAAATAATTGCGCAATGCACAGAGAAGGTGTTATTAGAAGTACAGTCTGGGCTGAAATCAGAGTAGGGTATGGAGCAATACATCAAAACAGGTACCAAACTCATTAGAGAGGGGCTCGCGTGGATTAGACTAGGAGCATGGAGGAGCACGAAAATTTCTAACGAGAATGGTACGAGAATCTGTCCCATTTGCGAGGAGGAATAGTCGTGGACTCACATCTTACCGCCTGCGGTGCCATTAGTAGTTAAAGCGGGCGTTAAACACTACCAAAAAAAAAAAAAAAAAAAACTCACATCTTGGCAAGCTGTAGGGGTACGGAGGAATGGCGGGAAAAATATTTGCCGCGATTTTTTACCACTGCGAATGTAGGGCTAGAAGCATGTTGGACGCTACTGGCAGGCACGGAAAACATGGACGGCCTAGGTAAATTTATACTTAAGGCAAGACATCTGAGGAGGCTGCCAATAGAGAAGGGGGGGGATAAGATCAACGAAACAAAAGTGACTACATTGTTCTACATACATATATATTATGTCATACTTAGGTCACTGTTGTGCTATGGTTTTATATATGTTGTATATATTATGTGTATATATGTCTTTTAAGTGTAATTATCTATTATAAGAGGGTGCATTTATGAAGGTGTACTCTGTGCTGTAAATTTAAATTGCTATGTTTGAATATCTTTGTATTTTTATTTTCGGGTTCACTCTTTTAATTCTTTGTTGTTGTTGTTGTTGTTTTAATATTGCTTGCAATGTGTATTACAAAAGCACGTACGGTCTGTGGACCCGTGCGATTGTTGAAATTCTATGTATGATATTGCTATGTCAATAAATACACTTATTCATTCATATAAAGATGCTGGGAAGGTTTTCTTTGTCCCACAAATGCGTGACGTCAGTGGGAATGAATATATCCAGCGTGCAACTCGTGGAAAGGAATAGACACAGTTTAACATGGACACCGATTTCTGTTGTATGAATGTCTGCGTGAAATATGGTGTTAAACCTTTGTCCTTGCACAAAGCAACGCAGGTGCATAGTATTAACATTCGTGCTGCCATGGCAACGGCAGGAGCAAAATTAAATTTCGCCGATTCCTAACGATGCTATAACCTTCCAGTTGCTGATATTACAGGAATATTTTTGTGTTCCTGCATTCCACTAATATCAGCATCAATAAAAACCACACGCTGTAAACATAACTCATGAATGAAATGAAAGTGAATTACACAACCCTTTAATGAAAACCCATAATTTCATTGCTTTTAGTACAAAAAAAATGGATTCCTCTTACTTGGATAATTGAAGTAAAAAATCTGAAGTGTTCCATTCACATGACTTTCTCTACGTCTCTGCAACAAATTATTATTTTTATTATTAATTTTAACGTCCTTTAACCTGGTTGGTCATATCCGACGATAATTGAAATTGGTGAAATGATGCTCAAATGATCTCCAGGTCCATAGAGCTTAAAGTTAATAGATATTTGTCTTCTCAAGATAAGGGAAAACCCCGAGTAACGGGTAACTCAAACTAAGTGAGATTCGAACTCACGACCTTTTGAATGTGGGGCAGACACGCTACCACCACACTACCCAGGCGGGCTAACAAATTATTGTTTAACAGGTTATTCTTTTATTTATTTCATGCTAATTGTGAAAAAGTAGTAGAAATAATCTTATTACTTGCTTCCTTATAAGTAAAAGGGAAATAAAAGTATACACCGACAGTCAAATGTTTTAAAATGTGCTTGCTATGGCATTGAAATTTGTTTCTTTGCGTGGCCAGGAATTTATTTCTCGAAAACGGTCAACTCTATGAAAAAATGTATTTAATATAAATTGTTTGTTTTAAGTATTTCTATATTTTTAAAATAATTTTTTCTCTCTTACCTTTTAACAGTTACGCAAATTTAAGCAAAATTCATCTAGAATGAACAAGTATTAAAAAGCTAGTCCCAGAAAAGTCAAGATATACATTTTATTTGTCATGTAAATATCTTTAATATGATGTTTATTAATCAAAATTCATAGAGCAATGTTTTAAAAATCGACATTTTTTAAATTTCTTCCATGTAAAGGATAGTTTGGGGATATGAACTTAAATATTAAATATTAAGTCTGGTGTCTGGACTTTTCAATTTTGTGCTATGCTATCCACAGACACCCACGCGCAAACATAACTTTTTCTAAAAATCTGATGTGCACCATTCACATGACTTTCTTTACCTCTCTATAACAAATTATTTTTAATAAACTTAGTCTTCTATCTACTTCATACTAAAGTAAATAAACATTAGCAAAAACGGAATTACTACTTAGTTCCTTATAAGTAGGCGGAAAATAAGGGAATACACTAGGCTAAATCAAAAATGAAATGTTTTAAAATGTGGTTGCTAAGTGGTTGAAATCCGTTTCTCTGCGTAACCAGGAGTTGGCAAGTTCCCGCATGAGAAAAGTTTCAAGTACATATTATAAAACTGAGCCCAATAACAAGGAATATATCGAAAATGGTCAATTCCACGAAAAAAATATGTATGTCATAAATTGTATGTTTTAAGATCTACATTTTTTTGTGTAGTAAGGTTTGTCTATCTCTTAAGGTTTACCGTTTATGCAAATTCCGCAAAATTAATCGTGAATAAAGTGGCCTTTAGAAGCTATTCCCAGGAATATCAAGATATAAAATGTATTATTTAAATATGTTAAATATAAGAGATTTTAATAAAAATCGATTGTCTTTGTTGAAAATCTTCGTGACGCATCCTTGAAAGATACTGAATTTAAATATCAATTTTGGTATTTAACGGAATTGTCATTACTTTCTCTACACGCATTATGTGCATAGTGTATAGAGAAGGTATTGCACTCCACCCTAAAATTCGATACTGAGATTTCACCAGAAATATATGTTTTAGGATCCCTTATATCCAAAAAAAGCATTTTCACAAAAAGGTAGGTGTGTATGTGTGTGTGTCCGTGTGTTTGTGAACAAGATGACTCAAAAACGAAAAGTCGGTAAAACACCAAACTTGGTATTTAAGTTTATTATCTTCCAGGAATGTGCCACGAAGATTTTGAGAAAGATTCCCCCACCCCAAACTACCCTTTACATGGAACTTTTTTCGAAAATTTTTATTTTCTAAAAATTGGCTCTAACGATTTTAATTAAAATATCGTATATTAAAGATATTTACATGACAAATAAAATGTACTTCTTGAATTTTCTGGGAATAGCCTCTGAAGAATACTTTATTCTAGGTCAATTTTACGGAATTTTGCATAACTGCTAAACCGTAAAAGATGGACAAAAACTTACCACACAACAAATGTAGAGCACCATAAAACACACAATTTATGTTATATACATTTGTTTCGTGGATTTGATTGTTTTTGAGATATTCCTTGTTTTTTCAGCTATAAAGACATACTTTTCTCATGCAGGACTTTGTGAACTCTTGTCCATACAAACAAGGGAACTTCAGTCGCAGAGCATCTTTTGACTATCACTTTAACCTATGGTACTCTCTTATTTCGCTTCTACTAACAGGGAAGCAAGTAATAAAACTCTTTCTGCTAATTTTTGCACCATTAGATGAAGTAAATAGAATAATTTGTTGCAGTGATTAGTTTTTTTTTTTTTTTTTTTTTTTTTTTTTTTTTTTTTGTTTTTTTTATTTTTTGTGTAGTAAGGTTTGTCTATCTCTTAGGGTTTACCGGTTATGCAAAATTCCGCAAAATTAATCGTGAATAAAGAGGCCTTTAGAAGCTATTCCCAGGAATTTCAAGATATACAATTTATTTACCATGTAAATATTTTAAGTATAAGAGATTTTAATAAAAATCGATAGTCATTTTTGAAAAATAAAAATTTTCGAATTTTTTTCATGTAAAGGGTAGTTTGGGAGGAGGGATTTTGTTTAAAATCTTCGTGACGCACCCTTGGAAGATACGGAACTTTAATATCAAGTTTGGTATTGAACGGATTTCTCATTTTTTAATTATGTTGTCCAGAATCTCACATATTTTCTAAAAATGCATTTTCTACCTCAAGGGACCTCAAATTACAGTTCCTGTGAAATCTCGACATCAAATTTTTGAGTTGAAAATATACACTATCTAGCTGCTAGGTACATTGTATGTACGTACGGTTAGAGCAAGTAAAAACCACATGTTTTAAACACCTCATGAATGTAATGATAGTGAAGTACACAACCCTTTAATAAAAACACAAATTCAGTGGTTTTAGTACAAAAATGCTTTGATTTCTCTCACTTGGTTAATTAAAGTAAAAATTGTATGTATCAAATTACTTGCAACCACAAATGAAAATCGTGGATGAAATATTTTGTATTGAAACGCCAAGTGAAGAGAAAAACATAAACAAATTAACTATAGTGGGTTATAGCTTTGATCATGTGATTAATTGCGACCATGAACAAGCCCTGTCAACAAAATGGAGATCATTTCTCTTTCATCTGACATACCTTTGTAGTGCCCTGACCTCGTAATTTTAAACAGGATTTTGCTTTTCACTTTGGAATGTACTGGTGCTTTATTATACAGAAATAGCATTGTATTTGGACACTTTTTACTTTCTCTACACATACTATGTACGTAATGTATAGAGAAGGTATTGCACTCCTCTCAAAAATTCGATACCGAGATTTCACTGGAAATATATGTTTTATGGTCCCCTGTATACAAAAAAAAAACATTTTCAGAAAAAGGTCCGTGTGTGTCCGTGTGTCTGTGAATACGATAACTCAAAAACGAAAACTTCCGGGGATGCAACACGAAGATTTTGAGAAAAATCCCCCCAACCCAAACTACCCTTTACATGGATCTTTTTTCGAAAAGTTTTATTTTCTCAAAAATAGCTAACGATTTTGATTACAATATCGTATATTAAAGATATTTACCTGAAAAATAAAATGTATATCTTGAATTTTCTGATAATAGCCTCTGAAGACTACTTTATTCTGACTGAATTTTACGGAATTTTTTATAACTGCTAAACCGTAAGAGATGGACAAAAACTTACCCCACAAAAAATGTAGAGCACGTTAAAACACACAATTTATGTTATGTAAATTTTTTTCGTGGAGTTGATCGTTTTTGAGATATTCCTTGTTTTTGTTTTGAGCTTTAAAGGAATTTATCAACTCGTGTCCATACAAACAAAGGAACTTCAGTCACATAGCAACCAGCTTTTGGTTATCACTTTAAGCTATGGTACTCCCTTATTTCCCTTCTACTTTCAAGGAAGCAAGTAATAAGACAATTTCTGCTAATTTTTTCTCGATTATCATGAAGTAAATAGAAGCAAAGTTTTTTAACAATAATTTGTTGCGAGTATAGCTTTTATATTCTATGAGGCGCTACGATTCTGTATTTCAGATATTGGTTGAAAGTATTAAACAACGTTTATCACTGCGGATTTTGGATTAGTTACTCTCACTTTTTCTGTGGACTCGCTCCACATTTATTTAATGCATTTATTTATTTTATTCCAAAACCTTTATCTATTTACTCGGCGTTTCTTCAGAGATGCTGGAGGATTTCTGTAGCCGTGGTCTGCCAAACCTCGTTATCTTATTTTGGTGGCAGAACCCCGGATCTGAAGGAGAGAAGCATCACAGAAAAAATAAGCTAATGCATGATACGGTCGAAAAAAGAGAGGAAGAAAAGAATTACGCCACGTTCTTCAGAGGTGCCAATCTAATTTCCTTGGCTTTAAAAGGATTAGTACGCCCTACTTCCCTCCCCGGAAGTGGTATAGACGAGCTGCGACCGAACACACAAGCTTGAGGTTCCTTCAAGACCAGCATTTCATGAGCACATCATGCTGCCCTAAAAGTATCCTCAGGTAAAAATGGAAATGGAGTTTTATTTATGGGCGTTCTTTAATTTTTCTGTTTCTCGGCACCTCCTTCTATTTTGGGCGTGAAAGACCGCTTAATTTTGCCCAGAGAACTGTATATGACGACTGAGGTTCTTTTACGTACCGTACATCTACGACACGGGACCAATGGCTTTACTTCCCTTCCGAAGGAAACCATGCCCGAAAATATACACCGTTCTCCGCCGGGTGTCGCCCAAGTGTCAACATTTGCCCTTATAAGGAGAGCAGATGGTAGGATTTTTTTTTTCGTATTTTCTCTAAAATGTGCTGTAAACTAATCTTAGGTGCAAAAAGTTACTGCATTCCATACAAAAATTTGATGCTGAGATTTCATCTCGAAATTGTGTTTCGAGGACTCCTAAATAAAAAAAAAAAAAAAAAATCTGATGTGAGCCATTCACACGACTTTCTCTATATCCCTGCAACAAATTGTTCTTAAAAAGATTATACTTCTATTTACTTTATGTTGATCAGAAAAAATGAGCAGAAATAGTCTTTTTACTTTCTTCCTTGAAGTAGAAAGGAAATAAGGGGGTACCATAGGTTAAAGCGTTAGCTGGTTGTTTGTATGAGAAAAATTAAGATTTTCGACCCTGAAAATAAAAACAAGGAATATCTCAAAAACGATCAACTCCAAGAAAAAAAGTTATACAACATAAATTGTGTGTTTTAATGTGCTCTACATTTTTTTTTTTTTGTAGTAAGGTTTTGTCTAAACCTTACGGTTTAGCAGTTATTCAAAATTCCGTAAAATTCCTCCAGAATAAAGTAGTCTTCAGAGGCTATTCCCAGAAAATTCAAAATATACATTTTATTTTTACTTTCTCCACACGCACTATGTACATACTGTGTAGAGAAAGTAATGCACTCCACCAAAAATTCGATACCGAGATTTCACCGGAAATATATGTTTTAGGGTCCCCAATATCCGAAAAAAGCATTTTCACAAAAAGGTCCGTGTGTGTGTGTGTGTGTGTGTGTGTGTGTGTGTGTGTGTGTGTCCGTGTGCCTGTGAACACGATATCTCAAAAACGAAAAGTCGGTAAAACACCAAACTTGGTATTTAAGTTTAGTATCTTCCAGGCATGCGACACGAAGATTTTCAGAAAAATCCCCCCACCCCCATTACCCTTTACATGGAACTTTTTTCGAAAATTTTTATTTTCTCAAAAATGGCTCTAACGATTTTGATTAAAATTTCGGATATTAAACATATTTACCTGAAAATTGAAATGCATATCTTGAATTTTCTGGGAATAGCCTCTGGAGAGTAGTTTATTCTGGATGAATTTTACTAAATTTTGAATAACTGCTAAACCGTAAGAGATGGACAAAAACTTATTGCACAAAAAATGTCGAGCACATTAAAACACACAATTTATGTTGTATAACTTTTTTTCTTGGAGTTGATCGTTTTTGTGACATTCTTTATTTTTGGTTTCTGCTATGAAAAACGTATAGTTTTCTCATACCGGAACTTGTCAACTCCTATCCATATAAACAAAGGAACCTCATTGACATAGCAACCAACTTTTGACTATCACTTTAACCTACGGTTGTCCCTTATTTCGCTTCTACTTACAAGGATGCGAGTAATAAGACTATTTCTGCTAATTTTTTTGATTAGTATAAAGTAAATAAAGTATAAGCTTTTTAAGAATTATTTGTTGCAGGGATATGGAGAAAGTCATGTGAATGGTACACATCAAATTTTTCAGGTAAATGTCTTTAATATACGATATTTTATTCAAAATCGTTATAGTCATTTTTTAGAAAATCAAAATTTGGAAAAAAGTTCCTTGTAAAGTGTAGTTTGGGGTGGAGAGATTTTTCTCAAAATCTTCGTGTCGTATCCCTGGAAGATTCTAAACTTAAATACCAAGTTTGGTATTTTACGACTTTTAGTTTTTGAGTTATCGTGTTCACAGACACACTGACACGCGGACACACGGACCTTTTTCGGAAAATACTGTTTTTAGACAAAGGGGACCCTAAAACATACATTTCCGGTGAAATCTCAGTATCGAATTTTTTGGTGGAGTGCAATACCTTCTCTATATACTATGTACATAGTTCGTTTAGAGAAAGTAATAAGCATTTTTACTTCCTCTACACGTAGTATGTATACACTGAATACCCAAAAAAACCGATGGACAGATAGATGATATTAAAGATGTCACCAGAAATACATGTTTTGTGACTCCCTGAATTCAGACAACATTATCCCACCCCAAACTACCCTTTACATAGAAACATTTTGGAATATTCTGTTTGTCACAAAACTAGCCATTATGATTTTGATTAAAATGCGTACCTAAAGCTATTTACTTCATAAATAAAACCTGTTATTTTGAATTTTCTGGGAATAACCTCTGAAGACTTCTTCAATCTGGATGACTTCAGTATAACTGATAAACAGTAAAAGATATTCAAAAACCTACTGGATAATTAAGTTAAAAAAAAAAAATTCTCATCTACGGTTTCCTTTTTTTTTCTCTGTTTTTTTTGCGTTAAAGTTAATCGTTTTCCAGATATTCTGGTTCATTGGTTGCAACTTTAAATATTCCTTCTCGTTTGTTTACTCCTGGCAAGTAAGAGATTGGATTGTCAATTGTTTCACATAACAGCCGATTTGTAAAGGACTTAATATCGCTTTAGCCTGTGCATTTTCTTATTTCCCTTTCATTTACAAAAAGCTATTAATAAGACTAATTTTTACTTTCTCTTGCCCCGTATGTACAATGTACATAGGGATAGAGAAGTACTGCATTCCACCCAAAAATTCGATGTCGAGATTTCACCGGAAATATGTTTTAGGACCCCCTGAATCCAAAAAAAACATTTCCAGAAAAAGGTCCGTGTGTGTGTGTGTGTGTGTGTGTGTGTGTGTGTGTGTGTGTGTCCTTGTGTCTGTGAACACGATAACTCAAAAACGAAAAGCAGCTAAAATACCAAACTTGGTATTTAAGTTCAGCATCTTCCAGGGATGCGTCACGAAGATTTTGAGAAAAATCCCCCCACCCCAAACTACCCTTAACATGGAACCTTTTTTCGAAAATTTTTATTTTCTTAAAAATGGCTAACGATTTTGATTAAAATATGGTATATTAAAGATATTTACCTGACAAATAAAATGTATATCTTGAATTTTCTGGGAATAGCTTCTAAAGACCTGTTTATTCTGGATGAATTTTGCTTAATTTGGCATAACTAATAAATCGTAAGAGATAGACAAAAACTTACTATACAAAAAATAAAGGCCTTGTTAAAGTACACAATTTACGTCATATACAGTTTTTTCGTGGAGCTTACCGTTTTCGAGGTATTCATTGTTATTGGTTTCAGTTGTGAAGTACTTATACTTTTCTCAGACGGGAGTGTCCGTTTTTCTTTTGTTCTACTCCTGGCCAAGAAAAAAAGCCATTTGTAATGACAATCGCATAACGACAGCTTTTAAAACATTTGTCTATCGATTTAGCCTAGTGTATTCCCTTATTTTCTTCCTACTTATAAGGAACTAAGTAATAATATTGTGCTAATGAGTACCTCGATTAACAAGGTGCAGAATGAAGAATAATCTTATGTAAGAAGTTTGTAGAACGGCTAGAGAAAGTCATGTGAGTGTAACATCAGATTTTCATTGTGTTTATCTTGTTTAACATGATGTAGATAACGGACTAAGGTTTTGAATTAAAGGTTTGTTTACCGAATAGCTGCACCACATTAGATTTTTTTTTTTTTTTTTTTGCATTCTTCTTGCAAGGAACAAAGTAATAAGAACAATTTCTGCTAATGTATATCTTGGTTATCATGAAGTAGGTAGAAGGGAAAGATTTTTAACAATAATTTGTTACAGTGATGTAAAGAAAACCATGTGAACGCAACACATCAGATTTTTCGAAAAAATGTGTTTGTCTGTGAATAGATAACTCCAAAATCAAAAACCCGCTCCCCACTCAATGGCGTTATAGCCCTTGAAGGGCTAGAGCCTGCCTCTATATCGAAATACACGTTTTCTTATCTTGCATTCTCCTCCTCCATCCTCTTATATTCCTCCTTCATATCCTCCTGTATATTCTTTATTTCTTTCATTAGAAAGGATTAGACTAGGAGCATGGAGGAGCACAAAAATTGCTGATGAGAATTGTATGAGAATCTGTCCCATTTGCGAGGAGGCAGAGTCGTGGACCCATATCTTGACAAGATGTAGGGGTACGGAGGAATGGCGGGAAAAGTATTTACCGCGATTCTTTACCACCGCGAATGTAGAGATAGAAGCATGTTGGACGCTACTGGCAGGCACGGAATACGTGAACGGGCTAGGTAAATTTATACTTAAGGCAAGACAGCTGAGATCTGAGAAGACTGCCAATAGAGAAGAGAGGGGGGGGGGGTAAGAACTAAATAAAAGGGACTGCAATGTTCTACATACAACTATTTTATGTTATAGGTCATTGTTGCGTTATGGTTTTATATATTGTTTATATATTATGTGTATATATTTCTTATAAGTGTATTTATTTATTATAAGAGGGTACATTTACGAAGGTGTAATCTATGCTGTACATTTGAATTGCTGTATTTGAATATATTTGTATTTTTATTTCCGTGTTTACTTTTTAATTCTTTGTTGTTGTTTTAATATTTCTTTTTATTTTGTATTGCCTTTGTTTTATTTTCGTGTTTATTCTTTTAATTCTTTGTTGTTGTTTTAATATTGCTTTTAGGGTGTATTACAAAAGCACGTACGGTCTGTGGATCCGTGCGATTGTTGAAGTTCAATGTATGATATTGTTATGTTAATAAATACAATTATTCATTCATTCAATCATCTATTTCTTTCTCGGTCTTCTTACACGCCTTCTTCCAACTGGTTTTTCCTTCCATATTATTTGCAACAGTGAAGCCTCCGCACTTCGTTCTACATGTTCTGCCCATCTAAGTCTTACACTTTTAATAAAACTCACAATTTGTGGTTCATCATTTAGATTTTAGATATTTTCCCTCCTGATATAACTGAGAAAGCCCTAGGTGTAGTTCTTGTACGAGGGTGTATGAAAAATTAACAGGGAAAAAATTGTTGGACCCCATATCTTTTTTTTATTCTAATTTAATTACAAACTTTCAAAATAGTCTCTTTCTGAGACTACAAACTTGTTTCAAGGTTCTATCCTCTTTTCAAACACTTAGAGAAGCCTTTTGTTTGACATCCTGTTTAGTATATCCGAAATAACATTATTTAGTGCTGTATCGGTTTGAAAATGGCGCACACAAAAGTGTTTTTTCACTCGTGGAAACAGGTAGAAGTTGCAGGGTGTTGGATATGGCAAATATGTTGGGTGGGGAATGATTTCGATACCTGCAAGTTCTGGTCCCTTGGTAACCATTTTCCTTCTGAGTGTTTCTTTAAAGAAACTGTTGCAGTATTGAGCAATTATTGTGGTGTGATTAGGAACCACGTGGTCATAAATTACCCCAATTTGGTCAAAAAACGCAAGATGCACGACTTTCCCTGCACCTTTGCTCTTTTCACCATCTTGAAATTTGTTATACCATTCAAGAACACTGTTTTGATAAAGGTTGGTCTGCATATGCTCTCAGTATTATTTGCAGTGTTTCAGTTCCAGAAATTTTTCAGAAGAACATTGTAGTTCTAACTTAAAATCCATGTTGGTTTACTGAAACACGAGCTTACATAATGGCTTCCGCAGACAAAGCGAACGGCACATGGTCAATGTCGCGCATATCCCAGCGTCAGTCAAGGTCACACCTCTCAGTCTCTAATTGCTGAAATTTGACGGGCGGTTTAAACAGAAAAAAAAAAAAAAATCACGTTTCTTTTTTATATATCCTTGTATGGTTCTGCAAATGAAAACAACATCACATGCTTAAAGTAATGTTCAAGTTAATATGGGTAGAATATCTATCCAAGGAGAACTATCGAAGAAATTCAACACTAAACGAGTCAGGGATAGCACTGTCTACGATATTATTTAATATTTCATTACAAAGAGCAGTTAGAAAAATGGAACTTAACTTAATTAAGATCTATAATAGGACTACACCAAACAAATCCGGTGTGTTCCATTCACATGACTTTCTCTACAACTCTGCAATAAATAATTGTTAAAAAGCTTATGCTTCTATTTTCTTCCTGCTAATTGAGAAAAAATTAACAGAAATAGTCTTATTACTTGCTTCCTTGTAAGTAGGAGCGAAATAAGAAAGTACCATAGTTAAAGTGATGGTCAGAAGCTGGTTGCTATGTGACTGAAGTTCCTTTGTTTGTATGTATGGACACGAGTTCACAAAGTCCTGTATGAGAAAAGTATGTTTTTTATAGCTGAAACCAAAAAAAAAAGGAATATCTCAAAAACGATCAACTCCACGAAAAAATATGTATAACATAAATTATGTGTTTTAACGTGCTTTACATTTCTTGTTTAGTAAGTTTTATCTAAGTGTTACGGTTTAGCAGTTATGCAAAATTCCGTAAAATTCGACCAGAATAAAGTAGTATTCACAGAAAATTCAAGATATATATTTCATTGGACAGATAAATGTCTAACATATATTTAAATCAAAATTTTTAGAGCCATTTTTGAGAAAATCAAATTTTTTTAGCATTTTTCCATGTAAGGGGAGGGGAATTTTCCTGAAAATCTTCGTGTCAGATTTTTGGAAGATAGGAAACTTAAATACCAAGTTTGGCATTTAACCGTCTTTTCGTTTTTGAGCTATGTTGTCCAGACACACAGACAGACATACACACACACACGGACCTATTTCTGAAAACATTCAGGGTGCCCCGAAATTGTAATTACGGTGAAATCTCGGTATCGAATTTTGGTTGGAATAGAATACCTTTTCTATGGACTATGCACATACATTGTACATATGAGGTTACAGAAAGTAATATGCTTATTTAAATAGATATTTTATCAAAAGTTTTTTGACTGTTGCATATCGTATCTGATTATTTCACTTAATTGTCTATTCTACTATTTTGGTTTATTATGGTAGTCGCTATTTGCCATTACAGAATTGTAAACATTTCCAATATCGTTTTAATTAGTCTAAAATATCTGTTTAGCAAATGATGTTTTTATGTGAGTTCAATTAGCAAATGCATTATGTTTTTCTGTATCAGTAATAACTATAATGGGCATAAATCACAATTAATATCCAATAAGAAGAATTTAATGACTCACTCTAATGCAAATAAATACTTAATAAACATGAAATGCTGCAAACAACGAGAAACAAAAAACATCTGCCCAAGGAGATGTTCTATTAACAATTAAAATTGAAACAACAGAAGTATGAAACATTGCCCTAAGGAAGTGTGTAGTAGCAAAGACATTTTACATTCAACTAACTATAACAATGATAGTAAATAACTATAAAATCACTTGTGTTCTCTCTTGCTAAAGTGAAAAAACTCTGACGTTTTCCATCACAAAATTTTCTCTAGCTATACAGCAACAAGCTATTCTTACGAAGCTTATTCTTCTAACTACTTCGTGCTAATTGAGATAAACGTCAACAGAAAATACCTTATTACTCGCTTCTTTTTAAGCAGAACGAAAATAAGAGAACACACTAGGTTAAAACCGATAGTCAAATGTTTTAAAAGCTTGTTTACATGAGAGTGAAATCCGTCTCTTTGTATTACCAGGAGTTTGAGAAAATTGTATGAGAAAATTTCAAGTATTTTAAAACTGAATAATAACAAGGAATACCTAAAAATTATTTATCTCCACGAAAAAAATTACATAAATTGGGTGTTTTAACGAAACCTATATTTCTTATGGAGTAAGTTTGTGTATGCCTTATGGCTAACAGTTATTCAAAATTCAGAAAAATTCATCCGGAATAAAGGAAGTCGTCAGAGACCATTCCCAAAAATTCAAATTATACATCTTATTTGTCATGTAAACATATTTAATGCAGGATATTATAATCAAAATTGCTAAAACCAGTTTGTGAAAAAAAAAATATATATTTTTTTTTCATGTAAAGGGTAGTTTGGGTTGGACTAATTGTTCTCAAAAAGTTCGTGTCTCATCCTTGAAAGATATTAATGCATAAATACCAAGTTTGGATTTTATTGATTTTAGTTTTCGAATTATCGTGTTCACGGACACACGGGGACATATATACGGACCTTTTTACTTTCTCTATACACACTATGTATATAGTGTATAGAGAAGGTATTGCACTCCACCCGAAAGTTCGATACGGACATTTCAACGGAAATATATGTTTTAGGGTCCCCTGTATCCATAAAAAGCATTCTCACAAAAATTTCCGCGCGCGCGCGCCCGCGCGCGTGTGTATATATGTATGTCCGTGTGTCCGTGAACACGATAACTCAAAAACGAAAAGTCGGTAAAATACCAAACTTGGTATTTAAGTTTAGTATCTTCCAGGGATGCGACACGAAGATTTTGAGAAAAATCCCCCACCCCAAACTACCCTTTACACTGAACTTTTTTCGAAAATTATGATTTTCTTAAAAATGCCCGTAACGATTTTGATTAAAATTTCGTATATTAATGATATTTGCCTGACAAATGTATATCTTGAATTTTCTGGGAATAGCCTCTGAAGACTACTTTATTCTGAATGAATTTTACGGAATTTTGAATAACTGATAAACCGTAAGCGATGGACTAAAACTTAACACACAAATGTAGAGCACTTTAAAACACACAATTTATGTTATGCACATTTTTGCCTGAAGTTGATCGTTTTTCAGATATTCTTTTTTCTTGGTTTCAGCTTTGAAAAACTTATACTTTTCTCATACAGGAATTTGTCAACTCCTGTCCATACAAACAAAGGAACATCAGTCACATAGCAACCAGCTTTTGGCTTTCACTTTAACCTATGTTACTCCCTTATTTCGCTTCTACTTACAATAAAGCAAGAAATAAGACTATTTCTGCTAATTTTTCTCGATTAGCATGAAATAAATAAGAGATAAGCCTATTAACAATAATTTTTTACAGAGATATAGAGAAAGTCATGTGAATGGAACACATCGGATTTTTTAAAGATAGTTTTTTGATTATGGGAGACCTTAAAACGTGTATTTCTGGTGACATTTCGGTATAGTGACGACTTGCCATTTGTAGAAGGAAATAATTAATGAAAAAGCTCATTTAGTAAGGGATAATTTGCAATTGGTTAACGCCATAAAAATGCAGAAACTGATAAATTGTGTTTTAACGAGATCTTCATATTTGGTACCGTAAAATTTTGTTTCTCTTAAGGTTTAGTAGTTATGTAACATTCATTCAGAATGAAGAGAACTTCAGTTGCTGTCCGCAAAGAATTCTAAATATATAATTTGTTATGAGGACATCTCAAATACATTTAATCAAATGTTTTTTTTTTTTTGGAAAATCATCCATAAGTAAGGTAGTTAGGGGTGGGGTGATTTTCTTGAAAATATTCGTTGCTGAACTTAAGATACCAAGTTTTAAATTTAAAAGATTTTTCATTTCGGAATCATGCGATTCCGAGGCATGTGCAATATCTATACACAGTAATGGTTTTTTTACTTTCTCTATACGCACTATGTACATAGTGTATAGAGAAAGTATTGCACTCCATCAAAAATTCAATGTCTTTCACCGGAAATATATGCCTTAGGGCCCCCTGTATCCAACAAAAAAAGTATTTTCAGAAAAAGGTCCGTATGTGTGTGTCCCTGTTTCTGTGAACACGATAACTCCCCCCACCCCAAACTACCCTTTACATGGAACATTTTTCGAAAATTATTATTTTCTAAAAAATGGCTCTAACGATTTTGATTAAAATATCGTATATTAAAGATATTTACATGACAAATAAAATGTATATTTTGAATATTCTGAGAATAGCCTCTGAAGACTACTTTATTCTGGGTCAATTTTACGGAATTTTGCATAAGTGCTAAACCGTAAGAGAGTGACAAAACCTTACCATACAAAAAATGTACACTTTAAAACACACAATTTATGTTATATACATTTTTTTCGTGGAGCTGATTGTTTTTAGATATTCCTTGTTTTTGGTTTCAGCTATAAAAAATCAGATGTGTACCAATCACATGATTTTCTCTATATCCCTGCCGCAAATTATTCTTAAAAAGCTTATGCTTCTATTTACTTCATGCTCATCTAGAAAAATCTGATGTGTTCCATTCACATGACTTGCTTTATATCTCTGTAAATGCTTATTCTTAATAAGCTTATTTTTTATTTCATACAAATCGAGAAAAAATAGCAGAAATAATCTTATTGCTTGCTTTATTGTAAGTAGAAGCGAAATAAGGGAGTACCATAGGTTAAAGTGATAGTCAAAAGCTGGTTGCTATGTGACTGATGTTCCTTTGTTTGTAAGGACAGAAGTTGACAAATTCCTGTATGAGAAAAGTATAAGTTTTTCAAAGCTGAAACCAACAAAAAAAAAAGATCTCAAAAACGATCAACTTCAGGAAAAAAATGTGTATTACATAAATTTTATGTTTCAACGTGCTCTACATTTTTTGCGGGTTAAGTTTCTGTCTATCTCTTACGGTTTAGTAGTTATGAAAAATTCATCCAGAATAAAGTAGTCTTCAGAGGCTATTCCCAGAAAATTCAAAATATACATTTTATTTATCAGGTAACTAATTAATATACGATATTTTAATCAAAATCGTTAGTCATTTTTTAGAAAATAATTTTCGAAAAAGTTCTATGTAAAGGGTAGTTTGGGGTGGGGGGATTTTTCTCAAAATCATTGTGTCGCATCCCTGGAAGATACTAAACTTGAATACCAAGTTTGGTATTTCACTGACTTTTCGTTTTTGAGTTATCGTGTTCACAGACACACGGACACACAGACCTTTTTCTGAAAATACCTTTTTTTGGATACAGGGGACCCTAAAATATATATTTCCGGTGAAATCTCGGTATCGAATTTTTTGGTGGAGTGCAATACTTTCTCTATACACTATGTACATAGTGCGTATAGAGAAAGAAAAAAACATACTTTTCTCATAGAAGACTTTGTGAACTCGTGTCCATACAAACAAAGGAACTTCAGTCACATAGCAACCAGCTTTTGACTATCACTTTAACCTATGGTACTCCCTTATTTCGCTTCTATTTACAAGGAAGTAAGTAATAAGACTATTTCTGTTAATTTTTTCTTAAGCTTTTTAACAATAATTTATTGAAGAGTTTTAGAGAAAGTCATGTGAATGGAACACATCAGATTTTTTATAAATGTTATATGTATGTTGGATTTCGAAGTCCTCAAATGTGTATTTTTGGCGAAATCTCGGTGCGAATGTTTGGGTGAAATGTGATTCTTTCTTTAGTTATTATAAACGTGGAAGATAAAATAAAAGTGTTATTACTATAATTATTTTTATAATTTGTATTATTATTATTAATTTTATTATTATTAAGCTAAAGCAGTCAGCATTACGTTTTTACCTTCTTTAGCCTGCATGTACAAATTACATAGTGGATAGAGAAGGTATTGTATTCCATCCAAACATGTAATGCCGAAATTTTGCCGGAAATACATGCTTTAGGGTCCTTTGAATCAAAAAAAGATTATTGAAAAAGCTTCGTGAAAGTGTGTGTGTGTGTGTGTGTGTGTGTGTGTGTATGTGTGTGTGTGTGTGTGTGTGTGTGTGTGACCATTATACTCAAAAACAAAATGTCACAAACTTCGGTATTTTAAGTTTAGTTATCTTCAAAGAATGTGACACGATTTTCAGAAAAATCCTAACCCAAACTAGCCTTTATAGGACTTCTTTTTTGCGTTTCGATTTTTAAACAATTTTTCAAAAATGACCAATGATTATGATTAAAATACCGAAATCAAAGACATTAGATCGAAGTAAAACATATATCTTGAATTTTCTGGGAATGGTCTCCAGGAACCTCCTCATTCTTGATGAATTTTGCCGAATTTTGCATAACTTGAAAACCGTAAGAGTTAGCAAAACTTTGTACACAAAAAATAAGCATCGTTAAAACTCATAACTTATATATTTTTCTTCTGGTTGATCATTTCTTAGATATGCTTTGTTATTGCTTTTGGTTTTAAAATATCTCATATGGTAATTTTTTTAAACTCCCATTTTAGGCGTAAAACTCCTTAGCATACTTCCCGCGGAAGGGATGTAAAGCCGTTGATTACGTGTCGTAAATTTACGGTAAGTAAAAGAACTTCAAGCCTGATAGAGAGGCCTCTGAGCAAAATTAAACTGTCTTTCACGCCAAGTATAGAATGGGACACTAAGAACCACAGCAGTTAAAGAGCGTCCATAAATAAAACTCCATTTCATTTCCCGACAGTGCAAAGAAAGTATTTCACCACAAGGTAACCAGTTTTTAAAATATTTGACTATTATTTTAGCCTAGTGTATTCCATTAGTTCCCTACTTCTACTTATAAAGAAGCAAGTAATAAGACCTTTTCTGCTCTTATTTATCTCGATTAGTATGAAGACAGAAGGGTAAGATTTAGAATAGCGTATATGCATAGAATGGCATTGCATTGCATTTAGATCCGACACAACGCAGCACATGTTTCTGCAGTGCATGTTTATAAATGGTTGCATATTTATTTGATGCGGTAGGCGGAGCCCTGGGGTATATTGATATAATACGAGTACAACTCGCAAACCTACAATTAAATTAAATATATACAATAAAATGAAAATGTTCCGGGAGGAATAACGTTTGTTGTGACGGTTATTGACTTTCAAATTAATTTTGTTTTTGAGTTATTCTGGACTGTCGTAATTTCAGAACTAGTTCTCTCACAGGTTATTTACTTTCTCTACATGTACTGTGTACAACGTGTATGGAGAAGGTATTGCACTCCACCCAAAAATTTAATAACGAGATTTCACTGGATATATATGTTTTAGGGTCCCCTGTATTCAAAAAAACCATTTTCAGAAAAAGCTCCATATGTGTCTTTCTGTGAAAACGATAACTCAAAACCAAAAGTCAGTAAAATACCATACTTGGTATTTAAGTTTGGTATCTTTCAAAAAGTTTGATTTTCTCAAAAATGGCTCCAACGATTTTGATTATAATTTCGTATTTTTAAGATAAATTTACCTGACAAATAAAATATATATATATTGAATTTTCTGGGAATAACCTCTGAAGACTACTTTATTCTGGAGGAATTTTACGGAATTTAGCATAACAGTTAAACCGTAAGAGATGGAGAAAAACTTGCCACACAAAAAATGTAGAGCACGTTAAAGCACATAATTTATTTTATACACTTCTTTTTCGTAGAGTTGATTGTTTTTTATATATTCCTTGTTTTTGGTTTCAGCTTTAAAAGCTTATACTTTTCTCACACAGGACGCCGTCAACTCCATTCAAACAAAGGAACTTCAGTCACATAACAACCAGCTTTTGACTGTCACTTTAACCTATGGTACTCCCTTATTTCGCTTCTACTTATAAGGAAGCTAATAAGACTATTACCATAATTTTTTTCTCGATTAGCATAGGTTTTTAACAATTATTTGTTCCATAGATTTAGAGAAAGTCAAGTGAATAAAACACATTAGATTTGTTTAGATCGAATGGAATACGTTTTATACCTACTCTATGAGTTCAAAATTCAGGGATACTTAAATTGTCCGTTTTCGGTGAAATTTCTGTATCTAGTTTTTGGTTGGATATAATAATTCTACCTATAACATCATGTAGTATAGGAAGGGAAAACGATTTCTGCCACTGTCTAAGCAGACCTATAGTTGTAACCTCATGATTGAATCTATTGAATAGAGCATGCAATGTAAAACATACGAGAAGCTTAATAAATGATGCGAGACAGCGTGTAGTATAAGAAATGTTAATGGAATATTTGGGAAGCTGAGCAGGAACAGGAGAGTGGTACGTGGAGATCACTTTAAAACACGAAACTTCAGGAATTTCCCTTTATTAGACAGGAACAAATAGCGCGGTGCTAAGGAAGTTCCTTTGGTCGACACTAGAGGGAAAGAATGCGGCGAAAAGAGAAACACAGAATGCACAATACTTAAAAATCTGATGTGTTCCATTCACATGACTTTCTTTATATCTCTGCAACAAATTATTGTTAAAAAGCTTATACTTCTATTTACTTCATACTAATTGATAAAAAATGTCAGAAATAGTCTTATTTCTTGCTTTATTGTAAGTAGAAGCGAAATAAGGGATAGCCATAGGTTAAAGTGAAAGCCAAAAGCTGGTTGCTATGTGACGGAAGTTCCTTTGTTTGCATGGAGAAGAGTTGACAAATTCCAGTATGAGAAAATATAATTTTATTAAAGGTGAAATCAAAAACAATGAATAACTAAAAAAGGATTAACTCTAGAAAAAAATTGCATAACAGAAATTGTGTGTTTTAACGTGTTCTACATTTTCTGTGGAGTAAGCTTTTGTCTATCTCTTGCCGTTTAGCAGTAAAGCAAGATTCGGCAAAATTCCTCCAGAATAAAGAGGTCTTCAGAGGCTATTCCCACAAAATTCAAGATATACACTTTATTTTGTAGTTAAATGTTAGTAATATAAATCGTTAGAGCCATTTTTTAGAAAATCAAAATTTTCGAAAGAAGTTCCATGTAAAGGATAGTTTGGGGTAGGGGGATTTTTCTCAAAATCTTCGTCGCATACCTGGAAGATACTAAGCTTAAATACCAAGTTTGGTATTTTACCAACTTTTCGTTTTTGAGTTATCGTGTTCACACACACACGGACCTTTTTCTGGAAATACTTTTTTTGGATACAGGGGACCCTAAAAGATATATTTCCGGTGAAATCTCGGTATCGAATATTTTGGTGGAGTGCAATATCTTCTCTATACATTATGTACATAGCGCGTATAGAGAAAGTAAAAATGTGCTGAATACTTCGGCACGTTTATCTCTCAGACGCGTCACGACTTTGCTGGGGTTCAACAAGGAAGGCCACGGTCTAAGTGGCAATCACCGTAATGTATTACTCCGCCTGTCCCAACTCAGCCTTGTAATTGGTTAACGAACTAAACTGCTTGGCCAGCAGGAACTATGCTTGGTAGTTAAATCAACATCTCATTGATTACGTCACATTACAGTTTCCTTTGTGGTAGTTTAATTAACATTACTACCGATCAAATATATATATATATATATATATATATATATATATATGTATATAAAAACAACCTGATGTGTTTCTTTGACATGACTTTCTCTACATCTCTGCAACAAAGTTTTCTTAAAAAGCTTATGCTTCTAATTACGTCATGCTAATCGAGAAAAAAATAGCAGAAATAGTCTTATTACTTGCTTCCTTGTCATTAGAAGAGAAATAAGGCAGAAACATAAGTTAAAGTAATGATAAACTGGTTGCTATGTGACTGAAGTTCCTTTGTTTGTATGGACACGAGTTGACAAAGTCCTGTGTGAGAAAAGTAACATTTTTAAAGCTAAATCAGAAACAAGGAATATGTCAAAAACAATCAACTCCATGAAAAAAAAATGCATGTAACATAAATTATATGTTTTAAGGTGCTCTACATTTTTTGTCTGGTAAGTTTTTTCCATCTCTTACGGTTTAGCTGTTATACAACATTCCCTAAAATTCGTCCAGAATAAATTAGACTTCAGAGGCTATTCCCAGAGAATTTAAGATATGCATTTTATTTGACAGGTAAATATTTTTAATATTTTACATTTTAATCAAAATCGTTACAGCTATATTTGAGAAAATCAAAAATTTCGAAAAAACTTCCATGTAAACGGTAGTTGGGTGTGGGGGAATATTCTTGAAGATCTTCGTCTCGCATTTTTGGAAGATATCAAACCTAAATACAAAGTTTGATATTTAACGGTATTTTCGTTTTTTAGCTATGCTGTCCACAGACACACACACATGGACCTTTTTGTAAGAATCTGATGTGTTACACTCACATGACTTTCTCTAGCTCTTCTACAAACTTCTTACATAAGATTGTTCTTCTTTCTGCACCTTGCATATCGAGATAGTCATAGCAGAATGTTCTTTATACTTAGTTCCTTACAAGTAGGAAGAAAATAAGGGAATACAATAGGTTAAACCGATAGTAGTCAAATGTTTTAAAAATTGTGGTTATTCGATTATCATTGCAAATTTCTTCTTTGCTTGGCCAGTAGAACAAAAGAAAAACGGACACTTCCTGTCTGAGAAAAGTTTAAAGTACTCACACCTGAAACCTAAAACAAGGAATATCTCGGAAACGGTTACCTCCATAGCAAAAATGCAAAGCGCATAAATTGTGCGTTTTGGTCAGATCTACATTTTCTGTGTTGTAAGTTTTTGTCTATCTCTTACCGTTTAGCAGTTAAGCAAAATAAAATAAAGAGCTCTTCAGAGGCTATTCCCAGAAAAGTCAAGATATACATTTTATTTTGTGTGTAAATATCTTTAATATACGGGATTTTAATCAAAATCGTTAGTCATTTTTTAGAAAATAAAAATTTTCGAAAATATTTCCATGTAAAGGGTAGTTGAGGGTGGGAGGATTTTCTTGAAAATCTTCGTGTTGCATCCTTGGAAGATACGAAACCTAAATACCAAGTTTAGTATTTAACGGTCTTTTCGTTTTTCAGCTATGCTGTCCAGACACACACACACACACACACACACACACACATACACACGGACTTTTTTCTGAAAATTATTTTTTGGATTCAGGGGGTCCTAAAACATGTACTTCCTCTGAAATTTCGGTATCGAATTTTTGGGTGGAATACAATAATTCGTCTATACACTGTGTACATAGTACGTATAGAGAAAGTAAATATCTAATGTGTTCCATTTACATGACTTTCGCTACATCTCTACAAAAACATTATTAAAAAGCTTATGCACACACACACACACACACACACACACACACACATGTTCATTTTTCTAAAAATGCTCTTTTTTGGATTCAGGAGGTTCTAAAATGTGTATTTCCGGTAAAAACCCGATATCGAATTTTGGGTACATTAAAATACCTTCTCTATACACTATGCACATAGTACAAGTAGAGAAAGTAAAAAGTTAAAAAGTTTATTCTTTGCGAGGAGGAAGCGTCGTGGACTCACATCTTGGCAAGATGTTGGGGTACGGAGGAATGGCGGGAAAAATATTTGCCGCGATTTTTTACCACTGCGAATGTAGGGATAGAAGCATGTTGGACGCTACTGGCAGGCACGGAAAACATGGACGGGCTAGGTAAATTTATACTTTAGGCAAGACAGCTGAGATCTGAGGAGGCTGCCAATAGAGAAGGGGGGGGGCGGAGGAATAAGATCAACTAAACAAAAGTGACTACAATGTTCTACATACATATATATTATGTCATACTTAGGTCACTGTTGTGCTAGGGTTGTATATATTATGTGTATATATGTCTTTTAAGTGTAATTATCTATGATAAGAGGGTGCATTTATGAATGTGTACTCTGTGCTGTAAATTTAAATTGCTATATTTAAATATCTTTGTATCTTTATTTTCGGATTCACTCTTAATTTTTATTGTTGTTTAATATTGCTTTTGACTGTGTATTTCCTTTGTCTTTTTATTTTCGTGTTTACTCTTTTAATTCTTTGTTGTGGTTGTTGTTTTAATATTGCTTGTAATGTATATTACAAAAGCACGTACGGTCTGTGGACCCGTGCGACTGTTGAAATTCTATGTATGATATTGCTATATTAATAAATACACTTATTCATTCATGCTAATCAAGATAAACATTAGCAGAAAAGATCTTATTACTTAGTTCCTTATAAGTAGAAGGAAAATTAGGGAATATACTAGCCTAAAGCGATAGTCAAATCTTTTAAAATGATAAAAACCCACTTTTGCATAACCAGAAGTTACCAACTTCCCTTATGAGAAAATTTGCAGTATTTAAAGCTGAAACCAATAACAACGAATATCTCGAAAACGGTCAACCCCACGAAAAAATGTATAACACATAAAGTATGTGTTTTAATGAGAACTGTTTTGTGTAGCAAATTTTTGTTTAGTCTTATGGTTTACCAGAAATTCCGAATTAAAGAGGTCTTCAGAGGCTATTTCCAAAAAATATAAGAAAAAGTTTATCATGCAAATATCTTTAAAATGCGGGTTTAAATCAAAGTCGTTAGAGACATATTTGAGAAAACCAAAGTTTTCGATTTTTTTTCCCATTTAAAGGGCAGTAGTAATCGGAGATTTTCTTGTGTCACATCCCTGTAATATATTAAATTTAAATGCCAATTTATAAAGAAGTTTTTGATTTTGAGTTATATTACCGCCTCCACACAAACAGACCTTTTTCTAAAACTGCTGCTTTTGATTCAGGGGTCTCAAAGCATGCATTTCCGGGGAAATCTCGGTATCAAATTTTTGGGTGCAATACACATTACACATTATATACATAGTAGGTATAGAGAAAGTAAAAATTAAATTGTTTCCACAACAAAACGTTCCAAGTTAATCAAGATTTTCTGGGCAGGTGTAATCCGGAAGCTTAAACTGCCTAACTTATATTCTCTTTCAAGAAACAGTAAGATAAAAAAGGCTGATGTGCTCCATTCCCATAACTTTCTCTACATAGCAAATTATTGGTAGTAAAATTATTTTTCTATTTCAGGCTAAAACACTGGAGAAATAGTCATAACTTAGTTCCTTATAGATAGAAGGGAAATAAGAGAGTACACTAGACTAAAGGACAGTCAAATGTTTTAAAATGTGGTTGCTATACAACTGAAGTACGCTTCTTTGCGTAGCAAGCGTTGACAGGTTTGAATAAGAGAAACATTTTAAGTATTTTAAAACTGAAATCAATAACAAGGAATATCTCGAAAACGGCCAACTCCACGAAAACAATATATATGGCATAAATTGTGTGTTTTATCGATATCTACATTTTTTGTGTAGTAAGTTTTTTTCTATCTCTTACTGTTTATCAGTTATACAAAATTCAATAAAAAAATCCAGAATAAAGGTGCCTTCAGAGGATGTTCCCACTAAACTCAAGATATACACTTGATTCAGGATTTTATAAAATAAACACTTTCGAATTTTTTTCCATGTAAAGAGTGGTTTGTGGTGGGAAGATTTTTCTCAAAATGTTCGTGTCTCATCCCAGGAAGTTTGGTATTTTATCGAATTTTCGTTTTTGAGTTATTGTGTTCACAAACACAATAACTCAAATCACACGCTGAAATCTCGGTATCCAAATTTTACGTAGAACGCTATATCATCTCTATACATTATGTACATAGTACGTGTAGAGAAAGTAAAGGCTTATTGATCAATTCGAGTGTACATTTTTGGACCTCTGAACAATAGCTTCATTTTATCACAAAAGATAAACAAGTGATAGAAGCATTTAACACAAGTTTGCTGGATATCAGCGAACAAACACAACGGATGATATCAGATAGCTACTCTGTATAGGGAATCTTCTACATTTACGTACTCTTGTATCTGTCAGCGATAGCTATTTGTATTACAGATAAGCTTCCATTATCTCGACAGCTAACAACAGAGCTTTGATTGATATAAAGTTTATCATAGTGCATAGTTTCTGAGGGAAGGGAAATCAATGTTTTATCCGGTTCGTGGATACATAGAAGGTCTTCAAAATACGATGGTCGTTTTTTTTTACTTTCTCTACACATACTATGTACATAGTGCATAGAGAAGGTATTGCACTCCAGCCAAAAATTCGATACTCCGAGATTTCACCGGAAATATATGTTTCAGGGTCCCCTGTATCCAAAAAAAGCATTTTCAGAAAAAGCTCCGTGTGTGTGTGTGTGTGTGTGAACACACAGCTCAAAAACAAAAAGTCGGTAAAATACCAAAACTGGTATATAAGTTTATCTTCCAGGGATGCCACACGAAGATTTTGAAAAATATCTCCCCACCCCAAACTACCATTTACATGGAACTTTTTTCGAAAAGTTTGATATTCTCCAAAATGCCTCTTAACAATTTTGATTAAAATTTCATATATTGAAGATATTTACCTGAAAAATAAAATGTATATCTTGAATTTTTTTGGGAGTAGCCTCTGAAGACTACTTTATTCTGGGTCAATTTTATGGAATGTAGCATAAATGCTAAACCGTAAGAGATGGACAAAAACTTACAACACAAAACATGTAGAGCACCTTAAAACACACAATTTATCTCATATAATTTTTTTAGTGGAGTTGATCGTTTTTTAGATACTCCTTGATTTTGGTTTCAGATTTTAGAAAACATACCTTTCTCATATAGGAATTTAAGAATTTCTGTCCATACAAACTAAGGAACTTCATTCACATAGCAACCAGCTTTTGACCGTCACTTTAACCAATAGTACTCCCTTATTTTGCTTCTACTGACAAGGAAGCAAGTAATAGAACTATTTCTACTGCTTTTTTCTGGAATAGTATGAAGTAAATAGAAGCACAAGCTTTTTAAGGATTATTGTTTCAGAGTTATAGAGAAATGCATGTGAATGGAACACATAAATTTTTTTTTCAATTTCCGATAGGCTATAAATAAAAGACAGGTTCATAGAAATCAATTATTTTATTACTAAAAGTTTTGTACACTTATCGATACTTTTCAACATAATCACGGAAAAGATTGAGACCTTTATCGTACCCGTGCACAAGCTTTGCAATACCCGCTTCAAAAAATGTTGCCGCCAATTATTTCAAATGAGCATTGACGTTGTTTTGAAGATCGTTGGTTTGAAAGTGCTGTCTTCCAAGCCACGTCTTGAGTTCATGGAAAAACTGAAAGTCGCTGGGTGCCAGGTCAGTACTGTACGGTGGACGATCGAAAATGTCCCATTGAAATTGTTCAAGGAGCCGATGGGTTGTGCCAGCAGTGTGTGGTCGAGCGTTGGGATCAACACAACTCCTGAAGTCAGCATTCCTCATCGTTTGTTTTGAATGGCCCTCCACAAACATCGTAAAGTACGAAGATCTTCAAAACAACGTCAATGCTCATTTGAAATCATTGGCGGCAACATTTTTTGAAGCGCGTATTGCAAAAGCTTGTGCACAGGTACGATAAATGTCTCTTTCGGTGATTATACTGAAAAGTAACCATAAATTTACAAAACTTTTGGTAATAAAATAATTGTTTTCTATGAACTTGTCTTATTTATAGCCTATCGGAATTTGAAGAAAAAAAAAGTCCCTCGTAGAAACTTACTTTAGGAGCAAGAAACCTAATAGAGGTGATAAATAATAAAATATACATTAATTAAAAATATATATTTTATTTATGATGTAAATATTTTTAATATACGGTATTTTAATCAAAACCGTTAAGAACCACTTTTTATAAATACAATATATTCAAAAATGTTTCCATGTAAAGTGTAGTTTGTGGTGGGGGCATTTTTTTTTTAAAATCGTGTAGTATCCTTGGAAGATACTAATTTTAGTCGGCTTGCCCCCCCCATAATTTTAGGACTGACGCCCCACTTGGATGCCTAGGGCTCAGAAATCTGTCGGTGAACCAACGGCACGAAACTACAGGATGGAGAGTTCGGCCCTTGACCAGGCATGAGCGCGGGGAAGTGCATGATATGAAATGCAAGAGAAATGGGAACGAACCCGAGCCTATTTGGGAGGCGATTGGATTCGGCGCCGCCACAGATACTAAAATTAAATACCAAATTTCATATTTAGCGGTATTTATGCTTTTGAGCTATTCTGGCACACACACACACACACACACATATACATACAAACACACACGCGCACACACATGCACGGACCTTTTTCCTTTTTAGATTTAGCGGACCTTAATACATTTTTCCAGTGAAAATTTTGGCAGGAAAACATTACCGTCTCAATGTACTGCGTACCACTTTATATACGTGATATTCTTCTATTTACTTCATGCTAATCGAGAAAAAGGTATCAGAAATAGTCTAATTACTTGCTTCCTTGTAACTAGAAGCGAAATAAGGGAGTACCATAAGTTAAAGTGATAGTCAAAAGCTGACTGAATTTCCTTTTTATGGACAGGAGTTGACAAATTCCTGTATAAGAAAAGTAGCAGTTTTTAGCAGCTGAATCCAAAAACAAGGAATATCGAAAAAACGATGAACTACACGAAAAAAGTGTATATTACATAAATTGTGCGTTTTAAAGTGCTCTACATTTTTTTTTTTTTTGTGGTAAGCTTTTGTCCATCTCTGCGGTTTACCAGTTATACGAAATTCATCCGGAGTAAAGTAGGCTATACCCACAAAATTTAACATATACTTTTCATTTGTCCGTTAAATATTTTTAATAAAGAATGTTTTAATCAAAAGCTTTAAGAGCCATTTTTAAGAAACTAAAAATTTTCGAAATTTTTTCCATGTAAAGGGTAGTTTTGGGTGGGGGATTTTCTTGAAAATCTTCGTGTCGCATCCTCAGAAGATACCAAACTTAAATACAAGTTTGGTTTTTAGTGGTCTTTTCGTTTTTGAGCTATGCTGTCCACAGACACACACGGACATTTTTCTAAAAATACTACGTACATAGTACATATAGAGAAAGTAATACTATTGCGATCTAAAGGAGTGGGTCACATTTTATGAACGTCAGTGTACACTGGAGCATTATATATGCTACGTGACCATTGAGGGTAGTGTTTGGAGATAGATGGTGGAGCATGTAAATCAGAGCGGAAATCACTCCACTATGCCCAATTTCTCAACTTCCTCCGAGTCGCTCAAGACGGCTTTAACACTTCAAGAGAGATATATCGTTTCAAACCCACAGTGAAAAACTTTCAGAGGCAAACTTTTAACCTTTTGAATAGCACGGTAATACGAGGGGTCGACCCGTAGCGAGGTATGAACATGAGGAAGTGGCTGATATGAAATGTAAACGAAAGGTGATGATGGAACAATTTGTGGAATGAGTGGCGGGTGAAACCGGAGGACCCGGAGGAAACCAGACGCCGCTTCGTCACCCACGAATCCCAAATGCGGGCGCTTGGGATCGAACCCGGGCCGCCTAGATGGAAGACGAGAGGTCTAACCACGCACTCACGGCGCCACAGAAGGTATAGTATTGTACCCAAAATTTCGAAACCGAGATTTCACTAGAAATATGCTTTGAGACCCCCTTAATCTAAAAAAAATAAATTTTCAGTTAAAGGTCCGTGTGCATCTGTGGACAACATAACTCAAAAACGAAAAGATCGTTAAATACCAAATTTGATATTTAATTTGGTATCTTCTAAGGATGCGACACGATTATCAAGGAAATTCCCCCACCCCAAACTACCCTTTATATGGGAGAAATTTCGAAAATTTTGATTTTCTCAGAAAACGGCTAACGATTTTGATTAAAATCTCTTATATTTAAGATACCTATTTACAAGCCAAATAAAATGTATAACTTGAATGTTCTGGGAATAGTCTCTAAAGAGTTCTTTATTCTGGATTATTTTTATTGACTTTTGCGTAACTGGTAAACCCTATCAAATTTTTGGGTGGAATACAATATTTTCTCTATACCCTATGTACATAGTGCATATATAGAAACTAAATAAATCTGATGTATTCCTTTCACATGACTTTCTCTACATTTCTGTAACAAATTATTGTTAGTAAACTTATTCTTCTACTTCATACTAAAACATTAGCAGAAATGGTCTTACTATTTAGTTCCTTGTAAGTAGAAGGGAAATAAAGGATTACACTAGGCTAAACCGATAGTCAAATGTTTTAAAATATGGTTTCTATAGGATTGAAATCAGTTTCCTTACGTGCCCAGGAGAAAAGTGTGTATGAGAAAAGTGTGTGTTTTTAAAGTTGAAACCAATAACAAGGAATATCTCAAAAACGACGAACTCCACGAAAAAAAAAATGATTATACCATAAATTGTGTGTTTTATCGTGATCTACATATTTTGTGTAGCAATATTTTGTCTATCCGCTACTCTTTACCAGCTAGGAAATATTCAATAAAATCATCCAGAATAAAGAGCATTCCCGAAAATTCAAGATATACGTTTTATTTAGCATGTAAATATCTTAAATATAGGAGATTTTAATCAAAATAGCTACAGCCATATTTGGAAAATCAAAATTTTCGATATTTTTCCCAGGTAAATGGTAGTTTTGGGTGAGGGGATGTTCTTGAAAATATTCATGTCGCACCTTCGGAAGATACCAAGCTTAAATACTGAATTTGGTATTTAACGATCTTTTCGTTTTTGACCTATGTTATCCACAGCCACACACGCGGTCCTTTTTCTAAAAAGTTTTTTTTTGTTATACCTTACAATGAAAATTATAAATATACATCACTTTGATGTCAAACACTTAACTGGTTACAAACACATTACTGTATTCTATTTACAGCTAATGAATCAAGATCAATCAAAATAGTTTTTATACATCTTATAAAATGTTGCTCCTTTTTCATATACGAGGTACGTCCAGAAAGTAAGTTCCGTTTCAATTTATCTCCGCTGCAGCGCTGCGATCGCAGTTCCCCACATGCGCGGTAGACGCTCTGTATCAAGGAGAAGAAACGTGCGCCATTTTGAGATCGCTGTCAGCCACATACGCTTTGTTGTGCTTGTTTACAATGTCAGTGTTGATTGAAAATCCCGCCGCTTGTGAAATCAGATCTGTGATTCGTTTTCTGAATGCTAGGAAACTGAAACCAATTAAAATTTATCGGCAAATTTGCGAAGTTTACGGACAAAATGCGATGAGTGATTCAATGGTGAGAAGATGGGTCCGACAGTTCAATGAAAGACGTAGTGAAGTGCACGATAAAGAACGAAGTGGGCGTCCATCTTTGGTTACAGAAGAACAGGTTCACGCGATTGATGACAAGATCCAGGAAAACCGCAAGTTAACAATTAGTGCTCTCGCTATGGAATTTCCCCAAAGCTCACGATCATTAATTCATGAGATTCTTACCGAAAAACTGAAATTTCGTAAACTTTGCTCACGTTGGGTACCAAAGATTCTTACTGAGCAACACAATACAAAACGGATGGGTGGTGCACTTCAGTTTTTAACCCGTTATGATGAAGACGGCGAAGAATTTGTGACACAGATAGTCACAGGAGATGAGACTTGGGTTTCTTACGACACCCCTGAAAGTAAGCGGCAATCAATGGAATGGACGCACTCTTCATCCCCAGCAAAGGTTAAGCCGAAACAAATCTGGACACCTCGAAAAATGATGTGCACAGTGTTCTGGGACTGGAAAGGCATCTTACTCATTGATTTCTTACCGCATGGTCAAACAATCAAAGCAGATGTTTATTGCGAGACACTTAGGAAATTGCGCCGTGCAATACAGAATAAGCGCCGAGGATTGCTGTCAAAAGGTGGTGTTTTTCTTCATGACTACGCACGACCACACACTGCAAAAACCTCCTACAGGGATTTGGCTGGGACGTGTTTGACCATCCTCCGTACAGCCCAGACCTCGCTCCTAGCGACTTTCATCTGTTCTTACATCTCAAGTCTTTCCTTGGCGGTCAACACTTCAACAATGACGAAGAGCTGAAAGAAAATGTTTCCAACTTTTTGAAGACACAGGCGGCAAACTTCTATGAAGAAGGTATACAAAAACTTGTGCCACGCTATGACAAATGCCTGCAAAATTTCGGCAGTTATGTGGAAAAGTAGTTTAAGAGTTGTAGAATTTTGTGCATAAATAATTATTCTGTATCTGTACACAATTTAATTTTATTACCAAACGGAACGTACTTTCTGGACGTACCTCGTGCATTTCATTTAGCATGTAAATATCTTAAATATAGGAGATTTATTCAAAATCTTTAGAGCCATTTTTGGAAAATCAAGATTTTCGAAACGTTTTCCCAGGTAAGGGTAGTTTTGGACAAGGGGATTTTCTTGAAAATCTTCATGTCGTATCCCTGAAAGATACTAAACAGGGAGTAGTATAGCTTAAAACGATAGTCAAATCTGGTGGCTATGTGACTGAGATTCCTTTGTTTGTATGGACAGGAGTTGTCAAGTTTTCCGAACCTGAAAACCAAAACAAGGAACATCTCAAAAACGATCAACTCCACGAAAAGAATGTATACTACATAAATCGTGTGTTTTAATGTGCTCTACATTTTTTTGTGTGGTAAGTTTTTGTCTACCTCTTACGGTTTAGCAGTTCTGCAAGATTCCGTAAAATTCACACAGAATAAAGTAGTCTACAGAGGCTATTCCCAGAAAATTCAAAATATACATTTTATTTGTCAGCTAAATATCCTTAATATACGATATTTTAATCAAAATCGTTAGAGGCATTTTTTAGTAAATCAAAATTTTCGAAATAGTTCCATGTAAAGGGTAGTTTGGGGTGGGGGAATTTTCTCAAAATCTTCATGTCGCATCCCTGAAAGATACTAAACATATATACCAAGTTTGGTATGTAACGGTCTTTTCGTTTTGGAGCTATGCTGTCCACAGGCACACATAGACATTTTTCTAAAAATGTTTTTTTTATTCAAGTGGGTCTCAAAACAGGTATTTCCGGTGAAATTCGATATCAATTTTTTGGCTGTATTACAATACCTGCTCTATACACTATGAAAGGCTTTCACTGTCATATTATAGAATTGATGAAGTGAAAGGTGAGACTGCGCAGTGGGATGCTGGATGGACCTCTTACAGGCAGGATAAAACCGAGCAGACCACGTCATGTGCAGACCCTATTGTTCTCGGTGGCTGCGAGAAAATCAATTTATAGCATTAACTTCGACAAGGGCTCTCCAGACAATTAAAAGCCTGGGCTGCAGAGTGCGTTTTGGAAGCACAACCCAAGGGCTTTCTTTCCGTTCTCCACACTGCTCTCGACAGATTCGCGCGCGTCCGCGAGCGAGAAAATAGCTTTCAAAATTGTTCTCGACCTACGCTTTTAAGTTATTGCATGCCTTGTGTTGCAGCACGGAAAAATGTTGGTAAACATGTAGTTAATCCCGGTGTTACTAATATTAATGTTCTATTACTTTCTCTACGCATAGCTACAATAAACAGTATATATAGAGAAGATATTTTATTGCACCCAAAAATTCGATATCGAGTATTCACCGGAAACACATGTTTTGGGTCCCCCTGAATATACTCTCATGTTGGAACATTATGAATATGTTAATTTAATTGAGTATGTAATTTATATGAAAAAGGAGCAACATTTTATAAGATCTATAAAAACTTTTTTGATTGATCTTGATTCACTAGCTGTAAATAGAATATATAATGTGTTTGTAACTAGTTAAGTGTTTGACATCAAAGCGATGTATATTTATAATTTTCATTGTAAGGTATGACAATTAAAAAAAAACTTTTTAGAAAAAGGACCGCGTGTGTGGCTGTGGATAACATAGCTCAAAAACGAAAAGACGTTAAATACCAAATTTGGTATTTAAGTTTGGTATCTTCCGAGGATGCGACACGAAGATTTTTAGAAAAATCCCCCCCAAACTACCCTTTACATGGAACTTTTTTCGAAAATTTTGATTTTCTAAAAAATGGCTCTAACGATTATGATTAAAATATAGTCTATTAAAGATGAATATTTTGAATATTCTGGGAATAGTCTCTGAAGACTACTTTATTCTTGGTCAATTGTACGGAATGTTGCCTAACTGCTAAACCGTAAGAGGACAAAAACTTACCACACAACAAATGTAGAGCACCTTAAAACGCACAATTTATGCTACATACATTTTTTTCGTGGAGTTGATTGTTTTTGAGATATTCCTTGTTTTTTTCAGCAATAAAGACTAACACTATTCTCATACAGGAATTTGTGAACTCGTGTCCATGCAAACAAAGGAACTTCAGTCGCAGAGCAACCAGCTTTTGATTATCACTTTAACCTATGGTACCCCCTTATTTGGCTTCTACTAACAAGGAAGCAAGTAATAAGACTATGTATGCTAATTTGTACTCCATTAAAGTAAATAGAATCATTTGTTGCAGTGATATAGAGAAACTTATGTGAATGGAACACATCAGATTTTTTGAAAATGCTTTTTTCGGACTCAGGGGACCCCAAAACATATATTTCCGGTGAAATCTCGTTATCGAATTTTTGGGTGCATTACAATACCTTCTCTATCCTTTTGTGCATTGTACATATGGGGCTAGAGAAAGTAAAACTTGATGTGTTTTATTCCCATGACTTTCTCTATATCTCTGCAACAAACTATTGTTAAAATATACAGTTTTGGCATACATTTTGTTTGTGTCAACCATATTTATATGTTCCGTGTCATAGGTTTTAATTTTAATCTTCTTGAACTTATCTTAAACGGGAAGACATTTTTCCTTTTTTCTCTCATTTCTTTGACTCCAAGGAATCAAACAGAACGGAATTTCAATCGTTTTGCAAATCGAGCAGCGATAGAAGATTTGACTATCAGTTTAACCGAGAGCATTTATTTATTTCCCAATAAAAAGCAAATAAAATGCCAATTCCGGTAATGCTCATCTCGATTAGCATGAAGTAGATAAAATAATGCTCTTTTGTAAGAAAAGTTTGTTTGCGGAACGTATAGAGAAGCTCGCATGGATGGAACGTATCAGATTTTTTAAAAAATATATGTTTTTACAGAATAGGAAAGTCTGAACGCAATATATCAGTTTTTTATTATATCTTTCTTAGATATTAAATATTTCTCCTTATATGATTGATGCTTCGGAATGTCATGACATCCCCTACTATTCGTCTTCCTTTATGCAGGTTTTCTTTTTTTTTTATTTTCGTTTTTGTTGAGGGAACATTCGTAGCCTCTGTCTACTGTAATTTTCCCCCAGGGACGGTTTAGACTGTCACAGAGTCACTGTGCAGCACAGAACCTTATGAATAACTGAAACATATAACATTTTCGCGCTTGTAAATCCTTCTGTATAGCTGGCACTTAAGGGTATGCATCACTGAAATTTCATGAAGAATCACAAAAAATCTAATTTTTAATTTTAACTACATAAAATAATTTTTAACATTCCTGATTATGAAAAATCTTTATGTATTACACTTACATGACTCTCTTTAGGTACTCTACAAACTTCTTACGAAAGATAATTATTCTTTCAACACCAAGTTAATCGAGATAAACATTAGCAGAAATAGTCTTATTACTTGCTTCCTTATAAGTAGAAGCGAAATATGGTAGTATCATAGGTTAAAGTGAAATCAAACGCTGGTTACTAGGTGATTGAAGTTCCTTTGTTTGTATGGACACGAGTTTACAAATTCCTGTATGAGAAAAGTACAAGTTTTTCAAAGCTGAAGCCAAAAGCAAGGAATATCTCAAACACGATCAACTCGTCGAAAAAATTGTATATAACATAAATTGTGTGTTTTAATGTGCTCTACATTTTGTGTGTGTTAAGTTTTTTGTCCATCTCTTACGGTTTAGCAGTTATGCAAAATTCTTCCAGAATAAAGTAATCTTCAGAGGCTATTCTCAGAAAATTTAAGATATACATATTATTTTTCAGGTAAATATCTTTAATATACAACATTTTAATCAAAATCGTTGGAGCTATTTTTGAGAAAATCAAAATTTTCGAAAAAAGTTCCATGTAAAGGGTAGTTGCGGATGGGGGGATTTTCTTGAAAATCTTAGTGTCACATCCTTGGAAGATATCAAACTTAAATACCACGTTTGGTATTTAACGGTCTTTTCGTTTTTGAGCTATGCTGTCCACAGTCACACACACGGACCTTTTTCCAAAAATGCCTTTTTTTGGATTCAGGGGAACCCAAAACATGTATTTCCGGTGAAATCTCGGTATCGAATTTTTGGGTGCATTACAATACCTTCTCTATCCCTAAGTGTATTGTACATATGAGGCTAGAGAAAGTTAGAAGTGTACTTATCCACCAAGCGCCGGTTTTGAATGAATTAACTGGAGCTACAGCAAAACAGAACTTTTTATAGTGTTTAAGTGCCCACTTTTACAACTTGTGGCACCGCAGGTGATGACACTGATGATACCTGGAGCAACGGTGGTAAGCGATGGCGGGGGAAACCGGAGAAACCCCGGCCCTGGGCCGCTTTGTCCACCACAAATCTCACATGCGGTCGCTTGTGATCGAACGAGGGCCGTCTCGGCGAGAGGATTAAAGGCTCAACTGTACTGGACTTGGCAAGAAAATCATTAGTTCGAAGAGATCCCATTCGCTTCAAGCAAAGTGAAAAACGAAATTGTTGAGACGAAAAGCAGCAATGCAAGAAAAAAAGGACACAAAAAGCAACAGAGGAGAGGAATAGGAAAACTGAGGGTTTAAACTACCAACCAGGTAGATTTTAAAGTGAGTCATGTATTCCAATCTTTCCTTGTTTTCGTACTATTCATCTTTTCAGCATTTTTCTTCCTGTAAAATTATCCTTGTATGTTCCGTACATATTAACAGAGGTACAGCAATAAAGAATTACCTTTGTTTTACTGTCAGATGTACTTAAGAATATGTTTTCGTTTTTCAAACATAAAAATCAGATGTTCTCCATTCACACGACTTTCTCTACATCTCTGCAACAAATTATTGTTAAAAAGCTTATGCTTCAATTTACCTCATGCTAATCGAGAAAAAATAAGCAGAAATAGTCTTCTTATTTGCTTCCTTGTAAGCAGAAGCGAAATAATGGAGTACTATTGGTTAAAGTGATAGTCAAAAGCTGGTTGCTATGAGACTGAAGTTTCATTGTTTGTATCCAAGGAAGTTGACAAATTCCTGTATGAGAAAAGTAAATGTTTTAAAGCTGAAACCAAAAACAAGGAATATCTCGAAAATATCCAACTCCACGAAATAAATATATGACATACATTAGGTGTTTTATCGTGCTCTACATTTTTGTGTAGCAAGTTTTTGTCTATTTTTTACGGTTTACCTGTTATGCAAAATTCATCCAGAATAAAGAGCTTTTTAGAGGCTATTCCCAAAAAATTCAAGATATACATTTTATTTGTCATGTAAATATCTTAAATATAAGAGATTTTAAAGAAAATGGTTAGAGCCATTTTTGAAAAATCAAAATTTTCAAAAAAAGTTCCATGTAAAGGGTAGTTGGGGGTGGAGGAATTTTCTTGAAACTCTACGTGTCTCATCCCTGGAAGATATCAAACTTAAACACCGGACTTTTCGTTTTTGAGCTATGCTGTCCACAGCCACACATGCACACAGGTACACACAAGACCTTTTTCTAAAATGCTTTTTCTTGGATTCAGGGAGACCTAAAACATATATTTCAATTAAAATGTCGGTATCAAATTTATGGGTGGAATGCAATACCTTCTCTGTACAATATGCACCTAAGTGCATGTAGAGAGAGTAAAAAGTATACATTCATATCTTTAAAATATTTTGAGACTAAACTAAAATGATACAGTCAAATCTAGGGCAATTTCAAAAAATATGTCTTTTCTGAGACGCTTTTAGTGACGTGACTAAAACATAAATTTGTCCATAACCTTCAAACAATTAGAGCAAAATAGATGAAATTTGTAATGTAATTTACTTGAATATTAGTACACCTGTGGTATTAATTACAAACAATTAGCAGTATTAGTTTGTAATTTAAAACTTTTAGTAATAAATATCGTTAAACCATTTGTTTCGTCTAATTTTCCTTTCGATCGTGAAGGACAAGATGAGGATTTCTTGCTGCCATGGCAACACAAGCCCGACATTAACTCGAGAGTTCTCAGCGCCATCTACGTCACGGTCTCATTTACATTTTATATTTATTTGCTTATTAGCCATTCGCGCGGAAAGTCAAAAGGTTTCTCATTAAGGGGGAGCCGATATCTCCTGACAGCTCTGCAATCCCGCGTAACAAGATACTCTGTGCACTTGAACAAGCGCTGGGCGCGCTCAACAAGATAACGATCCGGATCTGTCAACCTCGCCGAGCGCTTCAAAAAGAATGCTGCCAACCGCTATTCTAAAGCAGATGCAACACTGCTGAATTTCCTAGTACAGGTGTGAAAAATGGTTAGAAACCGTTATGGTTATTTTCCGTAAACGATAAGGAAGATGACTAAGTCCACCTGGGTAGTGTGCTGCTAGCTTGTTTGCATCACATTCAACAGGTCACGAGTTTGAATCTCGCTTAGGATGAGTTGTCCGGATAAGGTGTTTTCGGGGTTTTCCCTTATCCTGAGAAGACGAATGTCGAGTAACTCTAAGCTCCATGGACCCCGAGATCATTTGAGCATCATTTCATTCATCCGATACGACGTAGGTGACTAATGCCGAAAATTGCGCCCCCGCCAAAAATTTTAGTTTCTATAGCATGGTAGAGAAGATATTTAATAGCCTCCAAAAATCCTATGCCTATATTTCTTCAGAAACTCATGCTTTGAGGTTCGCTGAATGAAAAAAAAAATCTGATATGTTCCATTCACACGACTTTCTCTATATCTCTATAACAAATTATTGTTAATAAGCTTATCTTTTATTTATTTCATGTGATCGAAAAAAATTAGCAAAAATTGTCTTATTTGTTGCTTTATAGTAAGTAGAAGCGAAATAAGGGAGTACCATAGGTTAAAGTGAAAGCCAAAAGCTGGTTGCTTTGATGTTCCTTTGTATGGACAGCAGTTCACAAAGTCCTGTATGAGAAAAGTATAAGTTTTTCAAAGCAGAAAAAAAGAAAAAGGAATATCTCAACTCCACGAAAAAAATGTATATAACATAAATTGTGTGTTTTAACGTGCTCTACATTTCTTGTGGGTTAAGTTTTTGTCCATCTCTTACGGTTTAGTAGTTATGAAAAATTCATCCAGAATAAAGTAGTCTTCAGAGGCTATTCCCAGAAAATTAAAAAGATACATTTTATTTGTCAGGTAAATAACTTTAATATACAATATTTTAATCAAAATCGTTAAGAGCCATTTTTGAGAAAATTAAAATGTTCGAAAAAAGTTCCATGTAAAGGGTAGTTTGGGGTGGGGGAATTCTTCTCAAAATCTTCGTGTCGCATCCCAGGAAGATACGAAATTTAAATACCAAGTTTGGTATTTCACCGACTTTTCGTTTTTGAGTTATCGTGTTCACAGACACACACGGACCTTTTTCTGAAAATACTTTTTTTTTATACATGGGACCCTAAAACATGTATTTCCGGTGAAATTTCGGTATCAACATTTTTGGTGGAGTGCAATAGCTTCTCTATACACTATGTACATAGTACGTATAGAGAAAGTAAAAAATTAAGATTTTTTGAAAAAACGAAAATTAGATCAACACCTACTAAACCGAAAGAGATGGACAAAGCTTTTCTTCAGAAAAATGCAAAACTTTTTTTTTTCTCGAAATAATCCTCGTTATTGGTTTTGAAATATCCAATAGACTTTTTTTAAAAGTTCAGTTTTTACTTTACAAAAATATTAAAAACACACCTGACTATGTGATTTTGCTGCAAATGTGAACGTTTGATGACGACTCAGGTCTTTTTATTCGTACCATTGAGATGCTATACCGCGCGAGTGAGAAAAGACAAAACCAATACGTCAATCCACCCCTCCATCCCTCACCCCGCTCGACGCTCCGTCAGAACAGTATAACCACGGTGCGAATAACCTTGGCATTAGAGCTTCAGCACGTAGCGCAGCGAAAATATTAACCTAATTTTGTGCCACCAGGACAATATTTCCTGCAAGAGTCAACTTTGAACGTGACTGATCTACCTCATATTGTTGATTAATTTGGTAATATGACCCATTCTGTATTTTGGCAATTTTTTTTTTTTTTTTTTTTTCATATTCAGGCTGTTTATAATTGGTTTTAATAACCTCTCACCGTGAGAGTTTTCATCTTGACTAGTTGTAGCTTAGTCAAAGTTATCTTCATTTATCCTTGAACATGTCTTTTGTTTTGGGAGCAATTTCATGATTTGTGTGTGTGTGTGTGTGTGTGTGTGTGTGTGTGTGTCAGTGAACACGATAACTCAAAAACAAAAAGACGGTAAAATACCAAACTTGGTATTTAAGTTTAGTATCTTCCAGGGATTCAACACGAAGATTTTAAGAAAAATTCCCCCACCCCCAACTACCCTTTACATAGAACTTTTTTCAAAAATTTTGATTTTCTCAAAAATGGCTCTAACAATTTTGATTAACATTTCGTATACTAAAGATATTTACCTGACAAATAAATGTATATTTTGAATTTTCTGGGAGTAGCCTCTGAAGAGTAGTTTATTTCGGATGAATTTTACTGAATTTTGAATAACTGCTAAACCGTAAGAGATGGACAAAAACTTACTACACAAAAAATGTAGAGCACGTTAAAACACACAATTTATGTTATATACATTTTTTTCGTGAGTTCGTCGTTTTTGAGACATTCCTTATTTTTTGGTTTCTGCTATGAAAAACTTATACTTTTCTCATATAGGAACTTGTCAACTCCTATCCATATAAACAAAGAAACTTTATTGACATAGAAACCAGCTTTTGACTATCATTTCAACCTATGGTACTCCCTTATTTCGCTTCTATTTACAAGGAAGCAAGTAATAAGACTATTTCTGCTCATTTTTTCTGATTAGCATAAGTAAATGGAAGTATAAGCTGTTTAAGAATAATTTGTTGCAGGGATATAGAGAAAGTCATGTGAATGGTACACATCAGATTTTTTTAAAGTGTTTAACGCCCGCTTTTACTACCAAGGCACCGAAGGCGATCTAATATGTGCTTGCTTGGGATTGAACCCGGGCCTTCTAGGTGAGACGCGAGTGGTCTAATAAATAGGCCACGGCGCGGCCATGTACTGTTTATTGTTCCTAGAGATTAATGCTCAGAGAAAGGCCGACATACGGACAGGGAGAGAGCCGTCGCGCAGAGTCCCTAACAGTTCACAAGCAGTTCATCACCTCAACTCAGGGAGCGCCAGTCCGCCACTTAGGTTCGGATAAACCTCCCTACTAGCACCATACAGCTGCCGAGAGCTGTATTTCCCGAAGGGGGGAGGTTCCGACCTCTTCAGCTGCTCTGGTGCGCACGTTGCATACCCCGAGCACCCGTGATAATTCTGACGTTACCAGAAATAGTCTGGCCGAACATCCGCCTGATGCTCTACGCCTGCGAAGTGTGGGGTATGGCAGCAGACTCCTGGCTTCTCTGGTTACAGCGGGTACAGAATAGAGGACTCCCGTCCATATATTCTGTATGTCGACGTTTCCCTTTGAGGCTACTACATGAAGCTTCGGCCTTCCCATATGTGGAAGATGTTATTAGGCGCCGGGCTCAAAAATTCTACGCCAGATTGGGCGACCATGAGAACGCATTTGTCAGATCTCTGGGGGAGTACTTACCCTCTGAACGCCGGAAGAGGCTGTTCCGGGTTCCCCGCATGGCTTGTGGGCACCCCCGGTAACGACGGCTTTAAATCAGTCAACAGCGTAATAGCTGAACAAAGCACTCCCCCCTCCCATTGGGAGAGGTGTATCAAAATTAATCCACAATAATTAAATACAAATAAACACCAGCAGAGGTAAGAATGCTGTTCCTGAAACATGCAACCGCTCGAGGAGCCTACCAGCGCTACCTCCTTAACACCAACACTCGAAAACTCTAAAATAAAACTTTAACCTTCACTTCAATCCTGTGACTAAACTCTCACCAGGGTAGGTACACAGCAACAACACCTAGGCTCACCACGAGCCTACCAGACACGCACACGTGAGTCCCTCCCACAGGGGAGCTGTTCGGATTGGGTTGGACTCGACGTGGCAGAGGTCACGATACCCGTGGGTTATTGTGAGACTCCTTAAAGTCCTCCGGCACTGGCCCGGACAGCTAGTAGACTAATCTGGTACTGTCGGCCTCACCAAGGTTATTGGTGGTCCTCCCTTCGGGGCTGACGCGCATAGCCCTCTCCGTCCCGGTACGTTCCCATGCCGGGGTGCTTGTTAGTTTCAAGGTCTCGCCCTAATGGAAAGAGCCACGGGGATTAATTCCCCCCTGGGCAACAATGAATGCGGGGGCAATTGCCCTGGGTAGCCATTCGCCCTCAAGATGCATTTCCAAGCCACAGTCACCCCCACAAAATGGAGTCTCTACCGCAGTCCTCTGTGACACTTAAACCCCTGTGAGACCGGCTGGGATGAAGTGAAGGGTCAGTAAGTTCAGGGGAATGAAGAAACCTCTCCAGGATTCGCCTAGTGACCCCGGGAAAACCCTGAAAAAACCACGGGTCATAGATATCGGCCGCAGAGAACCGATCCCATGACCTCTGAATGCCAGATCCAGACTGGTTCGCGTTGATTCACGATTGAATTTCAACGAATGTGATATTTGTTCCGAAATTACCTTAGACTTTCGCCGCCATGATACTGACCTTTTAAAATAAAATAGGTTGTAGAGAAAGATATCCAATTATTTTTAACGTCAAAAGCAAGCAATAATTGCATCGGGATTGTCAAATTAAACCTACAAAGTAAAAACGGATAATTGTTAACATTATCTGGCTGAAAATTACATTATGTTTGGCCCAGGTTGTATTTTTTTTTTGCGACAGGTAAATTAATTGCCAGGTTAAGGGTTTTAGAGGGTTGGTTTTAGTACAGGCGAGAGGCAGCTTTATCAGTGTAATATATGTAGCTTTATGCAACTATGTTGATCGTGGACGGCTTGTAATTCTGAGCAAAGTTGTGCGCATGCGCGGGAACAAGCTCCGTGAAGTGGAAGGAATTCATCTAAGTCTACCTTAAGAGAGAATGACACTATGGGGGGGGGGAGCGGAAGGAAGGGGGCCCGGTAACCAGTGGCGTATCAGAGTTTTCATTGAAGTCATAAAGAGATAAACAGTGCAACAAAACGTCGAAATTTCATCGCAAGATGCTACATCATTTTAAGGGAATGATGCGCAAAATTTCATTTACAGTCAAAGTATGCTTTTATGGAAAAATACAAAATATATTACAATACATGTATAGTTTAAACATCTTATATCTAAAAGATCTACACTATTTAAATGCCCCTTAGTAGGGTCATTTTTCTAGACTTAAATTTTACAACGGATCTCAACATTGAAATGTTAGTATAATTCACAAAATACATACTAGAAAAATTGAAAATTTTTATGGATTTTCCCAAAGCCATTCTTAATAATACTAAGCATTCTGTTTTTTTTTAATTTTTTTTTACTTTCTCTACACATGCTATGCACATAATGTATAGATAAGGTATTATTGCACTCCACCCAAAAAATCGATACTGAGTTTTCACCGAAAATATATGTTTTAGGATCCCCAGTATACAAAAACAGCATTTTCAGAAAAAAAGTCCGTGTGTGTATCTGTGAACACGATAACTCAAACGAAAAGTAGGTAAAATACCAAACTTGGTATTTAAGTAAAGTATGTTCCAAGAATGCAACACGAAGATTTTCAAGAAAATCTCCCTACCCTAACTTCCCCCTACATGGAACTTTTTTAGAACATTTTTATTTTTTCAAGAATGGCTCTAAGGATTTTGATTAAAATATCGTATAATAAAGATTTTTACTTTAAAAATAAAATGTATATCTTGAATTTTCTGGGAATAGTCTCTGAAGACCTTTATTCTGGATGAATTTTACGGAAATTTGCATAACTGCTAAACCGTAAAAGATAGATAAAAACTTACCACACAAAACATGTAGAGCACGTTAAAACACACAATATATGTTATATAGAATTTTTTCGTGGAATAGATCGTTTTTTAGCTATTCTTTGTTTTTGATTTCACCTTTAAAAAACTTACATTTCTCATACAGGAATTTGTAAACTCCTGTCCATACTTACAAAAGAACCTCAGTCACATAGCAACCAGCTTTTGACTATCACTTTAACCTATGGTACTACCTTATTTCGCTTCCACTTACAAGAAAGCAAGTTCTCGATTAGCATGAAGTAAAAGAAGAATAAGCTTTTAAACCATAATTTCTTGCAGATGTGTAGGGAAAGTCATGTGAATGGAACACATCAGATTTTTAAATAGAACGAGGGGGTGAAAAGGTAAAAGGTGCTTGCTTTTACAGTGAATATAATTTTTTCTGTCTTTTGTAAACAACTCCGGTCCTACATGCGGCTTATATGAATAAACGATTCAATTAACACTAATTAACTTAATTGTTAGCTAAACAGTGAAGTCCAGGACTTAAATACTTACGACATAGTCAGTCCATTGAGATGACCTTGTGGCTAATCGGGAAACATGAGAGTCAGCTGTAGAATTTAATCCTGTGCTGGCATACTGCCAAGCTAGATCCGTGGTTCAAATCCCGGTTAAGGCATTAATTTTTACTTTCTCTATACGTACTATGTGCATAGTGTATAGAGAAGGTATTGCACTCCACCAAAAAATTCGATACCGAGATTTCACTTTAAATATATGTTTAGGGTTCCCTGTATACAAAAAAAGTATTTCCAGAAAAAGGTCCTGTGTGTGTGTGTGTATGTGTGTGTGTATGTGTGTGTGTCCGTGTGTCTGTGAACACGATAACTCAAAAACGAAAAGTCTGTAAAGTACCAAACTTGGTATTTAAGTATATCATCTTCCAGGGATGCGACAGGAAGATTTTGAGAAAAATCTTCCCCACCCCAACTACCTTTTACATGGAATTTTTCTCAAAATTTTTGATTTTCTAAAAAATGGCTCTAACGATTTTGATTAAAATATCGTATATTAAAGATATTTACCTGAGAAATAAAATGTATAATTTCAATTTTCTTGGAATAGCCTCTGAGGACTACTTTATTCTGGGTCAATTTTATAGAATTTTGCATAACTGCTAAACCGTAAGAGATGGACAAAAACTTACCAGACTACAAATGTAGAGCACCTTAAAACACACAGTTTATGTTTTTTAGATTTTTTCGTGGAGTTGGTTGTTTTTGAGATATTCCTTGCTTTTGGTTTCAGCTGTAACAACTTATACTTTTCTCATACAGGACTTTGTGAACTCGTGCCAATAGAAACAAAGGAACATCAGTCGCAGAGCAACCAGCTTTTGACTATCACTTTAACCTATGGTACCCCCTTATTTCGCTTCTACTAACAAGGCTATTTCTGCTAATTTTTGTTCCATTAGATGAAGTAAATAGAATAATTTGTTGCAGTGATATAGAGAAAGTCATGTGAATGGAACACATCAGATTTTTTTCAGTATGACCCTACCTATCCAACTCCTGCAGTACACATGGTTTGTGTGAATAAATTATATTAGTAGAATTATGAAACCTCTGCTTGACTTATCTATATGCTTCTATGAAACTGCCAAACAAGGTTAGTTCTTTTATTCAAGAAGTGTACGAGAAATTGGATTTTGAGAATACACATTTTTAAAAGTAAATGTAACATATTTAAAGTGTTATATTTAAAGAAACGTAATTCGCCAGAACAATGTATTTTTATACCCTGATTCGAGTAGAAAAATCTGATTTGTTCCATTCACATAACTTTCTCTATATCTCTGAAACAAATTATTGTTAAAAAGTTTATGCTGCTATTTACTTAATGCTAATCGAGAAAACATTAGCAGAAATAGCCTTATTACTCGCTTCCTTGTAAGTAGAAGCGAAATAAGGAAGTAGCATAGGTTAAAGTGATAGTCAAAAGCTGGTTGTTATGTGACTGAAGTTCCTTCTTTGTATGGGTAGCAGTTGACAAATTCCTGTATGAGAAATGTTCAAGTTTTTCAAAGCTGAAACAAAAAACGATGAACTCCACGGAAAAAATGAATATAATAGATTATGTCTTTTAACGTGCTCTACATTTTTTGTATGGTAAGTTTTTGTGTATCTCATACGGTTTAGCAGTTATGCAAATAAATGACGTGTTATTTATGGACACTCTTTAACTACGGTGGTCTCAGCGTCCCATTCTAAATTAGGCGTGAAAGACCGCTTAATTTTGCTCAGGGGCCTCTCTATCAGGCGTGAGGTTCTTTTACGTGCCGTATATCTACGGGACCAACGGCTTTACTTCCCTTCCGAAGGAAGCCATGCTAAGGATTTTTACACCCGGAAAACTCCATCGTCCTCCGCCGGGTTTTTACCCGCGACCTTGGGTATATGAAGTTAGCATGGTAATGTTACACCACGGAGGGTGACTAGCAGTTATGCAAAATTCCGTAAAATTGATCCAGAATAAAGTAGTCTTAGAGGGTATCCCAGAAAGATATACATTTATATTCAATATATATGTTATTTGGCAGTTAAATATATTTAATATACGATACTTTAATCAAAATCGTTAGCCATTTTTATGATCAAAATGCTTTAAAAATGTTCCATGTTAAGGGTAGTTTGGGGTGGGGGGATTTTTCTCAAAATCTTCGTGTTGCATCTCTGGAAGATGCTAAACTTAAATACCAAGTTTGGTATTTTACCGGCTTTTCGTTTTTGAGTTATCGTGTTTACATACACACGGACCTTTTTGTGAAAATGCTTTTTTTGGATGTAAAACATATTTCCGGTGAAATCTTGGTATCGAATTTTTGAGTGGAGTGCAATACCTTCTCTATACACAATCTGTAATAATTGAATTGTGTAACACATATTCTCATCCAGCATTCCCATTAAGGACGAAGCCGATTTTGAAGTGCATTTTAATATGCTCAGAAGCGACAACGCCAACACTGTGTGGCATAATTGCAGGGAACGGCTATCCAAGCATCCCATTCGTTACAAATCCTTCCCCACTTAACCGACTTCCCGCACCCCGCAAACACACAGAGCGTGGACTCTTACAATAGCTGTAATTGCAATTTGTTAAAGTAATATAGACTGCATCGTAAATTCTTCTTCTTCACTTCAAGCGTTAGGCATGTCTGCCTTATCCGTCTAAGCATTCCATTATTCAATGAATCGAGAACGAATCGTATGAATCGATTCATATTTTGGATGAACGAATCGTATGAATCGATTACTGAAAATGAATCGCTCGATTCAAATCTACGAGGAAGTATCTTCTAAGTTCTATTAAAACCGATATTCTTTCCTCATTCATTTTATTACTTTCTCTAGCCCCCTATGTACACAGGGATAGAGAAGTATTGTATTCCACCCAAAAATTTGATACCGAGATTTCACCGGAAATATATGTTTTAGGACCTCCTGTATCCATAAAAAGCATTTTCAGAAAAAGATCCGTGTGTGTGTCTGTGAACACGATAACTAAAAAACGAATAGTACCTAAAACACCAAACTTGGTATTTAAGTTTAGTATCTTCCAGGGATGCGATTTTGAGAAAAATCCTCCCACCCCAAACTACCCTTTACATGGAACTTTTTTCGAAAAAGTTTATTTTCTTAAAAATGGCTCTAACAATTTTGATTATAATATCGTATATTAACGATATTTATCTGACAAATAAAATGTATATCTTGAATTTTCTTCTGAAGAGCTGTTTATTCTGGATGGATTTTGCTTAATTTGGCATAACTAGTAAACCGTAAGAGATAGTCAAAAACTTACTGTACAAAAAATGTATTTTTTTTTAAAATACACAGGTTATGTCATATACATTTTTCTCGTGGAGCTTATCGTTTTCGAGGTACTCATTGTTATTGGTTTCAGTTGTGAAGTACTTATACTTTTCTCAGCCGGGAGTGTCCGTTTTTCTTTTGTTCTACTCCTGGCCAAGAAGCGATTTGTAATGACAATCGCGTAACGACAGCTCTTAAAACTATTGGTTTAGCCTAGTGTATTCCCTTATTTTCTTCCTACTTATAAGGAACCAAGTAATAAGAACATTGTGCTAATGAGTAGCTCGATTAGCAAGGTGCAGAGAGAAGAATTATATTATATAAGAAGTTTGTGGAACAGGTAGAGAAAGTCGTGTGAATGTAGCACATCAGAGTTTTAAGGTGTTCTATCAATTTTGTTTATATTCTAATTTGTATTGCAATTTATATATCCGTAATTCCTCTCGAAGTTTATTTCTTATTAAAACTCGCGTGTGCACTCTTCTTAAAATTTTATTTCTGTTTGAATCGTCAATTTTTGTTTACAAATCTATAAATATTATCAATTAGACATTTCTGAAAGCAAGCAGCATGTTCATCTTATAGCGTTACTACGAAACACAAAGAATTAGGTTCCCAAATAGCATATTTCCCTAAGTATTACACGTGCAATTATGATCGATACACGAAACGAACCATAACCTCACAAAGTTTTCTACTCACATGCTACAAATGATCTTTGTGTGTTCCTTGGGTAATGCGACACACGTCCAGGCGATACTCAATTTTGTTCCATACATTCTATAGCATTAGCCTGTCCGTCTTTTGTTGTTTTGTCATTTTGTAATGGCACTTTACACTCGTGCTGCCAACTGGTGCACACATCGCAAACTTGGCGAGTTTAAAGTTCTTTTGATGTAACAACCATTATTGTACATATAATACTGGAGAAAATATGGCGTTTTAAAAACGAATTAATCATTTATAGTACATTTATCTGTAATTGTGGTATTTATACGCCATTTTAGGGGGTGAGGGAAGTCGTGAAGATATTGCAAATAATTCACATCATGTTCTATTAAAAGGTCACCACCACAAACTAATTCATTTAAGTTCCAAGTTGTGCATTTTTCTCTTAAACAATTGAAGTGATGCACTTAAGACTTTGTAGTTTCACTTTAAAAATATGTTATTTGACATAACTGGTCAAATAAATATTTTAACCAAAAATAGCTATTTAATATATATGAGCATGTTTAGAAAAACGTGTCTAAAACCAAAGGTCCGTTAAATACCAAAGTTTTGCTATTAACGAGACTAATAATAGAAAAAAACTTACGCTCGTTGGTCAGGCTCTCTCCTGCCAGTTACGTGTACTGGTGGCGCCGCTCCGTGTCATGCTTTGTAATTATTAGGAGACTAGTTAGAGTAGCCATGTGCGATGTAGATATTATTTGTGATTTTCTGCCTATAAAGTGCATATATTTGACTGAAAGTGCTGTTTCAAAAGGTCTAAAACTTTTTTTTACACATCTGGAAATATACTGGGAACATATGCTGAACTGTGGGGGATGTCCTGACCTTTTATTTTCGATGAAGTGAATGCTGCAAATTTTTGTTGCGGGCTTTGGTTCTCACTATGACCCCCTCAGGACTGAAAATAAAATATAAAGTATGAATAGTAATACGTACACAACAACACAAATATTGATAACAAAAATAAAAGCAATAATAATAATAATAATAATTGACACACTATTCCCATATTGTGTCGTTTAATCTAAGTAATACTCACATTATTTAGAGTTTCTATTCATTAAATTATAAAAAGTTAGCATTAATTTCTAAACATTATCGATGCTACAGTTATTTTTAAGCGTATTTTACTGCTTTGAGGTACAATATAAAATTAGTGTACTTGCTTCTTTCAACGTACATCTTGAATCCATAGATTTCTTCTTTGCGCTTCAGTTTTCCGCGAGGGAAAAGAATAAAAGACAATAGTTGGCGAAGTATTCTTGTGGGTATTATTCCGCCTTCTTGTAGTATTTACGTTTTCAAGAGGTTCGATACTTCATATCTTATAGCGCACGCTAATATTGTTACTCCACTGTCTCTGTTATCCTATTGTTAGTAACCAAACTTGCCACCAGAGTAGCGTGCACGGTGCGTACACTACTTCACTCCGCGAAAAGCATATTGCGTTGGGTTACCGTCCGGTCTAGCTAACTTCACGGTCTGCGGATAGATGGCAGCGTAGTCAAAATTACAATCTATTTTTCTGTTTTATTGCTATTTTAGACGGATAATAAACTTCGGGTTTGGATATTAGGTATCCAATCCGGTATTTACAATAGCGATTAAAGGAACCCACTAAATAACTTCAGCCAGATGGCTTGGCTAGCCCAATTTGGACCTGGAACTTCCGAATGCGGGTCACAAATGTTACCGACAGAACCATTCTGCCCTGTTGGAATAGTTTTGTAACTGATACAGCCATATTTAAAAGAAAATTTTAATCCTCTTAGTGAAACAAAACAAGCCTCCTTATACTGTAAGATAACTCGGAAGCAGATTCAGGCGAACAGGAAGTTGCTTTCTCTCTCAGCAGCTAATCTGGTAAGAGTATCTCAACCAGAAGCTGCTGTTGGTACCTTGCTCTCCGAGAATACTCATAAGAGCACAGTATGCTGTGTATTACTTGGGTCTCAGCCAAATCGTCAGCTCTAACCTTGCTGTTTAATTCCAGACCGTTCCAAACAGAACTTTCCAGCAACATATTCCTCTACAGCGCCAACTAGTTTTCTTGTTTTTATTTTTGGGAGCGGGGCGAAAGCTGCACTTTGTGGAGAGATTTTCAAGCAGTTCCCAAATCCTACTTCAACTAAAAAATAAACAATAATATTTCAAATATGTAAATGAATGCTAGTATGTGTACCTTTAAATTCGACAGAAATACTCGTCTTCTAATCGAGAGAAAATCAGCTGAAATAGTCTTATTAATTGCTTCCTTGTAAGTAGAAGGTAAGTATGGGAGTACTATAGGTTAAAGTAATAGTCAAAAGCTGATTGCTATGTGACTGAAGCCCCTTTGTATGGACAGCAGTTGACAAATTCCTGTATGAGAAAAGTATAAGTTTTTTAAAACTGAAACCAAAAACAAGGATAATCTCAAAATCGACCAACACCACGAAAAAATATGTATAACAAAGCGTGCGTTTTAAAGTGCTCTACATTTTTTGTGGGGTAGGTTTTTGTCCATCTTTTACGGTTTAACAGTTGTGCAAAATTCCTTAAAATTCATCCAGAATAAAGTAGTCTTCAGAGGATATTCCCAGAAAATTCAAAATATACATTTTATTTGTCAGGTAAATATCTTTAATATGCGATATTTTAATCAAAATTGCCAGAGCCATTTTTTAGAAAATCAAGAATTTCGACCTTTTTTCCATGTAAAGGGTAATTTTGTGTGGGGGGATTGTTCTCAAAATCTTCGTGTCGCATCCCTGAAAAATATTAAACTTAAATACAAAGTTTGGTATTTTACCGACCTTGCCTTGTTGAGTTATGGTTTTCACATACACACACGGATTTTTTTCTGGAAATGCTTTGTTTTGGATACAGGAAACCCTAAAACATATATTCCCGGTGACATCTCGTTATCGAATTTTTGGGTGCAATACAGTACCTTCTCTAGACACTATGTACATAGTACTAGCAGTGAAAGTAAAAATGTAATTTTTTTGATTATCTCACTTCCTACATCGATTTCGATTAAAATATGTAAATTTAAGACATATATAACAAATGAAATGTATATATTCAATTACCTGGGAATATTGTATAACTGGTAAACCTTAAAAAGATCTCAAACATCAACGCCAGCTTTAAAACAAAGGAAAAACAAAACGGGTTTTTGTTTTTCTGCACGTACACAATGAAGCTAATTTAGACGCGCGTAGCTCTGCGTTTGGCGTCATGACTGGAAAAGATCTTCCTTGGTTTAATTTTCTGCCACAGAGGTCCCTGCGTGTTAATTATGCAACTTAAAGCTCTGCTATGTCTTCCGCTGCGAGAAGGATAATTCCACTCTAGGTGCATACATTACGTCCTTAAGCCGTGTTAAAAACCTGAGGACATGTATGCGGCTCTTTGAATCAGATAAACAGCGAAAACCTAGCGTCCGTTCACCAGTGATTCATTTCTGCTGTAATTTACGACCCATGGAAATCTCCAAGCGCTTCTTTATTACTTTCTTCAGCGTACGTTGTTTACTGAATGTATAATATTGTAACAAACACTCTCTTCATCCAATACAATATTTTGATACCTCTACATGCACTATATACATATGTGCAGAGAAGGTATTGTATTCCACCAAAAAATTCGATGTCGATGTCGATATTTCAACAGATATTTGGTATTTGCATTTAGCGTCTTCCAAGGAAGCGAAACGAACATTTTGTAACACTTACCACCACACCAAAGTACCGTTTAAATGAAAAAAAAAATTGGAAAACGTTGATTTTCTCAAAAATGGCTCTATCGATATTGATTAAAATGGGTATGTTAAACACTGAACGACACATAGATTGTAAACAATGCGGGCTTAGACGACAAAAAACCTTCAAATTACGTCCTCTCGCACAAGTGTAATAGTCACAGCTAAGATGGCAAAAGAACTTGCCACCGGTACAGATGTCCATTAACGCACGTGCAACAGTGGATGCCAAAAAACCGCTATGACTTAGAAAGCCGTTCACACACGTTTGGAAATTATGGTCACAGGGTAAAGTCGCAATGTACTTGTTTCGTCTGTTACAAATATTTGTTGATTTTTATTTTCTCTACAGATACTATGTACCTATGTAGTGTATAGACAAAGCATTGTATTGCACCCAAAAATTTGATACCGAGATTGCACCGGAAATAGACGTTTTAGGTTCCGCTGTATAAAAAAAAAAAAGTATTTTCAGAAAAAGGTCCATCAGTGTGTCCGTGTGTCTGTGATTATAACTCAAAAACGAAAAGTTCGTAAATTACCAAACTTAGTATTTGAGTTTAGTATATTCCAAGGATACGACACGAAGCTTTTGAGAGAAATAGCCCCACTCCAAACTACCTTTTAAATTTTTCAAACCTTTTAATTTTCTCAAAAATAACTAATAATTTTTATTAAAATGTCATATATTAAAGAGCTGAAGAACTATTTATTCTGGCTGAATTTTGTAAAAATAACTAGTAAACCGTAAGTGTTAGACAAAAAAACTTTCTCCAAACGCTTTTTTTCCCCACAAACTGGCTACAACCAGAATCTGCACACAAATAAGTCTTCGTAACAATTCTGCCGTATAGTTGTTTTTTTTTGTTTTTTTTCGACGTTCACTGCGGCGGCGACACAGCTCGAATTTCCCGTCGAACTCACTCAACTCTTGCATGTAATGCATTCCCAGTAAATATTGAACACTGTACAAGGCTTCATTGCCCTTTTTAAATCTGTTGGTCACCTGACTGAAAATTTCCAGAAGCCGTCACACGTGCAAAACACCGAGGTGTTCACCAACTCACTCTGATGCATAATGTGCGGCTTCGATGTCAAAGAGCCTTCCAACAGAAAAACTGTTCACTCACTCAAGTCTCAGTTGCGATGTCAAAAGAACTTGAGCCGGCACAGGTGTCCACTAACGCACGCTAACAGTGGATGTCAACGATCTACTGACTTACGAAGCAAGCCGTACACTCACGATTACAAATGCAGGAGGTAGTCAGAAAATTCTTTCTTTATAAATAATTGCTGATTTTTTATATTTGCTATAGAAGATATTTTATATCCACCCAAAAATCCGAAACCTAGATTTCACCGGAAATAGACGTTTTAGGTTTCCCTGTCTAAAATAAACTTTTTTGAAACAGGTCCGTGTGTGTGTCCATGAACACGATAACTCAAAAGCGAAATGTCCGCAAAATACTAAACTTGGTATTTGAATGCAGTATCTTCCAAGAATGCATCACCAAGATTTTGAAGAAAAAAATACCACCACTCCAAACTACCGTTTACATGTTTGTTTTTTTTTTCTCTCTTGAAAATGTTCACTTTCTCAAAAATGACCCTATGAATTTTGATTAAAATACTATATGTTTAAGATATTAACATGACAAACTGTAAACAATGCGGGCTATGCAAAAAAATCTGATGTGTTCCATTCACATGACTTTCTCTATATCACTGCAACAAATTATTTTGTTTACTTCATCTAATGGAGCAAAAATTAGCAGAAATAGTCTTACTTCTTACTTCCTTGATAGTAGAAGCGAAATAAGGGGGTACCATAGGTTAAAGTGATAGTCAAAAGCTGGTTGCTCTGCGACTGAAGTTTGTATAAGCACGAATTCACAAAGTCCTGTATGAGAAAAGTATAAGTCTTTATAGCTGAAAAAAAAAACAAGGAATATCTCAAAAACAATCAACACCACGAAAAAAATGTATGTAACATAAATTGTGTGTTTTAGGGTGCTCTACATTTGCTGTGTGGTAAGTTCTTGTCCTTCTCTTACGGTTTAGCAGTTATGCAAAATTCCGTAAAATTGACCAAGAATAAAGTAGTCTTCAGAGGCTATTATACATTTTATTTGTTATGTAAATATCTTTAATATACGACAACATAACTAACTCCATGGCACGACAGCTCACGGGGAACCTTGGCCTACCGCCCGGCCGCTGCGTCCCCCATCTCGGTCCACTATAGACGTCATGGATGGGGTGCAGTATTGGAGGGTGAGACGTGGTCAGCGCATCGAGTCCCTCCCGGCCGGTTAATGCGGTCCTCACGACCTGGAGCCGCTACTTCTCCATCAAGTAGCTCCTCAATTGGCCCCCCAGGGACCTCACGAGGCTGAGTGCACCCCGGTCCAGGTCTCCCAGCGGGGGAAAAATCCCCACGCCGGTACTGGGGATCGAACCCAGGTCTCCCGCTTGGTAAGCAGCTGCGCTACCACCGCGCTAAGGAGACGACCTTAATAAACGATATTTTGATCAAAATCGTTAGAGCCATTTTTTAGAAAATCAACATTTTCGAAAAAAAGTTCCATGTAAAGAGTAGTTTGGGGTGGGGGGATTTTTCTCAAAATCTTCGTGTCACATCTCTGGAAGATACTAAACGTAAATACCAAGTTTGGTATTTTACCGACTTTTTGTTTTTGAATTATCGTGTTCACAGACACACGGACACACTGACACACGGACCTTTTTCTAAAAATACTTTTTTTGGATACAGGGGGCCCTAAAACATATATTTCCGGTGAAATCTCGGAATCGAATTTTGGATGCAATACAATAACTTCTCTATACACTGTGCACATAGTACTTAAAGAGAAAGTAAAGAATCTGATGTGTACCATTCACATGACTTTCTCTACATCTCTACAACAAATTATTGTTAAAAAGCTTATGCTTATATTTACTTTCTGCTACTCGACAACATATTATCAGAAATAGTCTTATTACTTCTTTCCTTGTAAGTAGATGCGAAATAAGGGAGTATCATAGGTTAAAGTGATATTCAAAAGCTGGTTGCTATGTGATTGAAGTTCCTTTGTTTATATGGACAGGAGTTAACAAAGTCTTATGAGAAAAGTAAGCTGAAACTAAAAACAATGAATATCTCAAAAACGATCAACTCCACGAAAAAAATGTATGTAACATAAATTGTGTGTTTTACCATGCTCTACATTTCTTGTGTAGTAAATTTTTATCTAAGTCCTACGGTTTAGCAGTTATGGAAAATTCCGTAAAATTCGTCCAGAATAAAGTAGTCTCCAGAGGCTATTCCCAGATTCAAGATATACATTTTATATGTTAGGTAAATATCTTTAATATATGATATTTTAATCAAAAACGTAAGTCATTTTTTAGAAAATCAAAATTTTCAAAAAGGTTACATGTAAAGGGTAGTTTGGATTGGGGGAATTTTTCTCAAAATCTTCGTGTGGTATCACTGGAGGATAGGGAACTTAAATACCAAGTGTGGTATTTTATCGTTTTTTTGGTTTTTGAGTTATCGTGTTCACAGACACACACACATGGACCTTTTTGTGAAAATGCCTTTTTTTGGATATAAGGGACCCTAAAACATATATTTCCGGTGAAATCTCGGTATCAAATATTTGGGTGGAGTGCAATACCTTTTTTTTATACACTATGCACATAGTGCGTGTAGAGAAAGTAAAAGCAGGTAATAAATAAATCTATCCCCTAAGTACAGAGAAATTTTGCAGAACTGTTTCTTATTAAAATTTGTGAAAAAGTTATGAGATACTTAAAGTGTTGAGCTACATAACGGTGTGACACGCGTAAAACACAACCGCGGGTTAAACACCATCCCCACGCAAAAAGATCAAACTTTTTGAGTTTTTAAATCCATTCTGATTTATGCACGCGGATTTACAATCAACAGACAGCCACAAGGGGAGGGTTTTCCCATTTCCCTTTGGGTACCAAGCTTTATTGTAAATAAGTGGCATGGGACTTTGGTAGTGCGGACGCACAAGTTGTGCGCCGAGAGCTCGTAAACTTGATAGGTTAATCTGGCGCTGATGGAAACGCCCTGTCCCATGCGGTGATTGTTTTAGTTTTTACACGTTTTGTTGCGCACAAACGCATGCGTTGCGTGATTAATAACTAATCCCTAGGACATGAATAACCCATGTCCTATTGGATTTGCATTAATTACTGTTTCGGAGATGAATAATTAAATCGCTTTATCAGGATGTGCAACACGTTATATCGACTGCTATACACTTATCAACACCCAACACTCGCGTTTTCATCCTGCATTTTTTCAGGTGTCATTTTAAATTACCTGCGAAAACTTTGTTTGATGTTCATTGTAGATTTTTTGATCACTTTAACCTGCACAATCCATCACAGGTAGGGAATAACCTAAGTAAAATTAAAACCAACTTATAAAAAATCTGATGTGTTTCATTCACATGACTTTCTCTATATCACAGCTACAAATTATTCTATTTACTTCATCTAATGGAGCAAAAATTAGCAGAAATAGTCTTATTACTTGCTTCCTTGTTAGTAGAAGCGAAATAAGGGAGTACCATAGGTTAAAGTGACAGTCAAAAGCTGGTTGCTCTGCGACTGAAGTTCCTTTGTTTGTATGGACACGAGTTCACAAAGTCATGTACGAGAAAAGTATAAGCTTTTATAGCTGAAACCAAAAACAAGGAATATCTCAAAAACAATCAACTCCACGAAAAAAAAAATTATATAACATAAATTGTGTGTTTTAAAGTGCTCTACATTTGTTGCGTGGTACGTTTTTGTCCCTCTCTTACGTTTTATCACTTATGTAAAATTGAGCCAGAGTAAACTAATATTTAGAGGCTATATCCAGAAAATTCAAAATATACATTTTATTTGTCAGGTAAATATATTTAATATACAATATTTTAATCAAAATCGTTAGAGCCATTTTTTAGAAAATCAAAAGTTTCGAAAAATCTCCATGTAAAGGGTAGTTTGGGGTGGGGGGGATTTTTCTCAAAATCTTGGTGTCGCATCCCTAGAAGATACTAAACTTAAATACCAAGTTTGGTGTTTTACCTACTTTTCGTTTTAGAGTTATCGTGTTCAAAGGCACACGGACACACACGGACCTTTTTCTGAAAATACTTTTTTTAGATAAAGGGGACCCCAAAACATATATTTCGGGTGAAATCTCGGTATCGAATTTTTTGGTGGAGTGCAATACTTTCTCTATACACTATGTGCATAGTTCGTATAGAGAAAGTAAAAATTGAAAGTGTCCTGCTCACATGACTTTCTCTACATATCTGTAACAAATTATTGTTAAAAAGCTTATTCTTCTATCAACTTCATGCTAACGAAGACAAACGCTATAGAAATTGTCTTATTGTTTGCTCTTTGTAAATACCGTGCGCGGTGATTTTTCACTGCGCTCATATAACACACAGCTGCTGTACACAATGTCACGGTGCTGACTTGTTTTTCTATGTTCTATAAGTGCAGTATTGAGCTGACGGTGATATCGTATAGTTCAATTATTACCAGTGAGCTTTATTATTTTGTCCTGTACTTAGTCTCAAAGTGTTTTATGGCTCAGCATTTGTTTTTTACTGCACAGCGTGTATTTATTTATGATTCGTATTTGTTAACACATTTTGTGAGTGGACTCTCAAACTGATCTACAATTAATATTTTTTTTTCCTTCTTAGATATGTGTGTACACAAAAAAGTCGGTATTGGAGCTCTGAGAAATCTAATATTGCTCGTGAAATATCCCTTCATGACCAAAATTTGTTGTATGGTGCCCCATTACTAGAGAGCTATAGGCCAAATGTTTCTTGAGCTAACACTTGACGTCCATACATGCGTGAATACAATTTTGCCCAGTTTATGTTAGAGCATTAACAGACAGGGAGCATTATGTTGCCTTTGCTACTTTCTCTATACGTACTATGTACATTGTGTAAAGACGAGGTATTGCATTTCACCCAAAAATTCGATACCGAGATTTCACCGGAAATACATGTTTTGAGTCCCCCTGAATCCTGAACAGCATAGCTCAAAAACGATAAGACCGTTAAACACCAAACTTGGTATTTAAGTTTGGTATCATCCAAGGATGGGACACAAAGATTTTTAAGAAAATCCCCCCACACCCAAAATATCCTTTACAAGGAAATTTTTTTAGAAGTTTTGATTTTCTCAGAAATGACTTAACAATTTTGATTAAAATATCGTAATTAAAGACATTTACTCGACAAATAAAATGTTTATCTTGAATTCTCTGGGAATAGCCTCTGAAGACACGTGTATCATGAATTTTGCTGAATTTTGCATAACTGCTAAACCGTAAGAGATGGACAAAAGCTTACCACATAAAAAATGTACGTTAAAACACAAAATTTGATATATACATCTTTTTTCGTGGTTTGATCGTTTCAGATATTCCTTAATTCTAGCTTCAGCTTTAAAAAACTTAAAATATTTCTTATACGGGAATTTGTCAACCCATGTTCATACAAACAAAGGAACTTCAGTCACATAGCAACCAGCTTTTGGCTTTCACTTTAACCTATGGTACTTCCTTATTTCGCTTCTACTTTTAATAAAGCAAGAAATAAGGCTATTTATGCTAATTTTTCTCGATTAGCATGAAATAAAAGATAAGTTTACTAACAATAATGTTACAGAGATATAGAGAAAGTCATGTGAATGTAACACATCAGATTTTTTTTATTTGTAATGTAAATATCTTTAATATATGGTATTTCAATCAAAATCGTTAGAGCCATTTGTGAGAAAATGAAAATTTTCGAACTTTTTTCCATTAAAGGGTAGTTAGGGTAGGGGAATTTTCATGTCGCATCCTTGCAAGATACTAAACTTAAATACCCAATTTGGGAATTGGCCCACTTTTCGGTTTTGAGTTATTGTATTCACGGTCACACTGACACACAAACAGAAGTGTCCAGACTACCAAGTTGGTGGATTTTTCATTCATGTCTTTCCATGTTTTTCGCCATTGAAGTTTTCAGCATTTTTCTTCCTGTAAAATGCTTCTTTCAGAGCAGTATTCAAATAAAATTTGCTGTACATGTTTATGAGTTACAATAAATAAGAATTTCTCTAGGTTTTACTTTCAGATAAGCGTATGTTTTTATGACAAAAAGCATATTCATAATTTTAAAAATTATTTCATTTTATCACCAGACGCACTACTTTCCCCGAATATCCACACAGTTTCTGATGCAGGTTGACGAATGTTGTGACACGGTGGTCAGGTCAGTTCACACAAATTCGTATTTGACAACGGTCAACTGAAAACCACGCTTTGGACCGGAGAGGCAATGAGGGCATTCTGACAGGTGACAAATCATCCTCAAATGACGTATTGTTCAATATCACTTTTCGTGGATCCTGATTAAATTGAGATTGTGTGACGTAAGCTCACAAAAGCTTACGCTTCACTTTAATTTGGAAGACAGATTCAAAGTGTAACTTTATTTGTCATAATCAAGGTACTGACATTTACGACGTTAAGAACAAATAAGTCTGAAATTACAAACTAATAATGCTAACTTTTTGAAATTTAAACCACAGATGTAATATAGTGCAAATAAGTTAGAGCAAATTTCATCGGTTTTGCTCTAGTAGTTTAGAGATTATGTTCAATTTTGTTTATGTTTTTGTCACATCACTAAAAAGTCCCTTGCAACAAAAGAAAAAAAAATCTGGTGTGCTACTCTCCCATGACTTTCTCTAGCTGTTCTACGAACTTCTTACATAAGATTCTTCTTCTTTTTGCACCTTGCTAATCGAGGTACTCATTAGCACAATGTTCTTATTACTTAGTTCCTCATAAGTAGGAAGAAAATAAGGGAATACACTAGGCTAAAGCGATAGTCAAATGTTTTAAAAGCTGTCGTTATGCAATTGTCATTACAAATCGCTTCTTTTCTTGGCCAGAAGTTGAACAAAAGAAAAACGGACACTCCCGTCTGAGAAAAGTATAAGTACTTCACAACTGAAACTAATAACAATGAATACCTCGAAAACGGTAAGCTCCACAAGAAAAATGTATATGACATAATTTGTGCATTTTAATCAGAACTAAATTTTTTGTATAGTAAGTTTTTGTCTACCTCTTACGGTTTACTAGTTATGCCAAATTAAGCGAAATTCATCCAGAATAAACAGGTCTTTAGAAGTTATTCCCAGAAAATTCAAGATATACATTTTATTTCTTAGATAAATATCTTTAAAATATGATCTTTTTATCAAAATCGTTAGTCATTTTTATGAAAATCAAAATTTTGGAAAAAAGTTCCATGTAAAGGGAAGTTTGTGGTGGGAGGATGTTTATCAAAATCTTCGAGTCGCTTCCCTAGAAGGTACTAAACTTAAATACCAAGTTTAGTATTTTAGCTACTTTTCGTTTTTGAGTTATCGTGTTCACAGACACACGGACACACACACACACGGACCCTTTTTCCGAAAATGCTTTTTTTGGATACAGGAATTCCTAAAACATGTATTTCCGGTGAAATATCGGTATCGAATTTTTGTGTGGAATGCAATACTTCTCTAACCCTATGGACAATGTACATATGGGGCTAGAGAAAGTAAAAAATCGATACCAAGATTTCACCGGAAATATATGTTTTAGGGTCCCTGTATCCAAAAAAAGTATTTTCAGAAAAGGTCCGAATGTGTGTGTGTGTGTGTGTGTGTGTGTGTGTGTGTGTGTGTGTGTCAGTGTGTCCATATGTCTGTGAACACGATAACTCAAAAACGAGAAGTCAGTAAAATACCAAACTTGGTATTTAAGTTTAGTATCTTCCAGGGATGTGACACGAAGGTTTTGAGAAACATCCCCCACCCCAAACTACCCTTTAAATGGATCTTTTTTCAAAAAGTTTGATCTTCTAAAAATGGCTCTTAACGATTTGGATTAAAATATCATATATTAAAGATATTTTACCTGACAAATAAAATGTATATTTTGAATTTTCTGGGTATAGCCTCTGAAGACTACTTTAATGTGGATGAATTTTGCATAACTACTAAAACGTAACAGATGGACAAAACCTTAGCACAACAAAAAATGTAGAGCACGCTAAAACACACAATTATGTTATATATATATATTTCGTGGAGTTGATCGTTTTTGAGAAATTCCATTTTCTTGGTTTCAGTTTTGAAAAACGTATACCTTTCTCATACAGGAATTTGTCAACTCCTGTACAAAGGAACATCAGTCACACAGCAACCAGCTTTTGGCTTCCACTTTAACCTATGGTACTCCCTTATTTATGTCTACTTACAATAAAACAATAAATAAGACTATTTCTGCTATTTTTTCTCGATTAGCATGAAATAAATAAAAGATAAGCTTATTAGCAATAATTTGCTACAGACATATAGAGAAAGTCGTGTGAATGGAACACATCACGTACTATGTACATAGTGTATAGCGAAGGTATTGCACGCTACTCAAAAATTCGACACCGAGATTTCACTGGAAATATATGTTTTAGGATCCCTGTATCCGAAAAAAAGCATTTTCAGAAAAATGTACGTGTGTGTTATTGTGTTAATGTGTCCGTGTGTTTTTGTACACGATAACCCAAAAACGAAAAGTCGGTTAAATACCAAACTTTGTATTCAAGTGTAGTATCTTCCAGGGATGCGACGCGAACATTTTGAGGAAAATCCCCTCACCCCAAACTACCCTTTAAATGGACATTTTTTCGAACATTTTTATTTTCTTAAAAATGTCTTCAACAATTTTTATTAAAATATTTGAATTTTGATTAAAAATTTGATTTGTATATTATTAACATTTACCTGACAATTAAAATGTATATCTTGAATTTTCTGGGAACAGCTTCTGGAGACTACTTTATTCTGGATAACTTTTATGGAATTTTGCTTAATTGCTAAACCATAAAAATGGACAAAAACTTACCACACAAAACATGTAGACCACGTTAAAACACACAGTTTATGTTATACAAATTTGTTTCGTGTAGTTGATTGTTTTTTAGTTATTCCTTATTTTTGGTTTCAGCTTTGAAAAACATACTTTTCTCATACAGGAATTTGTCAATCCTGTCCATACAAACAAAGGAATTTCAGTCACATGGCAATCAGCTTTTGACTATCACTTTAGCCTATGGTACTCAATTATTTCGCTTCTACTAAGAAGGAAGCAAGTAATAAGACTATTTCTGCTAATTTTTTCTCGTTTGGCTTGAAGTAAATAGAGGCATAAGCTTTTTAACAATAATTTGTTACAGAGATGTGAATGGAACACATCAGATTTTTTTTTTCCAAATCAGCAACTCGAACACGAAGTTCCCGCCCACCGCTTGCGGTGTAAAAATCTGTTTATTGCCTCTCAGCTTTTAGCTCGTGAAGTTACAGCTCTTCTTTTGTCGCCGCTTTTTCAAAGGAAGTCAGTTGGAAACTGTTCAGCACACGCAGTATATACTTGCCCGTTATTGATCCTCTTTGACACTGGCAAGATACTTTTGATGACGTCCCTCATTTTAACGAACCTCACGGCTTTGGCATTTTCTTTTACATGATCGTTAGACCGCGCAATTACCTGTTACTAAGCAACCGACAGTACGTTTGGATACTGGTTTCATTAATGACTATACTCCTGTGTATATCTCTGTGAATTATTCACTGAAATTAGATAAATACAAATGAAGAACTAACACTGTTATAATTACACAACTTTTTGTGACCATTATCGTTTATGTTTAATTCCTCTACCGAGTACATTCGAGACAGAAAAAACTCTGTTGCGTTACACTCAAATGACTTTCTCTAGCTACTCTACAAACAAACGTCTTACAAAAGATAATTCTTCTCTCAACACCATTCTAATCCAGATAGCAGAATTTTATTACTTAGTTCCTTATAAGTAGAATGGAACTAAGGGAATGCACTAGGCTAAAGTGATAGTCAAATGTTTTAAAAGCCCTCGATGTGCGATTGTCATTGCTTCTTTGCTTGGCAAGGAGTAGAACAAAAGAAAGACGGTCTCTCCCATCTGAGAAAAGTATAAGTACTTCTCAGCTGAAACTAATAACAAGGAATACCTCGAAAACGGTAAGCTCCATGAAAAAAATGTATACACATAACTTGTGTATTTTAAGAAGCTCTACATTTTTTTGTAAAGTAAGTTTATGTCTGTCTCTTACGGTTTACTGGTTTTACTAAATTAAGCAAAATTCATCCAGAATAAACGGGTCTTTAGAAGCTATTTCCAGAAATTTCAAGATATGCATTTTATTTTGGATATATATATGGATTTATTACGTGGTATTTTAATCAAAATCGTTTGAGTCATTCTTAAAGATAACAAAATTTTCGAAATTTTGGGTGAAATACAATATCTGCTCTATACACTATGTACCTAGTACGTATAGAGAAAGTAATAGGATTTATTGCAACAGACTTTTAAAATCATTCTTTTAATTTAATAGGAAGTGTGTATGAGAGACTGCTATTTTGTAGGTTAAATTCTCATGTCCAGTGTTCAGTGTTTTTGTTTTTAAGCAGTATAAACCCCCCCCCCACCCTGTGTAAAAGCTCCCCCATTTGTGCCCTCGCAGTAAAGAGTTATACTGCTCTAGAGATTCGGTAGCTGTTTTGTCACTCATTCTACATAATGACTTTTTCCACGTCTGCAGTATTCACAACTTTTAATTCACTTTTATAGGGCAGTAAAGCAGATACCACAATGTGTTATTCCAAGAAATATTTATCACTTTCCCCAAAGTAAATTTCCCGCATCGCCTAGGGTCGGGAAGATATCAGGGAATAAAGTTTCTACTACATTAGTGCGCCGTCATTTGTTTTGATGTACATAGTTTTGTGGCCCGCAGCTATGATGCGGTCCTATTATACGCATGTGCGGATACTCTTATCTGAACTCGCTAATAAAGCCTAAAGTCAGAAGTGCTTCAACCAGTTTTGTTTGTTTATTCTGTTTAAATATAGGAAAATAGATTAGCAAGAACTTCAAGGACCAGCTTATACGATAATTAAAATTAACGGTAAACAAACAAACCACTAAATAGGTTTTTCTGTGACAGCAACCACAATTTACCTAAACGTGGAACCCAGAAACATCTGGTGCAGTAAAAGCTTTTATCTAGCACCCTGGCTGGGGAAGAAAGGAAATAATATCTAGAAAGCGAGGTAAATTTATCTTGAAATATGTTTACATAAGCTACCACCTGATTCTCTCTACCTCCAATCACCTCTTACTTTCTCTACTAAATACGATGTACGTAAATAGCAAGTAGAGAAAGTATTGTATTCCAACCAAAAATTTCATACCGACATTTCACCGAAAATATGTTCTCAAAACTCTGAAAGCCATAAAAGCCCTTTAAGAAAAATCTGATGTGTATCATTCACATGACTTTCTCTACATCGCTGCAACAAATTATTGTTACAAAACTTATGCTTCTATTTACTTCACACTAATCGAGAAAAAAATTGCAGAAATAGTCTTGTAAGTAGAAGAGAAATAAGGGAGTACCATAGGTTAAAGTGATAGTCAAAAGCTGGTTGCTATGTGACTGAAGTTCCTTTGTTTGTATGGACAGGAGTTCACGGAGTCCTGTGTGAGAAAAGTTTTTAAAGCTGAAACTAAAAGCAAAGAATATCTGAAAAGCAATCAAATCCACGAAAAAAATGCATATAACATAGATTGTGTGTTTAAAAGCACTCTACATATTTTGTGAGGTAAGTTTTTCTCCATTTCTTACGGTTTTGCAGTTATGTAAAATTCCGTAAAATTCATCCAGAATAAAGTAGTCTTCAGAGGCTATTCCCAGAAAATTCAAGATATACATTTTATTTGCCAGGTAAATATTTTTAATATTCGATATTTCAATCAAAATCGTTAGAGCCATTTTTGACAAAATCAAAATTTTCTGTCCATACAAAGAAAGGGACGTCAGTGACATGGCACCCAGCTTTTGATTATCACTTTAACCTATGGTACTCCCTTATTTCGCTTCTACTTACAAGGAAGCAAGTATGAAGACTATTTCTGCTAATTTTTTATTCGATTAGCATGAAGTAAATAGACGCACAAGCTTTTTAACAATAATTTGGTTCAGGGAAGTAGAGAAAGTCATGTGAATTGAATCAGATTTTAAAAGTACTTTTCTAATAAGGAATTTGTCAACTCCTGGCCACGCAAAGTAACGGATTTCAATCTCATAGCAACCACACTTTAAAACATTTGAGTGTCGGATTAGCCTATTATATTCCCTTATTTCCATTCTACTTATAAGAAATTAAGTAATAAGACTATTTCTGCTAATGTTTTCTTAATTATCATGAAGTATATAGAGGCCTAAGCTTTTTAACAATTCGTTGCAGAAATATAGAGAAATTCATGTGAATGGTACATATCAGATTTTATTTTTTATACAGGGGACCCTTAAAAGTGTATTGCAGGTGAAATCTCGTAATAGAATTTTTGGGCTGGTGTGACACTTTCTCTTGGGTATTATGTAGGGAAAGTAAAAAGTATATTGACATTTAAAACTGACCAGTCTTTGGCTTAGAAACTCATGCAATATCCAATTAGCAGGTAGGAAAGTTTGGTAACAGGAATAGTGATTATTTTTCTGTTATCCTGGTCGTACCTTGCTCTCTACCCTTTAACTGAGTTATAAACTAGGTCCGAGTTAGGACAGAATCGCTAATAGAGTTGGATGATGAAATCTCCAACCAGTAAATTCTCCCTGTACACTCTCTGATATAGAATTTCAAATAAACACCTCTGGGGCGCGCTACAAGTAAAGAAAATCATTTAAATTACATGAAGTTACAACATGAAGTTATAACATGTAATAAGTTGCTTGTTGGATCAAGCTTCCCCTTCAGTTTACAATGTACAGTCCAGGACACGGAAATATGCCGATACTGTTAGTGCCTTTTTACTTTCTCCCGCTCGTATTACTTACAATGTACACAATAGCAAGAGAATGTAAAGTATTCCACCCCAAAATTTGATGTCCAGATTTCATAGTCTTAAGGTCCCATTGGGGTGAAGAAAACATTTTTTAGAAAAATACCTGTGTGTGAGTATATGTTTGTGGATAGCATAGCTAAAAATCTGATGTGTTCCATTCACATGACTTTCTCTATATCTCTGTAAATTATTAATGTTAATAAGCTTATCTTTTATTTATTTCATGCTAATCGAGGAAAATTAGCAGAAATAGTCTTATTTCTTGCTTTATTGTAAGTAGAAGCGAAATAAGAGAGTACCATAGGTTAAAGTGAAAGCCATAAGCTGGTTGCTATGTGACTGATGTTCCTTTGTTTGTATTGACACCAGTTGACAAATTCATTGTATGAGAAAAGTTAAGGTTTTCGACCCTGAAAACAAAAACAATGAATATCTCAAAAACGATCAACTCCAAGAAAAAAATGTATACAACATAAATTGTGTGTTTTAATGTGCTCTACATTTTTGTGTGGTAAGTTTTTGTCTATCTCTTACGGTTTAGCAGTTAAACAAAATTCCGGAAAATTAACTTAGAATAAAGTAGTCTTCAGAGGCTATTACCAGAAAATTCAAAATATATATTTTATTTGTCAGGTAAATATCTTCAATATACGATATTTTAATCAAAATCGTTAGAGCCATTGTTTAGAAAATCAAAATTTTCGAAAACGTTCCATATAAAGGGTAGTTTGGGGTGGAGGGATTTTTCTCAAAATCTTCATGTCTCATCCCTGGAAGATTCTAAACAAAAATACCAAGTTTGGTATTTTACCGACTTTTCGTTTTGAGTTATCGTGTTCACAGGCACACGGACACACTGGCACAGGGACTCACGGAACTTTTTCTGAAAATACTCTCTTTAGATAAAGGGTATCCTAAAACATATATTTCCGGTGAAATCTCGGTAACGAATTTTTTGGTGGAGGGCAATACCTTCTCTATACACTATGTACATAGTTCGTATAGAGAAAGTAAAAAGCGACAAGACCATTAAATACTAAACTATTATTTATGTATAGTGCACCACAAACCACCCTTTACATAGAAAAAATGTTGAACATTTTGATTTTCTCAAAAATGGCTAACGGTTTTAATTAAAATATCGTGTATTAAATATACTTACATCATAAACAAAACGTATATTTTGAATTTTCTGGGAATTGCCTCTGAAGACTACTTTATTCTGGATGAATTTTACGGAATGTTGTATAACTGCTAAACCATAACACATGGACAGAACCTTCCCACACAAAAATGTAGAGCACACTAAAACAGAATTTATGTTATATAAATTTTTTTCGTGGATAGATATTCCGCGTTTTTGGTTACAGCTTTGAAAAACGTATACCTTTCTCATAAAGGAATTTTTAAACTCGTTTCCATACACTCAAGCGAACTTCTGACACATAGCAACCAGATTTTAACTATCACTTCAACCTATGGCACTCCCTTATTTCGCTTATACTTATAAAGAAGGAAGTAATAAGACCATTTCTGCTAATTCTTTTCTCGATTAACATGAAGTAAATAGAAGCATTATCTTTTTAACAATAATTTGTGCAGAGATGCAGAGGAAGTCATGTGAATGGAACACATAAGATTTTTATTACTTTCTCTATACGCACTACGTACATAATGTATAGAGAAGGTATTGCACTCCACCCAAAATTCGATACCGAGATTTCATCGGAAATATATGTTTTAGGGTCCCCAATATCCAAAAAAAAAGCATTTTCACATAAAGGTCCGTGTGTGTGTCCCTGTGTCTGTGAACACGATAACTCAAACATGAAAAGTCGGTAAAATACCAAACTTGGTATTTAAGTTTAGTATCTTCCAGGGATGCGACACGAAAATGTTAAGAAAAATCCCCCACACCCAACTACCCTTTACATGGAACTTTTTTCGAAAATTTTGATTTTCTCAAAAATTGCTGTAAGACTTTTATTAAAATTTCGTATATTAAATATATTTACCTGAGAAATAACATGTATATCTCGAATTTTCTGGTAATCGCTTCTGAAGAGTAGTTTATTCTGGATGAATTTTACTGAACTTAAAATAACTGATATACCGTAGGAGATAGACAAAAACGTACTGCACAAAAAATGTACAGCACGTTAAAACACATAACTTATTCTATATCCATTTTTTTCGTGAGTTTGTCGTTTTTGAGACATTCCTTATTTTTGGTTTCTGCTATGAAAAACATATATTTTTCATACAGGAATTTGTCAACTGTGTCCATACAAACAAAGGAACTTCTTTGACATAGAAGCCAGGTTTTGGCTATCACTTTAACCTATGGTACTCCCTTATTTCACCTCTACTTACAAAGAAGCAAGTAATATGGATATTTCTGCTAATGTTTTACTGATTAGCATGCATTAAATAGAAGTATAATTTTTTTACGAATAATTTGTTGCAGGGATATAGAGAAAGTCATGTGAATGGCACACATCAGATTTTTATTCCTATTGGATTTGATTCCTCTCATTTTCTTACTACCTCGTTAAGGATTTATGAAACAATGTCAGTGGTTATGTGCGTGCTTGTAGGATATTTAGGGTTGTTAAAATTTCAGTTATGACATTATCTAAGCTGAGGATGCCATATTGTAAATACTTGATATAAATAATTCTGGACATAAAAACTCAGAAGTGCTTACTTTAAGCTTTATTGCTGTTTTCCTTCCACTCAATACAGCACTGAATTTCTTCTCATTAAGTACTCAACTCGAAGCTCGTAAATGCGCCGTTTTTGGAGGTTCGCCACGGCAAAGCACGAAGGTTCCCAACTTCCTGACACAGTATCATCGTAAATCGCGCAATAACCCTTGGTGGCAACTGAAAATCCCTTCACTACTGTGTGTGTTTTCACCCATAAAGTAACAGCGCAACAGGAGAAAGCGATTTAAGCAACAGCTGAAGAAAAGATGCTCTTGCTGGGCAAGAAATACGACAACATTGTTCCTTAAAACAGAAATTTGAGTTAAAATACTCCTCTACTGCATCTATCGTTTAATATTTATTATATCTTCTACAAGCATTCGACGGTGTCTGTGTGTCTGTGGACAGCATAGCTCAAAAACGAAAAACCGTTGAACACCAAACTTGGTATTTAAGTTTGGTATCTTCCAAGGACGTGACACGAAGATTTTCAAGAAAATCCCCCCACCCCCAAGTACCCTTTCCATAGAACTTTTTTCGAAAATCTTGATTTTCTCAAAAATGGCTCTAACGATTTTGGTTAAAATATCGTATATTAAAGATATTTACCTGACAAATGAAATGTATATCTTGAATTTTCTGGAAATAGCCTCTGAATACTACTTTATTCTGGATGAGTTTTACAGAATGTTGTATAACTGTTAAACCGTAAGAGATGGACAAAAACTTACCACACAAAAATGTAGAGCATATTAAAACACACAATTTAAAACTTAATATAACATAAATTGTGTGCTTTAAAGTGCTCTACATTTTTTGTGTGATAATTTCTTGTCCATCTGTTACGCTTTAGCAGTTATGCAAAATTCCGTAAAATTCATCCAGAATAAAGTAGTCTTCAGAGGCTATTCTCAGAAAATTCAAGTTATACATTTCATTTGTCAGGTAAATATCTTTAATATACGATATTTTAACCAAAATCGTTAGCCATTTTTGAGAAAATCAAGATTTTCGAAAAAAAGTTCCATGTAAAGGGTAGATTGGGATGGATTGGGGTAGATTTTGTTGAAAATCTTCGTGTCGTATGCTAAACTTATATACTAAGGTTGGTATTTTACCAACTTTTCGTTTTTGAGTTATCGTGTTCAGAGACACCCGCCCCCCACACACACACACACACACACACGCACCAACCTTTTCATATTTTTTTTTTGATACAGGTGACCCTAAAACATTTCCGTTGAAATCTCGGTATCGAAATTTTGGGTGGAGTGGAATACCGTCTCTATACACTATGTACATAGTACGTGTAGAGAAAGTAAAAGTGCTATTCTTGATTGATGTTACCACAAAATACATATCAGGTGAAGCCTCCACATCAAATATTTGCGTGGAATGCAATACCTTCTCTATGTTCATGAAAAAATTATCAAATATAACAAAACTTAAACGCAAACTTAGTGAGCTCTCATCTCTGCCAGAACCTTTGTTTTGTTTGTTTGTTTTTTTAAAATGGTCACATATTTATTCTTGAAGCGTTGCCTTCTTCTCCCAGATAAGCAAGGATCTGATCAGGGATGCTGTAGGCATGAGATATTCCGGAACTTTGAATGAAATTCTTGGACTGTAATTAACGCTTTGACGTAGAAATTAATCGATTAACTTTAGGGCATTGCTGTTGGGATCAAAGCTTGTAACGGGCAAGTCACGTGTTGAATTCAACGCTGTGTAATTTGATAGTCTGAGACTGTAACTGAATACAAAAATCACTTTGTCGTCAAATCCCTAAAAGATCACTTCCCCCCCCCCCGAGTTTACGAGGGTTGGGGCAAAAGTCATGGCAACTATTTATTTTCTTGAAGATACCAGTCCGGTTCGAAAATGTGACATATACAGACGGAAGGATAAGGTGGTATCTTGGTCTTCCGGGAAGGCCGCGTCTTGGCTTGAAATGTTGCCGAAGTTTCGCCTCACTATGTGGGGCTTCCTCAGGGAGTGTGCTCTCATAACGACAGTGCCAGGTGAACTGTGTTCCGACATTTTTTTTTTCGAGTGGAGTGGAAAACCCCATCTACAGGCGACAGAGGGGATAGCTCTGCCAAGTGTGGGGGTCGCCCTAAACTAGCAATATCCACTAAAAAACCACTCCACCGGAGAGAATTCGGGTGTAGGAATGCTGCAGTACCGCTTGTTGTACCTGCGGATTCAAGCTGTGGGTGTTATGGCTGGCCAGAGGCCATAGCCAGGAGAGAGAGAGAGCCAGGACGCAAACATGACCGGAGCTCTGATTGCGCCCTTGGAAGATTTGTGATGAGGAATAAGTACATATTGCATGTGTATATATCTGCAGCCCTGTAACAAAAGAACGTAGCCAGTATAGCATTTGCTGCCCTTTCGGGTAAAGTCGTTGGTGTATTTCGTATGTCTGCAGCCCTGTAACATAAGGACATGGTCATTTAGATACTTCATTTTGGTATATATTCTAAGCTAGTTATATTTTTACAACTACTGCTGCCCTGTCTGGCGAAGTCATTAGTTATTAGTTGTGTTCAATCCTTTAACTAGAGAGGGCGTAGTCATTTAGCAAAGACATCATTGGTTTCTCATGGCCTTAGTGGTCACCCATCCAAGCGATGGCCATGCCCAATGTTGCTTTACCTGGAATAAAACACTTATTCTTATGACTTATTAGTTACATTCTATTATCTAAATACCAGAGAAGGTCCGTTAGTGGTCTGCCAGGTCGCTGTAGAGTGGGGGTCCCTCAAACCCCCGGATCCGCCTTGACTCAGAAAGTAAGGACTTCAAGGGCCACTAAACTAATGTCGTAGTCACATTCATGGGTAATTTTATTATGGAATTCTTACTAGCGATTCTAGATATTCTTGTATATTTAAATCGGGTTCCCCCAGGCCGAGGGTTCTGTCAAATAGAGAGAGCGGTCTCTTGTGTTGGTTATTTTCTGCTTCATAGGTGCCTAGTTCTTGTATTAGTTCATTGTTGTTTCTTGCTTTACGCTTATACAGGTTGTAACTTTGGCTTTTTATGAACTGCTGAATTGAATGCAGTTTTAGCTCCTCATGAAGGAGATAAGCCGGCGCTACTGGGGGTTGTTTGGCAATTATTCTAATTATTCTATTCTGGAGTGTTTGTAATTTATGTATGTGCGTTTTTGCAGCGTAGCCTCATACAGGGGATGCGTACGTAATTATCGTTCTTATTAGCGTTTTATATAGGGATATTCCCATGTTAAATTTTAATTGGCTGTTGAGATTGATGATGGGTATCGCGGCCGGGCGCTCTTTATACTGTGGTGGGAGGGGGCAAAGGCCGGCCCCTCTCGCGCCTATTGGCTGGTGGTCTGCCAATCCCCGCATTCCTAATTAGGGTCTGCCAGATTGAGCTGAGATGTTTGCCGTTGTCTCGGTTTAAGGTGTGTTGTTTGTAAATTTCTATGCTTTCCCGTACCATCCTGTGTGGGAAATAGTGAGAATGTGCCAGTAGCTGTATCTGGTCGAAGTCTATGTGGTGTCCTATGGCTATGGCGTGCTCTGCAAGTGCTGATTTCTCTGGTTGGTGCAGTTTTAAGCTTCTAATGTGCTCTTGTCGCCTGGTTGTCACCGATCTGCCTGCTTGTCCAACATATGATGCTCCACATTCACAGTCTATCTTGTAAACTCCCGGGTTGGACAGGGGGTCACGATTGTCTTTAATTGGACGTAGAAGAGATTTCAGTTTCTTGGAGGACTTGTATCTGGTATCAATATTGTGTTTGCGTAAAATTCTGGCTATCATGTCGGTGGTGTCTGCTATGTAGGGCAGCCAAGCAATGGATTTGTTTTTGTCTGTTTCTTTTCTCATATTGTTATTTTTCTTTGTTTGCAGGTGTCTGATTAGTGTATTAGAGTATCCATTTGCAGCCAACACTTGTTGTAAATGATTTAATTCTTCTTTTAGGTACTCAGGGTCACATATGCGGGTAGCTCTATGTATGAGTTTGTTGGCTACTGCTCGTTTAATAGCTAGTGGGTGATGGGTCGTTGCGTCTAAATACCTGTTTGTGTGTGTGGGTTTGCGGTATACTGAGCACTTAAGTCTTCCGCCGCTCCGTTCTAGTAAAACGTCGAGAAAGGGGGTTTCCCTTCTTCTTCTATTTCCATCGTAAATTGGATATTAGTGTGCATGTTGTTGAGATGTTAAACGAGCAGTAGCCAACAAACTCATACATAGAGCTACCCGCATATGTGACCCTGAGTACCTAAAAGAAGAATTAAATCATTTACAACAAGTGTTGGCTGCAAATGGATACTCTAATACACTAATCAGACACCTACAAACAAAGAAAAATAACAATATGAGAAAAGAAACAGACAAAAACAAATCCATTGCTTGGCTGTCCTACATAGCAGACACCACCGACATGATAGCCAGAATTTTACGCAAACACAATATTGATACCAGATACAAGTCCTCCAAGAAACTGAAATCTCTTCTACGTCCAATTAAAGACACTCGTGACCCCCTGTCCAACCCGGGAGTTTACAAGATAGACTGTCCAACATATGATGCTCCACATTCACAAACAGGCAGATCGGTGACAACCAGGCGACAAGAGCACATTAGAAGCTTAAAACTGCACCAACCAGAGAAATCAGCACTTGCAGAGCACGCCATAGCCATAGGACACCACATAGACTTCGACCAGATACAGCTACTGGCACATTCTCACTATTTCCCACACAGGATGGTACGGGAAAGCATAGAAATTTACAAACAACACACCTTAAACCGAGACAACGGCAAACATCTCAGCTCAATCTGGCAGACCCTAATTAGGAATGCGGGGATTGGCAGACCACCAGCCAATAGGCGCGAGAGGGGCCGGCCTTTGCCCTCTCCCACCACAGTATAAAGAGCGCCCGGCCGCGCTGTCGGAACATAGCACTATTAAATAATATCGCCTTTGACCTGGATGTAAACGTATTGCAGGAGCTGACATCAGACCATCTACCGGTACTCTTGACAGTCAATGCTCCCTTCAGGCCAAAACCAGAACCCTTAAGATACAACTTCAATAAGGTGGCCTGGGAAGAGTTCAAGGTTACGGTAGATCTCTGCCTACCAGAACTCCAAATTAACACGAACGAAGAACAGGACGAAGCGATCCAAAAACTAGAACTGGCCATAAACACAACTATTAATACATGCGTACCCTTAAAAAGGCAATTCACGATTAATGCCAGATATCCCCAAGATGTAAAAGAGATGCAAAAAGCTCAAAATAAAGCCAGGCGTAAATGGCAGAGAATCTAATACATCGAACAGAATATTATCATGCGCGCGAACTAGCAATTAACAAGGCCAGGACTTACATTAGAAATCAATGGAACGACACACTCGAAAATCTCAACCCCCAACAAAACACAGTATGGCGAATTGCGAAATGCTTAACGCGCACACGCACAAATATACCGCCACTACAAATTAATAAGACCGTAGCAGAGACCCCTCAGGCTAAGGCCGAAGCGTTTGCGGTCACTTTAGAGGAGGTATTCTCTCCCAATCCCGCGAACGGGCAAAACGATTTCATTCAAGAAGTCGAAGATGAAGCCCAAATCTTAGGTCAGAGAAGAACACACAACAAATTGCGAAAAACAAATGCGGGAGAAATAAGCTGGATTATAAAACACCTGCCAGCAAGAAAAGCACCAGGCCCAGACAAAATACCAAATGTGGTACTAAAGAATTTACCCAAAAGGGCAGTAACATTGCTTGCCAAAATATTCAACTACACGCTCGAACATGGCAGGTTTCCCCCTGCATGGAAAGAGGCAAAAATCCTACTTTTCCCAAAAGTAAACAAAAATCTAGCACTACCAATCAACTACAGGCCGATCAGCCTATTAAATACGATGAGCAAGGTATTAGAAAAAGTGACACTGAAGCGAATAAATTCACACCTGCACAAACAAAATATACTTATACCCGAACAGTTCGGATTTCGAGCTCACAATTCTACTACACTACAACTGTTAAGAATGACGGAGCAAATCACCAAAGGGTTCAACACAAACAAATCGACAGGTGCCCTCTATTTAGATATTGAACGTGCCTTCGATAAAATATGGCATGCAGGGCTACTCAGAAAACTGAAAGTCTACAAATTTCCTGACACTGCTATAGCCCTAATTAGGGACTACCTCTATGAACGACGATTTCACACCTCAGTGGAGGACGCAGTCTCAAGCTCCAAACAAATCCGAGCAGGAGTTCCACAAGGAAGTATAGTGGGACCAACATTGTTCAATTTATACATAAACGACATGCCAGAATTGGTAAGAACCAACAAGTACATATACGCAGATGACACTGCTATAACCACACAATCCACTCAGCCACGAATAATAAACTTACGCCTACAAAATGCTTTAGACTCACTTGAACCATGGTTCAAGAAGTGGAGAATTAAAGTAAACGCGAAGAAGACACATGCTATAGTCTTCACTAAAAGAATACAGCACCGTAAAGGCAGAAACTTGCTACAACCACTTAACTACCAAGGCGAAATTATCTAGTGGAAAGACCAAGTGACCTACTTAGGTCTTGTCATGGACCAAGGCCTAACCTGGAGTAGGCATGTAGCTAAGGTCAGAGCCAAGGCTAATGGTCAACTAAACAGACTATATCCCATCATCAATCTCAACAGCCAATTAAAATTAAACATGGGAATATCCCTATATAAAACGCTAATAAGAACGATAATTACGTACGCATCCTCTGTATGGGGCTACGCTGCAAAAACGCACATACATAAATTACAAACACTCCAGAATAGAATAATTAGAATAATTGCCAAACAACCCCCAGTAGCGCCGGCTTATCTCCTTCATGAGGAGCTAAAACTGCATTCAATTGAGCAGTTCATAAAAAGCCAAAGTTACAACCTGTATAAGCGTAAAGCAAAAAACAACAATGAACTAATACAAGAACTAGGCACCTATGAAGCAGAAAATAACAAACACAAAAGACCGCTCTCTCTATTTGACAGAACCCTCGGCCTGGAGGAATCCGATTTAAATATACAAGAATCTCTAGTAAGAATTCTATAATAAAATTACCCATGAATGTGTCTACGACATTAGTTTGGTGACCCTTGAAGTCCTTACTCTCTGAGTCAAGGCGGATACGGGGGTTTGAGGGACCCCCACTCTACAGCGACCTGGCAGACCACTAACGGACCTTCTCTGGTATTTAGATAATAGAATGTAAGTAATAAGAATAAGTGTTTTATTACAGGTAAAGCAGCATTGGGCATGGCCATCACTTGGATGGGTGACCACTAAGGCCATGAGAAACCAATGATGTCTCTGCTAAATGACTACGCCCTCTCTAGTTAAAGGGTTGAACACAATAACTAATGACTTCACCAGACAGGGCAGCAGTAGTTGTAAAAATATAACTAGCTTAGAATATATACCAAAATGAAATATCTAAATGACCATGTCCTTATGTTACAGGGCTGCAGACATACGAAATACACCAACGACTTTACCCGAAAGGGCAGCAAATGCTATACTGACTACGTTCTTTTGTTACAGGGCTGCAGATATATACACATGCAATGTGTACTTATTCCTCATCACAAATCTTCCAAGGGCGCAATCAGGGCTCCGGTCATGTTTGCGTCCTGGCTCTCACTCTCTCCTGGCTATGGCCTCTGGCCAGCCATAACACCCGCTCCTTGAATCCACAGGTGCAACAAGCGGTACTGCAGCATTCCTACACCCGAATTCTCTCCGGTGGCGTGGTTTTTTAGTGGGTATTGCCAGTTTAGGGCGACCCCCACACTTGGCAGAGCTATCCCCTCTGTCGCCTGTAGATGGGTTTTTCCACTCCACTCGAAAAAAAAAATGTCGGAACACAGTTCACCTGGCACTGTCGTTATGAGAGCACACGCCCTGAGGAAGCCCCATATAGTGAGGCGAAACGTCGGCAACATTTCAAGCCAAGACGCGGCCTTCTCGGAAGACTAAGATACCATGGACACTAGCCGCCGAAGCTTACGCAAGTAAGGATAAGGTGTTAACTGCATGTGTGGACAATGAATATCACTGAATATCGTAACACACTAATTTATTACGATAGTATACAGCGCAATACGGCCTTCAAAGTGCAAAAGAATGACAATACAGTACACATGCAGTTAACATGACAAACCTGGGCCTAAATACCCTCAAAGTAGTCCCCTGCTACTGTCACCACACGATGCTAACGATATGGGAGGCGCTGAATAACAGTTGCCGCAGCATTTGCCGCACCATGTGTGAATCGAGCCTTTTGTTCGCGCACAGCATTAGCAATGTCCTCTCGTGTTGCAAACCGCCTACCACGTAGTGGTTTCTTAATATTTCGAATATGATCAAAGTCACAGGGGGATGCCGGGAGAGTACGGTGGAAGCTCCAATTCTTCTCCAAGTGACTTCCATCTTGCACGACACTCACCAACTAAGTGATTTCACAGACCTTGCTGCGCTACTACCAGCTATCACAGAGCCATATATTCTTCTGCATGCACACTATGCCTGCAGAACTTCCACACGACACATATGCGTTTATGATCTGTTCACATAACCACAAGAAGAAACTAATTGCCATGAATTTTGCCTGAACCCTTGTATAATGGCCCGAAAATCATTACAAATCTAACTCTAAAAAAATCTTTTTACTTTCTCTACTAAGGTGTACTGTCGTTATCCTAGGCAAAATAACTAATGAACAAAACCCAGAGGAAATTGTTACAAAAAGTTTCCTTAAAGGCCTGGGGATAAAGATTCCAGGAAACTGCAAAGAAACGCTCGCAGAGTTTCACTAATTTATTGGCTTATATTTTTAACACCAGAGATATAATTGATTTTACTGTTAATATATTGTGCTTAGAATATATTTTGTATTGGTTGTATTTGTAACTCATAGGCATTGAATTAACAATTTAAAACATAAATCTTATGATCAAAGTAACGTCTGATTGCCCCGACTAGCAAATTGGGTGTTCAGAATTATAATAATTTAGACCCCCCGAACCAGATTCAAGTCCCGCATTTTGCACAAGCCTAAGAAAGTCCACTTTTGCCTATTCTTGACGCCTACGCAGTGACATTTCGCTGTGCTCTTAAGGACGATCTGTCCCTCGGCGAATCTCCAGCTAGACTGAATCACCCCCTCCCACAAAGTCCCACTGAAGAATAAGTAGTTGGAACGTTTACCACCAGGTCGCAGGTGAATCACATATACGTCACTTTGAAGATGTTGGGAGGTATTGTTTGTCCCATAAATGTATGTGGAGATAACCATATCTGGCTCAAAATTTGATTAAAAGGAAGTATTGTATTCCACCCAAAATTCGGTGTCGAGATTATACCACAAGGATGTATTTTGAATCGTTTCGCTGTGCTCTTAAGGACGATCTGTCCCTCGGCGAATCTCCAGCTAGACTGAATCACCCCCTCCCACAAAGTCCCACTGAAGAATAAGTAGTTGGAACGTTTACCACCAGGTCGCAGGTGAATCACATATACGTCACTTTGAAGATGTTGGGAGGTATTGTTTGTCCCATAAATGTATGTGGAGATAACCATATCTGGCTCAAAATTTGATTAAAAGGAAGTATTGTATTCCACCCAAAATTCGGTGTCGAGATTATACCACAAGGATGTATTTTGAATCGTTAAAACCTCTTATAGGAAATTCGCATGTGTTGCTTTTACATGAATTTTATTCTGTAACAAATTATTATTATTACTAAAGCATATTCTTCTAATTACTTCGTATTAATCAAAATAAAAATTAGCAGAGCTGGTTTTATTGCTTAGTTCCTTATAAGTAGAAAGGAAATAAGGGAATACACTTATAAAACCTGGTTGCTACGTGACTGAAATTCGTTCCCTTTGCATGATCAGAAGTTGACAAATACCTCTGTGAGAAAAGTTTAAGTCGGCACTTTAAAATGTAAACGCAAGCAATATCTCAGAAATGGTTAACTCCACAAAATTTGTATATTTTAACGAGCACTACGTTTTAGAGCATTAAGTTTTTCTCTTACGGTTTACCAGTTATGTAAAAGTCATTCACAATGAAGAGCAACCCTGAGGCTATTCCCAGAAAATTAAAGTTAAACATTTTGTCATGTAAGCATCTTTAATATGTGGTAATTTAATCAAGATCATTATTTTTGAGAAAATAATTTCTTAAAGTTTTCCATGTATAGAATACTATGGGTGGGGCACTTGTCTTGAAAATCGGATCCTTGGAAGATGCAGAATTTAAATATCAAATTTGGTATTTTACTGCCTTTTCATTTTTTAGTTATCGTGCTCAATGTGTGGTGGTACTCGGTTCATATGTACTGGATGTGGTTGGCTTATGGTTATGGGTTTGCTCAGGGTTGTTAACATGAAGACACTTTCAGGTTGTGGTGAGACAAGAGTTTTATTAACTGAGTCCGGCCTTTTTCCGCTGTAGAACAAACGCGTATACTTCTTAATTTTCTACTGTGACGTTACACTTTACCCGCACGCGACTGCTACAATTTATTTGTTTGATGCAGTGATATGTCTCCTGCTATGATCGGCTTTAAAATCACTTACTTCCGTCACAACCAAGTCGTATTGGTCGTGCTGGGTTCTTCGTCAAGTGCCTTACAATTAAAAGGTAGCCTGTGCGGCTCCACATCGAATTCTAAATATCACATCTTGGTTGTTCGGAGGTCCTTCACCAAGTGCCTTACACCGTCACCTGAACAGCGGAGAGCATTGTTTTGCTGTGTCCTGTTAGCTACCCTTGGGCAGGGCATTCTCGCCCCTTTCCCTCGGGTCAATACACGGCAGGTAACGGATCCTGTACCCCGAGCTCGTGACTTATACATGTTAAAAGTCTTTCTACCCTTCCCATTTTCATTGTACATTTATATTTTCTCTTCTAAGAATATACTTTTGCCCCGGGCCAAGATAGGTACTCTCTGAAATGACACACACGGACATACTTATGAAAATAATTTTTTTCGATATAGGGGACCCTAAAAAGTGTATTACCAGTAAAATGTCGGAATTTAATGTTTTGTGCAGAACAGTATTTTCTCCACCGACTATGTATGTTGCACATACGTGTCAGAGAAAGTAAAAATCACTTCTAGAGCTAGGTGTGTGTGTCAGTATTTATATATGTGTGTGCGAAAAACATTAAAAAAAAAAAAAAAGGAGATTAAATACCAAATTTGATATTTAAGTTCTGCATCTTTAAAGGAAAATCCTATAGTCCCAAATTACCCTTTACATGGAAAAGAGTATCAAAGATTTTATTCCTCAATGGTTCTAACCATTCTTCTTAAAATGCCGTATGTTTAAAATTTTAATAAGCAACGAAATAAGCAATTTTGGGGCCCCCTGAATATAAAAAAGGATTTTTAGATATAGATCTGTGTGTGAGTGCGTGTGTGCGTGTGCATGAGTCTGAGAGTGTGTCTGTGGGTGCTTGTGAGGGTGTATGTGTGTCTGTGCGTGCAGTGTCTGTGTGTGTGAGTGCAAAATGAAAATGGCGTGTTATTTATGGACGCTCTTTAACTGCTGTGGTTCTCAGCGTCCCATTGTATACCGGGCGTCAAAGACAGCTTAATTTTGCTCAGAGGCCTCTCTTATCAGGTTTGACGTTCTTTTACGTGCCGTAAATCATGACACGAGACCAACGGCTTTATTTACCTTCCGAAGGAAGCCAAGCTAAGGATTTTTACACCCGAAAAAATCCATCGTCCTCCGCCGGGTTTGAACCCGCGACCTTGGGTATATGAAGCTAGCATGGTAACCATTACACCACGGAGGGCGATTGTGTGAGTGCGTCTGTGTGTGAATGTGTGTGTGTCTGTGTGTGAGCGAGTATGTGTGTCTGTGTGTGTGTATGTGTGTGTGAGTGAGTATGTGTGTCTGTGTGTGTGTGTGTGTGTGTGTGTGTGTGTGTGTGTGTGTGTCTAGTATCTTCCAACATTGCGACACGAAGATTTTTAGAAAAACTATTGTTTATATAGAACATTTGGTTAAGAACATTTTAGATATTTTCATGAAATTAAATGTATTCTTAAATTTTCTGGGAATATCCTCTTGACCCCTTGATTCTGGATGAATTGTAAAACCATAAGTTTTTAAAGATAGACAAAAGCTTATAACACTAATAATACAGTTTTCATTAAAACACACAATTTATGTCACTACATTTTTTGTAGATTTAACCGTTTCCGAGATATTCTTTTTATTAGTAAAAACTTAAATATTTTTTCAAGTAGCTAGGCCACTACTCCTAGGTCACGCAGGACGACAAAAAATAACGTAATTAAATATTAAAAATCTTGGGTGTTCCATTCACACGACTGTCTACATCTTTGCAATAAATTATTGCTAAAAAGTTTATTCTTCTATTTATTTCATGCTAATTAAAAAAAAATCCAGAAGTTTATTATTACCTGCTTCTTGTGAGCACCATAGAGAGTACCATGGACTAGAGCGATAATAAAATCTTTTAAAAGCTAGTTACTCTGAGATAGAAGTTCCTTTGTTTGTATGGCCAGAAGTTGACAAACTCCCGTATGAGAAAAGTATAAGTATTTTAAAACAGAAACCAATAACAAGGAGCATCTAAAAAACGATCAACTCCACGAAAAAAATGTATATAATAGAGATTGTGTGTTTTAACAAGCTATACATTTTTTCTTACGATTTCTCAGCTACGCGAAATTCCATAAAATTCATCCAGAATAAGGATGTCTTCAGAGGCTATTTCCAGAAAATTCAAGATATACATTTTACTTGTCATGTATATATCTTTAACATACAATATTTTAAACGAAACAGTTAGCCTTTTTTGAGAAAATCGAAATGTTCGTAATTTTTTCCATGTAAGGGAGTTTCTTCAAAATTTGGAGGTCGCACACCTGGAAGATGCTAATCATAAATACCAAACTTGGTATTTTACTGACTTTTCGTTTTTGACTTGTGTTCACACAGACAGATATTTTCTAAAAAAATGACCATAAAACGTGTATTTCCGGTGAAATCTCGGTATAGAATTTTTGGATAGGAAGCATTACCTTCTCTATACACTATGTACATAGTACGTGTAGAGAAAATAAAAAAGGATTTTAGATAAGAATCTGTGTGTGTGTCTGTGTGTGCGTGTGGACAGCGTAACCCCCAAAACGAAAAGTCTGTAAAATAAAACATTGGTATTTAAGGACACGACACCAAGGTTTTCAGAAACAACCCCCACCCTAACTACCCTTTATATGGAAAAATGTTTGATTATCTCAAAAAAGGGTAACGATTTTAAGTGCATTTTAAGATATTTTCATGAAACAAAATGTATTCTTGAATTTTCTGGGATTAGCCTCCTACGACCTCTTCATTCTGGACGATTTTTAGAACTTGTAAACCTCAACAAAGATCGAACAAAAACTTAACAACAAAATATAGTTCGTATTAAAACACAATTTATGTCAGCTACTCACATTTGTTTGTAGAGTTAACCGTTTCCGAGATATTCCTTGTTATTGGTAAAAACTTGAACTTCTCACGCAGGACGACAAATAATAAATAAATTAAAAAACGGCAGATTTTTACTTTCTCTACACGTGCTATGTACATAGTGTACAGAAAAGGTATTTTAATAGACCCAAAAATTCGATACCGAGATTTTACCGGAAATACATGTTTTGAGACCTCCTGAATCCAATAAAATCATTTTTAGAAAAATGTCCGTGTGTGTGTTTGTGCAGCATAGCTCAAAGACGAAAAGTCCGTTAAGAACCAAACTTGGTATTTAGGTTTGGTATCTTCCAAGGTTGCCACACGAAGATTTTCAAGAAAATACCCCCACTCCCATACTACCCTTTACATGGAACTTTTTTCTAAAATGTTGATGAAGACTACTTTATTCTGGATGAATGTAAGAAATGGACAAAAACTTAACACACAAAAATAAAGAGCACGTTAAAACACACAATTTATGTTATATACATTTTTTTCGTGGAGTTGATCATTTTTTAGATATTCCTTGTTTTTGGTTTCAGCTTTGAAAAACATACTTTTCTTATACAGGAATTTGCCAACTCGTGTCCATACAAACAAATGAACTTCAGTCACATACCAACCAGCTTTTGGCTTTCACTTTAACCTATGTTACTTCCTTATTTCGCTATTTCTGCTATTTTTTCTCTCGATTAGCATGAAATAAATAAAAGAATAAGCTTATTAACAATAATTTATTACAGAGATATAGAGAAAGTCATGTGAATAGAACACATCAGATTTTTATCCTATGTAACTGCCAGAACTGAACCGAAAAACATACTCGCTCTTGTAAGGAGAGGTAACTGTTTTAGAGTTAAAATATTTAACTCAACAGATTTACTGCACTGCATTTAAATACAGAAGAAAGGATAGACGGACATAAATTACTTCCCCGCTGGTCAAAAAGGGCGCCTTTTATAATGCGAGCCTCTATAGTAAGCTCACGAATGATTTTAATTAACAGTTGAAAAGCCGTTTCGGTTTTTCGCAGCCTCTAGAATTTAACGCGCCGCTGTCAGCTGCAAAATCGGAATTAACCGGCCATCGTTTCTTCATCCCGTGCAAAGCAGCGGAAGGAAGTACCTACTTTCTAACCTTATAGAGGTCATGAATTATTCATATCACCAGCTAGCTGGTCGGTAATGCACCTCTTCATAGTTAAGTGGAAGGGGAAAAAACCCAGGATTATTCATCGCGTATGTTAAAACTCTGGTGGAAATAGCACGAGATTTCTTTGCTGGGATTTCTTCAGAAAGCGTAGATAGTTAATTCTAGATATTCTTCTAAAATATGAACTAGATCTTATGAAAAGAACAAGAGCAGAAACTGCATTTCGTAAACTCAGCATTAAGATATTAGCAGCCTTAACCCTTAGCTGCCTGCACTAGCATGCTACATATGGCTTTTTACTTTCTCTAAACGCACTTTGTACATAGTGTATAGAGAAGGTATTGCACTCCACCCAAAAATTCGATACCGAGATTTCACTGGAAATATATGTTTTAGGGTCCCCAATATCCAAAAAAAGCATTTTCACAAAAAGGTCCGCGCGCGCGCGCGTGTGTTTGTGTGTGTGTGTGTGTGTGTGTGTGTGTGTCCGTGTGACTGTGAACACGATAACTCAAACACGAAAAGTCGGTAAAGTACCAAACTTAGTATTTAAGTTTAGTATCTTCCAGGGATGCGACACGAAGATTTTGAGAAAAATTTCCCCCACCCCCAACTACCCTTTACATGGAACTTTTTTCGAAATGTTTGATTTTCTCAAAAATGGCTCTAACGATGTTGATTAAAATTTCGTACATTAAAGAGATTTACCTGACAAATAATATGTATATCTTGAATTTTCTGGGAATAGCCTCTGAAGACTACTTTATTCTGGATGAATTTTACGGAGTTTTGCATAACTTCTAAACCGTAAGAGATGGACAAAAACTTACCACACATTAAAACACAGAATCTATATTATTAATTTTTTTTTCGTGGAGTTGATCCTTTTTTAGATATTCCTTGTTTTTGGTTTAGCTTTGAAAATCTTATACTTTTCTCATACAGGAATTTGTCAACTCCTGTCCATACAAAGGAACATCAATCACATAGCAACCAACTTTTGGCTTTCACTTTAACCTACCGTACCCCCTTATTTCGCTCCTACTTACAAGAAAGCAAGTAATAAGACTATTTTTCTTACTTTATTATCGATTAGCATGAAGTAAATAGAAGAATAAGCTTTTTAACAATAATTTCTTGCAGAGATGCAGAGAAACTCAGGTGAATGGAACATCAGGTGTTTTTTTATTTTGATATGAAAGTTCTACATTAGGTATTGGCAGCATTGACATCTCGCTTATATTTCCTTCATGTCAGAGTTTTGAAATACTGCGTAGTTGTGTTTGGAAGTTATGCTTCATTTTTTTTTTAATGTTATGTTTGGAAGCAGTATCTGATTAAGTAAAATTGTCTATACAAATGCCCTATTATCTCAGCAACTAAAGGATACTAAGGGCTGAAATGTTTACCACACATCTTCCCCTAAATAGACTTTATTTTGACGAAAAATATTTTATGTATGAGGATTAGTTATTTTAAAAACAATTACAAATCATAATTTTTCAATAAAATTCTAAGAGCTTTACTAAAAAAAAAAAAAATCATACCTTTTCTTCTAATTAACAAATATATTCTATTTTTCATCAATCAACAGTAAAAATATTGGTAAATATACCTTGAAAATTTTAGCTCATTGACTTAAATATTCGTAGTTACTGAGATAATGGGTCAAACGTTAACATTGACAAGATAGGGCATTTCGATTTCTCTTAAGTAGCAGACAAAAATTGTACATTCACATACATAATTTCTTTAGTTTACGAGGGTGGTCAATAACTAATGCTTCCTATTATTTTCTGTTTTAATGTGTAAGAAAATTACTTTGATTACACAGCATGAAAGCCACAACATTGAGGTTTAAATCATCATTTTTACTTTCTCTATACTTACTATCTACATAGTGAATAGAGAAATGTGTTGCACTCCACCAAAAAATTCGATACCGAGATTTCACCGGAAATATATGTTTTAAGGTCCCCTGTATCCAAAAAAAGTATTTTCAGAAAAAGGTCCGTGTGTGTGTGTGTCCGTTTGTCCGTGAACACGATAACTCAAAAACGAAAAGTCGGTAAAATACCAAATTTTGATTTTCTCAAAAATGGCTCTAACGATTTTGATTAAAATATCGTAAATTAAAGTTATTTACCTGAAAAATAAAATATATATTTTGAATTTTCTGGGAATAGTCTCTGAAGACTACTTTATTCTCGATGAATTTTTCATAACTACTAAACCGTAAGAGATGGACAAAAACTTAACCCGTAAAAATGTAGAGCACGTTAAAACACACAATTTATATTATATACATTATTTTCGTGGAGTTAATCGTTTTTGAGATATTCGTTTTTCTTGGTTTCAGCTTTGAAAGACATGCTTTTCTCATACAGGAATTTGTCAACTGCTGTCCATACAAACAAAGGAACATCAGTCACATAGCAACCAGCTTTTGGCTTTCACTTTAACCTATGGTACTCCCTTATTTCGCTTCTACTTACAATAAAGCAAGAAATAAGACTATTTCTGCTAATTTTTCTCGATTAGCATTTAATGAATAAAAGATAAGCTTACTAACAATAATAATTTACAGAGATATAGAGAAAGTCATGTGAATGGAATACATCAGATTTTTCAATATAATCCCTGTTCTTTTCCACAGTTTTGGTCCACCTTTTAACAAGGACATGTATTCCAGTGTGGTAAAATTGCAAGGTCTTGCATATGGGCTTCCTTTAGCGCCCAAACAGATGGTAGTCTGATGTGCAAGGTCAGGGCTGTATGGGGATGAGGCCAGACTTCCCATCCAATTTTCACAATCGCTTCAGTGATATGATAACTGGCGAGTGGTTTTGCATTGTCATGCAAAAGAATCTCATACGCCATGGTTTTTGTTGCGAGAACACGCCGAAGACGAGGTTTTACGGGCTGACCACTCCTTCCAGGTTCTTAATTCTGTGGTTTCGTGCTCAAAGGCTTCCGACTCCTATGCATCCACCCCTAAGTTCTAGGGTGTGTCAGTCCTAAAAGAATACGGGGAGGGAGAATCGTGTTCGAAAAAAAAACCTGTTGTGTTCCATTCACATGACTTTCTCTACATCTCTACAAAAAATTGTTGTTAAGAAGCTTATGCTTCTATTTACTTCATGCTAATCAAGAAACAATTAGCAAAAATAGTTTTATTACATGCTACCTAGTAAGTAGAAGCAAAATAAGGGAAACCATAGGTTAAACTGATAGTCAAAATCTGATTACTATGTGACTGAAGTTTCTTTGTTTGTATGGATAGGAGTTGAACATTTCCTGTATGAGATAAGTATAAGTATAAGCTGAAACCAAAAACAACGAATACCTTTAAAACGATAACCTCCACGAAGAAAAGGTATATAACATAACTTGTATGCTTTAATGTGCTCTACATTTTCTGTGTAGTAAGTTTTTATCCATCTCTTACGGTTTAGCAGTTATTCACAATTCTGTAAAATTCCTCCAGTATAAAGTAATCTTCAGAGGTTATTCCCAAAAAATTCAAGATATACATTTTCTTTGTCAGGCAAATATCCGTAAGATATCTCCGATATTTTGATCAAAATCGTTAGCCATTTTTTAGAAAATCAAAATTTTCGAAAAAAATTCCATGTAAAGGGTAGTTGGGGGAGAGAGGATTTTCTTGAAAATCTTTGTGTCGTATCCTTGGAAGATACCAAATATAAATACCAAATTTGGTTTTTAACAGACTTTTCGTTTTTGAGCTATGCTGTCCACAGACACACACACACCACACGGACCTTTTTCCAAAAATATCATTTTTGGATTCAGGGGATACCAAAACATATATTTCCGGTGAAATCTCTGTATCGAATTTTTGGGTGTATTGCAAAATCTCTATACATTATGTACATAGTATGTGTAGAGAAAATAAAAATGCGGGGAGGGAAAACGGAGTTCAAAAAACAAAATCTGATGTGTTACACTCACATGACTTTCTCAAACTCTTCTACAAACTTCTTACATAAAGTTATTCTTCTTTCTGCACCTTGCATATCGAGATAATCGTAGCAGAATGTTCTTACAAGTTCCTTATAAGTTGCTTATAAGTAGAAAGAAAATAAAGGTATACACTAGGTTAAACCGATAGTCAAATGTTTTAAAAGCTGTGGTTATTCGATTGTCATTGCAAATCGCTTCTTTGCTTGTCCAAGAGTAGTACAAAAGAAAAACTGTCACTTCCTGTCTGAGAAAAGTTTAAGTAGTCACAACTGAAACCTAAAACAAGGAATATCTCGGAAACGGTTACTTCCACAACAAAAATGTAAAGGACATAAGGGGCCGCGCCGTGGCCGAGTGGTTAGACCATTCGCCTCTCACCTAGCCGGCCCGGGTTCGATCCCAAGCGACCGCACGTGAGATTTGTGGTGGACAAAGCGGCGTGGGGGCGGGTTTTCTCCGGGTTCTCAGGTTTCCCCCGCCATCGCATTCCACCGATGCTCCATCTTCATTCATGTATCATCAGTGCCACCGCCTGCGGTGCCATAAGTAGTTAAAGCGGGCGTTAAACACAACAACAAAAAAAAAAGACATAAATTGTGTGTTTTGATCAGATCAACATTTTCTGTGTAGTAAGTTTTTGTCTACCTCTTACTGTTTAACAGTTAAGCAAACTTTAGCGAAATTCATCCAGAATAAAGAGCTCTTCAGAGGTTATTCCCAGAAAATTCAAAATACACATTTTATTTGGTATGTCTTTAATATACGGGATTTTAATCAAAATTGTTAGGGGCATTTTTTAGAAAATCAAAATTTTCGAAAAATTGTCCTTGTAAAGGGTTGTTGGGGGTGGGGGAATTTTATTGAAAATCTTTGTGCCGCATCCTTGGAAGATTCCAAATCTAAATACCAAATTTGGTTTTAACGGACTTTTCGTTTTTGAGCTATGCTGTCCACAGTCACACACTCACGGACCTATTTTTGAATTTTTTTTTTTTTTTTTTTTTTTTGATTCTCTATATACTATGTACATAGTACGTGTTACGATTAATGACACTACTACAGTTTATGTAACTGGGCTGAGAAAGTCGTATGAATGTCACTCATTTGTTTTATTTAATTTTCTTCTTTAGTCTGAATTCAATTCAAGCCTGTACTTTAGAAACTGTCTACCACACTGAAACGTTCCCTCAGTGCAGCGTATAGACTAAAAGTAATTGTGAAATTGATAACTAAAAGTTGAACCTCAAAACAGTGCAGTAGTAATGCTGATTTGAGACCGCCAGGGGTGGTATTCACAGGAATAAAATGCGAGGAGGGGGTGGTATGGATCAGCCAGCTGTTATGTCTGCTCTGGACAGACATTGAAAGGAATTTTCAGTGCATACAAATCCCAGAGAGCACGAGTACCATCGAACTGAACAGTTCGTTAATTAAGCGCACTGCTAAAATCAGGCGTGCCACACACAGCGAATAGAAACAAAAAGTCGCGATGTTCAGACCATGCAGAGGTGGGGTTTAATTTCGAAATTATTGCATAATTTCATGCCACCGAGGAGTGGCGTGTAAATCATGTCCGTTTTGTGTTTTTGACGAGAACCTCTTGATTCCCTTTGCTAACTCTATTCCAATCTTTATACTCACGGGATCATGTCTCCCAACAATTCCAGATCGAAACAAACAAAGGCTTCATTATGACATAAGTTAAATCGAAATAATACATAACTGTGATAAATAAACTCTACATATAGGTACATGTTTACTTTCTCTACACGCACTATGCACACAGTGTATAGAGATGGTATTGCATTTGACCCAAACAAATATGATGTGTTACACTCACAAGATTTTCTCTAGCTGTTCTACAAACTTCATACATAAGATTCTTCTTCTTTCTGCACCTTGCTAATCGTGGCACTCATTAGCACAATGTTCTTATTATTTAGTTCCGTATCAGTAGGAAGAAAATAAGGGAATACACTAGGCTAAACCAATAGTCAAATGTTTTAAAAGCTGTTGTTATGCGATTGTCATTACAAATCGCTTCTTTTCTTGGCCAAAAGTAGAACAAAAGATAAACGGACACTCCCAACTGAGAAAAGTATAAGTACTTCAAAACTGAAACTAATAACAATGAATACCTCGAAAACGGTAAGCTCCACGAGAAAAATGAAAATAACATAACTTGTGTATTTTAACAAGACCTAAATTATTTGATAGTAAGTTTTTTTCTATCTCTTACGGTTTACTAGTTATGTCAAATTAAGCAAAATTCTTCCCGAATAAAATGGTCTTCAGAAGCTATTACCAGAAAATTCAAGATATACATTTTATTTGTTAGGTAAATATCTTTAATATGTAATATTTTAATAAAAATAGTTAAGAGCCATTTTTGAGAAAACCAAAATTTTCGAAAAAATGTTCCATGTAAAGGGTAGTTGGGGGTGGGGGATTTTTCTCCAAACCTTCCATGTCGCATCCCTGGAAGATACTAAACTTAAATACTAAGTTTGGTATTTTACCGACTTTTCGTTTTTGAGTTGTGTTCACGGACACATACACACGCACCTTTTGTGAAAATGCTTGTTTTGGATATTGAGGACCCTAAAACATATATATCCGGTGAAATCTCGGTATCGGATTCTTGGGTGGAGTGCAATACCTTCTCTATACACTATGTACTTAGAACGTTTAGAGAAATAAAATGTTTTAAAATGGGCTGGAATTATTAGTTTGGAATTTCAAACTTTCAGTCATGTATATCCTTAAAGGCGTATTGAACAGACCTCATTACCGAAGAGAAACTTATAGACATGAAATGTAACTTGTGACAAATGAAGTTACGAGTTTGGAACTGGTCGATCCCAAAAATCTCTGGTTGGACAATACTCGACCTTTCTCACCGGGTGATACAAAGTTATATTGGTCGTTTCTCTGCAAAACATACTGCAGTTCTAATGCCAAAGTAATACGCACTCGAGGACAAAATTCACACACTACTTATACAAGTCAACCTGTTCTGTGGGAGCGTCGAGTAGGGTTGAGAGATGAAGGGGTTGATTGCCCAATCGGTTTTGGCTTTTCTTACTCGAATGGCATGGTGTGTCAGAGTAATTGCAACGAAAATTGCCGTCGGACCCACACCCCCAGGCATGTTTTTACTTTCTCTTCACACACTATGTACATAGTGTATAGAGAAGGTATTGCACTCCACCCAAAAATTCGATACCGAGATTTCACCGGAAATATATGTTTTAGGGTCCCCTTTATCTAAAAAAAAGCATTTTCGCAAAAAGGTCCATGTGTGTGTGTGTGTCCGTGTGTCTGTGTACACCATAACCCAAAAACGAAAAATCGGTAAAATATCAAAATTGGTATTTAAGTTTAGCATCTTCCAGGGATGCGACACGAAGATTTTGAGAAAAATCCCCCCACCCCCAACTACCCTTTACATGGAACTTTTACGAAAATATCAATTTTCTCAAAAATGGCTTTAACGATTTTGATTAAAATTTCGTATATTAGAGATGTTTACCTGACAAATAAAATGTATATCCTGAACTTTCTGGTAATAGCCTCTGAAGAGTAGTTTATTGTGGATGAATTTTACTGAATTTGGAATAACTGCTAAACCGTAAGAGATGGACAAAAGCTTACTATACAAAAAATGAAGAACACGTTAAAATACACAATTTCGTTTATATACATTTTTTTCGTGGAGTTCGTCGTTTTTTTAGACATTCCTTATTTTTGATTTCTGCTATGTAAAACATACTTTTCTCATACAGGAATTTGTCAACTGCGGTCCACACAAACAAAGGAACTTCAGTGACATAGCAACCAGCTTTTGATTATCACTTTAACTTATGGTACTCCCTTATTTCGGTTCTGCTTACAAGGAAGCAAGTAATATGGCTATTTCTGCTATTTTTTTACTGATTAGCATGAAGTAAAAAGAAGTATAAGCTTTTAGGAATAATTTGTTGCACAGATGTAGAGAGGGTCATGTGAATAGTACACATCAAATTTTTTTTGTCTTTGAGTGTACATAGTACCTATAGATAAAGTAAAATCTTAGAAAAGGGGGCATGTTTAATTTACATCTACATAAACCTTATAAAAATCACAGATATATGAAATGCATTATTTGTGTAAGCTCAAAATAAAATGGTGGTATAGTCAGGCCTCAAAATCATCTATATCCTAGCGCTAACTGGCGTTGAAACTGCATAGCTCTCCCTTGTGAAGATACTGTTTCACCAAGAAGTTCTTATTTATCTCGGAGTAAGAAACCTTTGTGAAGGAAACAGAAGGTAAAGACGTCAAGATGAGATTAGGACCCAGGCTTGCCAACTGACAGACACGTCTAGTGCTTGAACCACAGTGGTACACCTGTGCAGATGGTTCATGTGCCAGTTAATGCTACATTACCCTAAGGAGATCATATTCGCGCTGTTATGTCCAGAGAACTAGAAGACGGTTCCCATGGAAACACGCTGGAGTGATCTATATCTATGGCATCTATTAGCGACAATAGCATACCCACAAATTGCGAAACTGTGCTCACCAAACTGCTCATTATACACTTCCTCTGAGGTGTTAATAAGGACAATCAGCAGCAGTTATACTCACAATACAATTGACAGCGTAACTGTCCCAAGATAATTTACTACTTCATTACAAAGCATCCACACAGGCTGGTGGGAGCCTAAGTGCATCTTTGATAGTTAAGTAAAGGGTAATTAATAACACTACATCAATATTAGTTTCATTTTCGGATTAATAAGTTTACATATGAGTAGCATTGCAGAAAATATTTGTCATCCATTCGCATGTCTCCCTCTCTCCCTCTCCCTCCCCTCTCCCTCTAGCAGTACCATTTAGGAACTATTCTTACTAAAGATTATCATTTTATCTACATCATAATAAACGACATAAATATAACCGAAATTTGTCTTATTACTGGCATCTTAATAAGTAGACGAAAAAAAATCTAATGTGTACCATTCACACGACTTTCTCTATATCGCTGCAACAAAATTATTCTTAAAAAGCTTATACGTCTATTTACTTTATGCTAATCAGAAAAAAATTAGCAGAAATAGTCTTATTACTTTCTTCCTTGTAAGTAGAAGCGAAATAAGGGACTACCACAGGTTAAAGTGATAGTCAAAAGCTGGTTGCTATGTCAATAAAGTTCCTTCGTTTATATGGATCGGAGTTGACAAGTTCCTGTATGAGCAAAATATAAGCTTTTCATAGCAGAAACCAAAAACAAGGAATGTCTCAAAAACAACTAACTCCACGCAAAAAAAAAAATATATACCATAATTTGTGTGTTTTAACGTGCCCTACATTTTTTGTTTAGTAAGTTTTTGTCCACCTCTTATGGTTTAGCAGTTATTCAAAATTCAGTAAAAATCATCCAGAATAAACTACTCTTCAGAGCCTATTCCTAGAAAATTCAAGATATTCATCTTATTTGTCAGGTAAATATTTTTAATATACGAAATTTTAATCAAAATTCGTTAGAGCCATTTTTGAGAAAATTAAAATTTTCGAAAAAGTTCCATGTAAAGGGTAGTTTAGGGTGGGGAATTTTTCTCAAAATCTTCGTGTCGCATCCCTGGAAGATACTAAACTTAAATACCAAGTTTGGTATTTTACCGACTTTTCGTTTTTGAGTTATCGTGTTCACAGACACGCGGATACAACACGGACCTTTTTGTGAAAATGTTTTTTTTTTATATTAGGGACCCTAAAAGATATATTTCCGGTGAAATCTCGGTATCGAATTTTTGGGAGGAGTGCAATACTTTCTCTATACACTATGTGCATAGTGCGTATAGAGAAAGTAATAAGGGAGTACACTATGCTAAACCGATAGTCAAATGTTTTAAAATAGGCAGTCAGTTTGAAAAATTCAATGCCATAGCCGGGATTTGAACCACGGTTACTTTACCACTGAGCTGCTATAGCAAAATGCCAGCATAGCATTGAATTTTTAAACTGACGCGTATGTTTCCCGGTAAAACACAAGGTGATCTCAAAATATTTGACACACGGTTTGTGTGAAAAAACAATTAAATCAACACAAATGGTCCATAATACTATGAATCCTGGGACTTAAGTAACATTGTAAACCACCATTGGGGTTGTCAACTCAAAATAATTTGAGATCACCTTGTGGTTTACCGGGAAACATACAAATCAGTTGAGAAATTCAATGCTATGCCGGCATGTTGCCATGTTAGCTCAGTGGTAGACCAACCAGCCAGATATCCGGAGATCCGTGGCTCAAATCCGGGCTATGGCATTGAATTTTTCATTCTGACTCCACCTATCCAACTTCTGTCTTACACAAGGCTTGTGTGAAAACATCTGATGTGTTCCATTCACATAGTGTATAGATAAGGCATTGCAATGCACCCAAAACTTCGATACCGAGATTTCACATTTTTGGAAAAAGGTCCGAGCGTGTGCGCATGTGTGTGTGTGTGTGTGTGTGTGTGGACAGCATAGCTCAAAAACGAAACGACCGTTAAATACCAAACTTGGTATCTTCCAAGGATGCGACACGAAGATTTACAAGAAAATCCCTCCACCTCCAACTACCCCCTATATGGATATTTTTTCAAAAATTTTGATTTTCTAAAAAATGGCTAACGATATTGATTAAAATATCGTATATTAAAGATATTTATCTGAAAAATAATATGTATATCTTGAATTTTCTGGGAATAGCCTCTGAAGATTACTTTATTCTGGAGGAATTTTGCATAATTGCTAAACCGTAAGAAATGGACAAAAACTTGCCACACAAAAAATGTAGAGCACATTAAAACACACAATTTATGTTATATGCTTTTTTTTCGAAGAGTTGATCGTTTTTGAGATACTCCTTGTTTTAGGTTTCAGCTATGAAAAACTTATATTGCTCTCATACAGGAATTTGTCAATTCGTGCCCATACAAACAAAGGAGCTTCAGTCACCTAGTAACCAGCTTTTGACTTCACTTTAACCTATGATATTCCCATATTTCGCTTCTACTTACAGGGAAGCATGTAATAATTTCTGCTAATTTTTTCTCAATTAGCTTGAAATAAATAGAAGAATAAGCTTATTAACAATAACTTGTTATACAGAAGTAGAGAAAGTCATGTGAATAGAACACATCAGATTTTTTTTTCTTTCTTCATTATTTCTCTCCTCTTTAATGTTAATTTAATGTTATACTATATTTGCAACATAACATTAAAAATCTGACGTGTTCCGTTCACATGACTATCTCTACATCTCTGCAACAAATTATTGTTAAAAAGCTTGTGCATATATTTACTTTATCCAATCGAGAAAAAATTAGCAGAAATAGTCTTATTACTTGCTTCCTTGTAAGTAGAAGCGAAATAAGGGAGTAGCATAGGTTAAAGTGATAATCAAAAGCTGGTTGCTATGTGACTGAAGTTCCTTTGTTTGTATGGACAGGACTTGACAAATTCCCGTATGGGAAAACTTAAGTTTTTCAAGGCTGAAACCAAAAACAAGGAATATCTCAAAAATGATCAACTGCACCAAAAAAATGTGTATTAACATTAATTGTGTGTTTTAATGTGCTTTACATTTTTTTTCTATCTCTTACGGTTTATCAGTTAAGCAAAATTCATCCAGAATAAAGAGGTCTTTAGAGGCTACTCCCTAAAAATTCGGGATTACATTTTATTTCGGACATAAATAGCTTTAATATACGAGATTTAAACCAAAATCGTTAGAGCCATTTTTAAGAAAATCAAAATTTTCAAACCTTTTCCATGCAAGGGTAGTTTGTGGTGGGGGGGATTTTTTTTTTAAAATCTCGTGTCACATCCTTGGAAGATACTAAACCTAAATAATAAGTTTGGTATTTAACGGTATTTTTGTTTTGTGGCTATGCTGTCCACAGACACACGGACATTTTTTTAAAAATGCTTTTTTCGGACTCAGGGGACCCCAAAACATATTTCCGGTGAAATATCGGTATGGAGTTTTTGGGTGGAATACAATACTTCCTCTATACACTATGTACATAGTACGTGTAGAGAAAGCGAAAAGAGAATAAATTCCATTAGTATTCAATTGCAGGTCCGCAGCCTGGCTGCGGAAATCTCAAGCGCCCTAAACACGACTTTCTTTTGTCTTCACGCGCGCACACGCATGTACACGGAGAGAGAAGGATTTTGTTAAAACACTCGCGTTATAATTATGCAAAATGTATGTCAGTTGTGGTGCTTTCGGGCTCTGTATGTTTATAAAACTGTGAATGTGTATTTTAATTCGCTTTAGCGTTCCAAAAAACGAGCTTTGCTTTTAAGGATTATGCTGCATTTTAGATATTACGTTGAAAAAGCCGGTCTGAGTAAAAATATACATCCTTGAATTTGCATATCATTATCAGGCAAACACACACATTCATGTTTTCTCACACTTACGCTTACAGATAAATATACATTTTCGCAAAAAGTAACACAAATTAGCAAGCTAATCAAAAGAACTACGAGATAATGCTTTGCATCGAACGATTTGAGGGATAAAGATGTAGTAATAGTAATAACAATAATAAGAGTTCCATTTCATACTCAGCTACCTCCATAGGATTTACAAGTAGATGCCTAGGGGTCAGAAGCCTGTCGGGGGGCCAACGGTACGAAACCTTAGAATGGAGAACCCGCAGCCAGGCATCAACGTGAGGAACTGGATAATATGAAATGCAAGCGAAATGGGTGAAGATGAGGCAGTTGGTAGAATGAGTGGCAAGGGAAACCGGGGAACCCGGAGAAAACCCCTCCAGACGCCGCTTCGTACACCAAGCAGGCGTTTGGTGGAGGGCGAGCGGTCTAACCTCTCGGCCACGTTGCCACCTCATTATCACCACTTATAATAAAAATAATAATAACAAAAATAGCAATAATGACAATATCAACAATAACAATACCAACAACAATAATACTATCAACAAAAACATTAATAATAATAATAATAATAATAATAATAATAATATCAACAACAGCAGTAATAACAGTAATAATATCAACAATATGACTGCCTCCGTGGTCGAGTTGTCGCAAGCTGACTTTTCATCCGGAGGTTCTGGGTTCGATTCCCGGCTGGGGCGGTGAATTTTTCTTTAACCGGAATTATACCCTATCCCCCATAGAGTCTGGAAGTATGAATGTGAGAGTGAATGTGCGTGTGTTTAGTAATACAAAGTTTAACCTAATGTTCTGAACCTACAGTTTCACAAGTGAATGCCCCCGATATGACCATTGATGTTAAAGGGGGCTATGCAAATGAAACAAAAAAAGATCAACAATAATAACAATAATAAAAAGAACAATAATACTAAAAACGATATTACTAATAATAACAATAATTGCAACAATAATATTAACATCAACAATGTTAACAATAATAATAAAAACATCTGATGTGTTACACTCACATGACTTTCTCTAGCTGTTCTACAAAACTCCGACTAAAGATTATTCTTCTTTGTACACAATGCTAATCAAGATAAATATTAGCAGAATGTTATTACTTAGTTCCTTATAAGTAGAAGGGAATAAGGGAATGCACTATGCAAATGTTTTAAAAGCTATCGTTATGCGATTGTCATTGCAAACCACTTCTTTGCTTGGCCAGGAGTAGAACAAAAGAAAAACAGACACTTCCTGTGTGAGAAAAGTTTAAGTACTTCACAATTGAAACCAATAACAAGGAATATCTCGAAAACGGTTACCTCCACAACAAAAACGTAAAGGACAAAAATGTGTTTTTGTCATGAGGTACATTTATAGTGAAGTACGTTTTTTTCTATCTCTTACGGTTTAGCAGTTAAGGAAAATTCAGCAAAATCCATCCAGAATAAAGAGGTCTTCAGAGGCTATTCCCAAAAAATTAGAGATATACATTTTATTTCGGACAAAAATAGCTTTAATATTTCGGATTTTAATCAAAATTATTAGAGCCATTTTTAAGAAAATCAAAATTTGAGTTTTCTGGTAATAGTGTCTGAAGACCTTTTTATTCTGGATGACTTTTATTGAATTTTGCAAAACTGTTAAAACTAAGGGATAGACAAAACCTTACTACACAGAAGATGCAGATCTCGATAAAACACACAATTTATGCCTTGTATATATTTTTTTTGTAGAGTTGGCAGTTTTCGAGATATTCCTTTTTATTGATTTCAGTTTTTAAATACTTATTCTTTGTTCATACCGGTACTTGTCAACGCTTGGTCAAGCAAAAAATCGGATTTCAATCCCAAGGCAACCACATTTTAAAACATTTGACTGTCGGCTTAGACTATTATTCCCTTGCTTCGCTTCTACTTATACGGAGCTAAGTAATAAAACCGTTTCTGCTAATTTTTACTTTCTCTATATAGCGTATAGAGAAGGTATTGCACTTCACCCAAAAATTCGATACCGTGATTTCACCGGAAATATATGTTTTATTGTACCCAATATCCAAAAAAAGCATGTTCACAAAAAGGTCCGTGTGTGTGTGTGTGTGTGTGTGTGTGTGTGTGTGTGTGTGTGTGTGTGTGTGTGTGTGTCTGTGAACACGTTAATTCAAAAACGAAAAGTCCGTAAAATACTAAACTTGGTATTTAAGTTTAATATCTTTCAGGGATGCGACACGAAGATTTTGAGAAAAATCCCCCCCTCCCCAACTACGCTTTACATGGAACTTTTTTCGAACATTTTGATTTTCTCAAAAATGGCTCTAACGATTTTGTTTAAAGTATCGTATATTAAAGATATTTACCTGACAAATAACATGTATATCTTACATTTCCTGGGAATAGCCTCTATAGACTACTATATTCTGGATAAATTTTACTGAATTTTACATAGCTAATAAACCGTAAGAGGTGGACAAAAACCTAAGAGCACGTTAAAACACAATTTATGTCATATACATTTTTTGTGGAGTTGATCGTTTTTGAGACATACCTTGTTTTTGGTTTCTGCTTTGAGAAACGTATACTTTTCTCATACAGGAATTTGTCAACTCCTGTCCATACAAACAAAGGAACTTCAGTCACCTAGCAACCAGCTTTTGGCTTTCACTTTAACCTATGGTACTCCCTTATTTCGCTTCTACTTACAAGGAAGCTAGTAATAAGACTATTTCTGCTAATTTTTTCTCGATTAGCATGAATTAACTAGAAGCATAAGATGTTAATAATATTTTTGCAGAGGTGTAGAGAAAGTCATGTGAATGGAACAGATAAGATTTTTTTTTTTTTGTCGCAAGGGACATTTTTAGTGACTTGACAACACCACAAACAAATTCTATCATAACTTCCAAACCAATAAAGCCAAATGGATGAAATTTGCGCTGTAACTTACTTGAACTATATTGCACATGTTATAGCTTTCAAAAAGCATGTTCATTAGTTTGTAATATCAAACTTTCGGTCATACATGACCTATGCTACCTAATGGGTGTGTGAGATTGAAAATAAAACAGTTTATTAGAGTAGTTGAAGCAGAACACGTGTTTGCTATAATTATAACAACGTAACAGTTGGGTTTCTATACCGTCAACTGTTGTCAACTAGCAACTGCTGATACCTAACTCAGTTTTACCACTTGCATCCACACACGTGCATCGCTCTCTCAGGCAGAGCACGTTACACAAAACAACTGGCTTCAATTACACATGCAACCCAGTTCCATCATAGAGTATTATTTTCCTGAGTAGAGGGCTTCATCGGCGTCGCGACGCACTCCAAAACTCTCCCCTTTCTCGTGGAGAATATTACACCCTTTCAAACATTACCTGATGTGCTAAATTCATACGATTTCTCTATATATTCTGCAGTAACCATTCTTAAAAATCTGATGTGTTCCATTCACATGACTTACTCTCTATCCCTGCAACAAATTATTGTTAAAGAGCTTATGCCTCTCTTTACATTAGGCTAATCGAGAAAAAAATTAGTAGAAAGTAATAGTCAAAAGCTGGTTGCTATGTGACTGAAGTTCCTTTATTTGTATGAACAGGAGTTGACAAATCCCTATATGAGAAAGGTATAAGTTTTTCATTGCTGAAATACAAAACAAAGAATATGTCAAAAACGACCAACTCCACGAACAAAATGTATATAACAAATTGTGTGTTTTAACATGCTCTACATTTCTTGTGTGGTAACTTTTTGTCCATCTCTTACGGTTTAGCAGTTATGCAAAATTCCGTAAAATTCACGCAGAATAAAGTAGTCTTCATAGGCTATTCCCAGACAATTCAAAACATGCGTTTTATTTGTCGGGAAAATATCTTTAATATACGATATTTTAATCAAAATCGTTAGCGCCATTTTTTAAAAAATAAAAAATGTTCGAAAAAAGTTATATGTAAAGGCTAGTTTGGGGTGGGGGGTTTTTCTCAAAATCCTCGTGTCCCATACCTGGAAGATACTAAACTTAAATGCGAAGTTTGATATTTTACCGACTTTTCGTTTTTGAGCTATCGTGTTCACAGACACACGGACGGACCTTTTTGTGCAAATGCTTTTTTTTGGATACAGGGAACCCTAAAACATATATTTCCTGTGAAATCTCGGTATCGAATTTTTGGGCGGAGTGCAATACCTTCGCTATACATTATGTACATAGTACGTATAGAGAAAGTAAAAATCTTATAAGAACTGAAGCTTTCCTGGCGACGTGTTAATTCAAAATCTTCTCGGGCTTCTAGCCAGGTAAAAACTTGGCTTGACACCAACGTTTCGAAGAAGTGCATCTTCCTCGTCTTCAGGGTGAACTGAAGACGAGGAAGATGCACTTCTTCGAAACGTTGGTGTCAAGCCAAGTTTTTACCTGGCTAGAAGCCCGAGAAGATTTTGAATTAAAAATCTCATTTTTATTTTTTCTAACTTAAAATGCACAAGTAGGTTGAGAAGGCATTATTTTCCACCAAAAATTTGACGTCAAGATTTCTGAATAAAAAAACATGCTTACTTTCTCTAGCCCCATATGTACAATGTACATAGGAATAGATAAGTATTGTATTCCACCCAAAAATTCTATACCGAGATTTCACCGGAAATATATGTTTTAGAGTCCCTAATATCCAAAAAAAGCATTTTCATAAAAAGGTCCGCCCATGTGTGTGTGTGTGTGTGTGTGTGTGTGAGTGTGTGTCCATATGGTTGTGAACACGATAACTCAAACACGAAAAACCGGTAAAATACCAAACTTGATATTTAAGTTTAGTATCTTCCAGGGATGCGAGACGACGATTTTGAGAAAAATCCTCCCAACCCCAAATACCCTTTACATGGAACTTTTTTCGAAAATGGCTCTAACAAATTTTGATTAAAATTTCGTATATTAAAGATATTTACCTGACAATTAAAATGTATATCTTGAATTTTCTGGGAATAACCTCTGAAGAGTACTTTATTCTGGATGAATTTTACTAATTTTGAATAACTGCTAAACCGTAAGAGATGGACAAAACCTTACTACACAAAAAATGTAGTGCACGTTAAAACACACAATTTATGTTATATAATTTTTTTCGTGGAGTTTATCGTTTTTGAGACATTCCTTGTTTTTGGTTTCTGCTTTGAAAATCTGATACTTTTCTCATACAGGAATTTTTCAACTGCTATCCATACAAACGAAGGAACTTCAGTGAGATAGCAACCATCTTTTGGCTATTACTTTAACCTATGGTACTCCCTTATTTAGTTTTTACTCACAAGGAAGCAAGTAATAAGACTATTTCTGCTCATTTTTCTCACTATCATGAAGTCAATAGAAGCATAAGCTTTTTAACAAAAATCTGTTGCAGAGATGTAGAGAAAGTCATTTGAATGGAACACATCAGATTTTTCTAATTCACGCTGATCGAGATTATATATACAAAGCTTATATTTTAAAATTTCCCAGTCTTTAATAACAATTTATTTAAATTTAATCTAAACATAAAAACACGTGAATTTATAGTGCGTGAAATTTGTATTTGTATTTGCTTTTCCCCACCTGGCGCACTTTAATTGCCAATTAACGGAATTAATTTATAAATAGGTAGGTGCATAGTTATTAATAGGCATTCCCAGCTTTAAATCTCATTTTCTCCCAAATTTTCCCGAAACTTCTCTATACTTAAAATTTTCCACACGATGCAATTTTTCTACAATTTTCTTATGGCACTCGTCGAACCACAAACATAAAATTGTTATATTTACTATTTCGAAATAATGCTCCAATTTCAGAAAATAACATTACATTTTGAAAAATAAAGTGTTTTGGAGACTTCGAAATTTAATAAGTTTTCTCCAATATGACAGCGTAATATAAAAGAATACAATGAAACATCATTATGTAATTAATTAGCAACAAATATGAAAAAATGCAAATTATAAAAAATACCTATTAAACATCAAGAAGCTTTCAAACTGACAATTAGCTACAAAAATATTAACGAATATAATTTTAAAAATCTGATGTGTACATCCACATGAGTTATTCTACATCTCTGCAACGAATTATTGTTAAAAAGCTTATGCTTCTATGCTTCTATTTACTTTTACATTATTACTTGCTTACTTGTAAGTAAATAGGAAATAAGGGAATACACTAGGCTAAAATGATAGTAAAATCATTTAAAAGCTGATCTCCATGTGGCTGAAATTTCATTTTTAAAATTGAAAGCAATAACAAGGAATATTTCGGAAATGAACTCCAAGAAAAAAAGTATAACAAATTGTGTGTTTTAACGAGATACATATTTCTTCTGTAGTATGTTTTCGTCTGTTACGGTTTACCAGTTATGCAAAAGTCATCCAGAATTAAGAGATCTTCAGAGGCTGTTCCCAGAAAATTGAAGCTATTTATTTTATTTTTCAGGTAAATATCTTTAATATGTGGTATTTCTATACATATCTCATTTAGTAAGAAAAAATGGAATCTGCATACTGTAAAAAATACTTGATCAAAATCATTAAAGGCAGTTGTAAGAAGTTTGGGATGGTAGGTGTTTCTTCAAAACCTTCATGTCAAATTCTTGGAAGATACTAAACTTAAATACCAAGTTTGAAATTTTACCGATTTTCGTTTCGGAGTAATCGTGTGCACGCATGCATACATTCACACAATTTTTCTAAATGATCTTTTTTCTTAAAAAAACCCTAAAACATTTATTTCCAGTGAAATCTCGTAAACAACATTTTGTAGGATCTTCTCTGTACACTATGTACATAGTACATATAGACACAGAAAAGTGGTGCATTTAATTTAAAATCTGTAGAAGATAGGTAAATTCGGTTTTTACCTAGTTATATTCACATACTTGAATGAAGCATGATGTTTGTTTTCTTCTTTTGTTACCAGTAATACGTATACAAAAATCTGATGTGTTCCATTCAAATGACTTTCTCTACATCTCTGCAACAAAATTTTATTAAAATGCTTATGCTTCTATTTACTTCATGCTAATCCAGAAAAATGTAGCAAAAATAGTCGTATTACTTACTTCCTTGTAAATAAAAGGGAAATAAAGGAGTACCATAGGTTAAAGTGATAGTCAAAAGCTGGCTGCTATGTAACTGAAGTTTCTTTTTTTGTATGGACAGGAGTTGACAAATTCCTGTATGAGAAAAGTATGTTTTTAAGGTGAAATCAGAAACAAGAAAGAAATAACTCAAAAACGATCAACTCCACGAAAAAAATGTATATTACATAAATTGTGTGCTTTAACGTGCTCTATACTTTCGGTATGACAAGTTTTTTTTGTCGATCTCCTACGGTTTAGCAGTTATGCAAAATTCGTCCAGAATAAAGTAGTTTTCAGAGGGTATTCCCAGAATTTTCAAGATATACACCTTATTTGTCAGGTAAATATATTTAGTATACGAAATTTTAATCAAAATCGTTAGAGCCATTTTTGAGAAATTCAAAATTTTCGAAAAAAGTTCCACGTAAAGGGTAGTTTGGAGTGGGGGGATATTTCTCAAAATATTCGTGTCGCATCCCTGGAAGATACTAAACTTAAATACCAACTGTGGTATTTTACAGACTTTTCGTTTTTAGGCTATCGTATTCACAGACACACACACACACACACACACACACGGATCTTTTTCAGAAAATGCTTTTTTTGGATACAGGGGACCCTAAAACATATATTTCCGGTGAAGTCTCGGTATCAAATTTATGCTATGCACATAATACGTATAGAGAATGTAAAAATTAAATCTCTTAACTTTTAATGTTTTAGAAAATAACTTAGCAAATAGGTGTGCCCCTGATTCCATTTTATCTTTCACCACCCCAAACCTATCCACCATTACTTTGGAATTTCAAATGATGCCCATATATTTTTACTTTCTCTATACGCACTATGTACAAGGTGTATAGAGAAGGTATTGCACTCCACCCAAAAATTCGATACCAAGATTTCACCGGAAATATATGTTTTTGGGGTCCCCAACATCCAAAAAAAGCATTTTCACATAAAGGTCCGTGTGTGTGTGTGTGTGTGTGAAGATATTAAACTTAAATACCAAACTTGGTATTTACGTTTAATATCTTCCAGGGATGCGACACGAAGATTTTGAGAAAAATCCCTCCACTTCCAACTACCCTTTACATGGAACATTTTTCGAAAATTTTGATTTTCTCAAAAATGGCTCTAACGATTTTGATTAAAATGTCGTATATTAAAGATATTTAGCTTACAAATAAAATGTATATCTTGAATTTTTTGGGAATAGCCTCTGAAGAGTAGTTTATTCTGGATGAATTTTACTGAAATTTGAATAACTGCTAAACCGTAAGGGATGGACAAAAACTTACTACACAAAAAATGTAGAGCACGTTAAAACACACAAAGTATGTTGTATACATTTTTTTCGTAAGTTCTTCGTTTTTGAGAGATTCCTTAATTTTGGTTTCTGCTATGAAAAACATAGTTTTCTCATACAGGAACTTGTCAGCTGCTATCCATATAAAGAATGGAACTTCATTGACGTTTCAACCAGCTTTTGACTATCATTTTAACCTATGGTAGTCCCCTATTTCGCTTCTACTTACAAGGAAGCAAGTAATAAGACTATTTCGGCTAATTTTTTCTGATTAGCATAAAGTAAATAGAAGTATAAGCTTTTTAAGAATAATTTGTTGCAGGGATATAGAGAAAGTCATGTGAATGGTATCAGATTTTTTACTTTCTATAGCCCCATATGTACAATGTACATAGGGATAGAGAAGTATTGTATTCCACCAAAAAAATTCGATACTGAGATTTTACCGGAAATACATGTTTCAGGAAAATGTCCGTGTGTGTATGTGTGTGTCTGTGTGTGTGTGTGTGTGTGTGTGTGTGTGTGAGTGTCTGTGAACACGATAACTCAAAAATGAAAAGTAACTAAAATACCAAACTTGGTATTTAAGTTTAGTATCTTCCAGGGATGCGACACGAAGTTTTTGAGAAAAATCCCCCCACCCCAAACTACCCTTTACATGGAACTTTTTTCGAAAATTTTGGTTCTCTTAAAAATGGCTCTAACGATTTTCATTAGAATATCACATATTAAAGATATTTACCTAACAAATAACATGTATATCTTGAATTTTCTGGGAATAGCTTCTGAAGACCTGTTTATTCTGGATGAATTTTGCTTAATTTGGCATAACAAGTAAACCGTTAGAGATAGACAAAAACTTACTATACAAAAAATTTAGGTCTTGTTAAAATACACAGTTATCATACACATTTTTTCGTGGAGCTTACCGTTTTCGAGGTACTCATTGTTATTAGTTTCAGTTGTGAAGTACTTATACTTTTCTCAGAAGGGAGTGTCCGTTTTTCTTTTGTACTACTCCTGGCCAAGAAAAGAAGCCATTTTTAGACAATCACCTAACGACAGCTTTTAAAACATTTGACTATCGGTTTAGCCTAGTGTATTCCCTTATTTTCTTCCTGCTTATACGGAACTAAATAATAAGAACATTGAGCTAATGAGTACCACGATTAGCAAGGTGCAGAGAGAAGAAGAATCTTATGTATGAAGTTTGTAGAACAGCTAGAGAAAGTCATGCGAGTGTAACACATCAGATTTTTATACCAAATACGAAAGAGTATTCTAATATTTATTCATTGTTTTTAACGTCTTTTGTTTAAAATCATTCCCCAGCAACCTGGATTGTTACTGTGTGGGATAATTTTGAATTTTTCTTCTGTATTTGACGTTTATAAAATGGTATATTCCAAACAAGAGAGAACAGGAATTATATTTATGTAATCTTGCATATAAATGGCTTATTATTGCGTCATAAATCGTGCTAAAACACCCTATTTCTGCAACCAGTACCTTGGCAACAAGACAGCAATGGTGCCAACGCCGCCATAAAAAATGTTTCTCCAATGTATCAGTAAGAAAATATGAAAGCGTCCCTTTCGAGTATATACCTATTAGCAGCTTCAACAGAAATTTTTAACTTTGCTCAGAGGCGTCTTTATCAGATTTGAGGTTCTTTTATGTGCCGTAAATTTACGACACGGAACCAAAGCTTTACTCCTCTTTAGAACGAAGCCTTGTTGACCCCCCTCCTAAAAAAATACAGTTCCAGAATCATGTCGGCACTCCAGCGCTGTATGCCTTTGTTTGTTTGTTTTTCTTATATTTTCCCATTTTTCCTTTCTTTTCCATTTTTCCAAAATTGCCTCTGTTTTTCTATTTCATTACCGTTTTGGTTTTTGTTTCCAATAGATACACACACATATAGATAGATAGATAGATAGATAGATAGATAGATAGATAGATAGATAGATAGATAGATAGATAGATAGATAGATAGATAGATAGATAGATAGATAGATAGATAGATAGATAGATAGATAGATAGATAGATAGATAGATAGATAGATAGATAGATAGATAGATAGATAGATAGATAGATAGATAGATAGATAGATAGATAGATAGATAGATAGATAGATAGATAGATAGATAGATAGATAGATAGATAGATAGATAGATAGATAGATAGATAGATAGATAGATAGATAGATAGATAGATAGATAGATAGATAGATAGATAGATAGATAGATAGATAGATAGATAGATAGATAGATAGATAGATAGATAGATAGATAGATAGATAGATAGATAGATAGATAGATAGATAGATAGATAGATAGATAGATAGATAGATAGATAGATAGATAGATAGATAGATAGATAGATAGATAGATAGATAGATAGATAGATAGATAGATAGATAGATAGATAGATAGATAGATAGATAGATAGATAGATAGATAGATAGATAGATAGATAGATAGATAGATAGATAGATAGATAGATAGATAGATAGATAGATAGATAGATAGATAGATAGATAGATAGATAGATAGATAGATAGATAGATAGATAGATAGATAGATAGATAGATAGATAGATAGATAGATAGATAGATAGATAGATAGATAGATAGATAGATAGATAGATAGATAGATAGATAGATAGATAGATAGATAGATAGATAGATAGATAGATAGATAGATAGATAGATAGATAGATAGATAGATAGATAGATAGATAGATAGATAGATAGATAGATAGATAGATAGATAGATAGATAGATAGATAGATAGATAGATAGATAGATAGATAGATAGATAGATAGATAGATAGATAGATAGATAGATAGATAGATAGATAGATAGATAGATAGATAGATAGATAGATAGATAGATAGATAGATAGATAGATAGATAGATAGATAGATAGATAGATAGATAGATAGATAGATAGATAGATAGATAGATAGATAGATAGATAGATAGATAGATAGATAGATAGATAGATAGATAGATAGATAGATAGATAGATAGATAGATAGATAGATAGATAGATAGATAGATAGATAGATAGATAGATAGATAGATAGATAGATAGATAGATAGATAGATAGATAGATAGATAGATAGATAGATAGATAGATAGATAGATAGATAGATAGATAGATAGATAGATAGATAGATAGATAGATAGATAGATAGATAGATAGATAGATAGATAGATAGATAGATAGATAGATAGATAGATAGATAGATAGATAGATAGATAGATAGATAGATAGATAGATAGATAGATAGATAGATAGATAGATAGATAGATAGATAGATAGATAGATAGATAGATAGATAGATAGATAGATAGATAGATAGATAGATAGATAGATAGATAGATAGATAGATAGATAGATAGATAGATAGATAGATAGATAGATAGATAGATAGATAGATAGATAGATAGATAGATAGATAGATAGATAGATAGATAGATAGATAGATAGATAGATAGATAGATAGATAGATAGATAGATAGATAGATAGATAGATAGATAGATAGATAGATAGATAGATAGATAGATAGATAGATAGATAGATAGATAGATAGATAGATAGATAGATAGATAGATAGATAGATAGATAGATAGATAGATAGATAGATAGATAGATAGATAGATAGATAGATAGATAGATAGATAGATAGATAGATAGATAGATAGATAGATAGATAGATAGATAGATAGATAGATAGATAGATAGATAGATAGATAGATAGATAGATAGATAGATAGATAGATAGATAGATAGATAGATAGACAGACACAGACAGACAGATAGATTTACAAACACATAAACACCCATGCCCAAAACGGGACTCGAATCCACGATCCCCTTCGCCACGAAGCAACAAAGACAGGCACTTTAGTGATCGCGGCCATGGGAACCGGCAATTGTTAATAATTTTTACCGCCGGGTTCGAACCCGTGACCTTTGGAATCAGTGGGTAGCATGATATTCATACACCACATAGGACGACAAAAAAATGTTTAAGCATGTTTTCCAGGAAACGTTAAGGACAACCTATTTATGCAGTTCCCGTCATAAAACTGCTATCCGAAAATCTTTCTATCGCTTTTCTCACAACGAAGTTTTTGAAAGTGGCACTTCCACCCCATCTACCTTTCACAAGAAATTGCGCTGTAAAATATTTTTCGACAAACTTCAGTAACTTTCCTTTACTAGGTAGTAAAATTCTACCTAAAATAAAGCACTTTAAAGTTGTTATTGCTTGTAACGCTTCAGCAGGTTCTTGCATAATCGCTTACTTTATTCCGTCTGTCAAATTTTTAGCAAGATTAAACCTTTATTCTGGAGTGAAACAATTCCAAACAACCGAGTGGTAACATATATGAGGTCCTGGGTTCAAATCCCACTGACCTACATTCCGGCTGGGGTTTCTTTACGTGGTTTTCCTCAGTCACCAAGGTAAACCCGGACTGGTTATTTAATACCATGGTTTGTGAGGAGTGTGCTGGATGACACAACAAAAATTCTACCGTGGCCATAGTTTTTGTCCTAAATCAATGAAATGCTGTCTTGAAATCTTCTATGAGTGTGCTATTTTATAAGTAATTTTCTCAACAAATAAAATTACACTACATTGGAATTTTCAAAACATCGAAAAACTTATGCACCTTTCACCCTTTGGTGAAGTTGCTTGAAAACAAGTATACATAAATTATTAGAATTATGCTATATTTTGGCGTAGAATATTTTTCTCTATCCCCCTTCAATGATTTTTAAAGTATTTTTCAATGTATGCCAGTTTTTTTATTTCAAACCATTATGTAATTCATAGCACAGTATCTATAGAATCAAAATCAAAAAAAACTAGCTGCAACAAAATACTCATTGTGGACTGAAATATGTGTGTACAAAATTTCATTGCAATGTCTCAAATAGTTTCCAAGAAAAATCTGGTGTTACTCTCACATGACTTTCTCTAGCTGTTCTACAAACTTCATACATCAGATTCTTCTTCTTTCTGCACCTTGCTAATCGAGGTACTCATTAACACAATGTTCTTATTACTTAGTTCCGTATAATTAGGAAGAAAATAAGGGAATACACTAGGCTAAACTAATAGTCAAATGTTTTAAAAACTGTCGTTACGCGATTGTCATTTCAAGTCGCTTCTTTTCTTGGCCAGGAGTAGAAAAAGAAAAACGGACACTCCCGTCTGAGAAAAGTGTACGTACTTCACAACTGAAACTAATAACAATGAGTATCTCGAAAACGGTAAGCTCCACGAGAAAAATGTATATGACATAACTTGTGTATTTTTAAAAACCCTACATTTTTTGTACAGTAAGTTTTTGTCTATCTATTACGGTTTACTAGTTATGCCAAATTAAGCAAAATTCATCCAGAATAAACAGGTCTTCAGAAGCTATTCCCAGAAAATTCAAGATATAAATTTTATTAGTTAGATAAATATCTTTAACATACGATATTTTAATCAAAATCGTTAGAGCCATTTTTAAGAAAATCAAAATTTTCGAAAAAAGTTCCATGTAAAAGGTAGTTTGGGGTGGAGGAATTTTTTTCAAAATCTTCTTGTCGCATCCCTAAAAAATACTAAACTTAAATCCCAAGTTTGGTATTTTAGCTACTATTCGTTTTTGAGTTATCGTGTTCAAGACATACGGACCTTTTTCTGAAAATACTTTTTATGGATACAGGGGGTCCTAAAACATGTATTTCCGGTGAAATCTCGGTATCGAATTTTTGGGTGGAATACAAGACTTCTCTATCCCTATGTACATAACTGTGAAAAAGTATAAACCTGAGAATAAGAGAAAAGAAAGGTTGTATGATTGTTTTATTTAGGGAGTGATCTACATACATTAGATACTGCCTAAAATCCACCATAACTATAGCCAGCTGCTGCTTCTTCCAGATCAGAAACTAAAACATACCTTCTAAATACTTATAACTATGTTTCCCTGTTAGAAATGTAGAGAAACAAGGGACCAAAACTGATAATCAACCAAGCAGGAAAAGTGGGCGAGGCATGACAAGTACTAAGTTTTTAATTTATTTGGACCACAAAGAAATCGAATTAGGCTATGAAACTTTGGGAACATAAATCTGAATACATTAACAATTAATTAGTGAAATAAAAAAATCGTAATTGTTAGCCTACCCTTAAGTAAAAAATCTTATGTGATACATTCACATGACTTTCTCTGCATCTATGTAACAAATTATTGTTAAAAAACTTGTGTTTCTATCCACTTCATGATAAGCGAGATAAACATTAGCAGAAACGGTCTTATTACTTAGTTTCTTATAAGTAGGGAGAAAATGAGGGAATACACCAGGTTAAACCGACAGTCACATGTTTTAAGGGATTGAAATCTGTTTCTTTGCGTGACTAAGAGTTGAAAAATTCCAGTATGAGAAAAATAAGTATTTTAAAATTAAAACCAATAACAAGGAATATCTCAAAAACGGTCAACTCCACAAAAAATGTATATAACATAAATTGTGAAGTATGTAAGTAAGTTTTTGTCTATCTCTTGCGGCTTACCAGTTATGTAAAATTCCGCAATATTCATGCAGAATAAAGAGCTCTCCAATTTATTCCCATAAAATTCAAAATATACATTTTATTGGCTTGTAAATATCTTTAATATGCGGTATTTTAATTGAAGTGGTTAGCCATTTTTGAGAAAATCAAAATTTTCGAAATATTGTTTCCATGGATGGGCGTGTGCAGATATTCTTGAAATTCTTCGCGTTGCACCTTGGGAGATACTGAACTTAATATCAAGTTTGGTATTTTTCGATATTTTTGAGTTATCGTGTTCTTACACACACGCGTGCGCGTAGATCCTAAAGGATCCAAAAGGATCCTAAAACGTGTATTTCCGATTAAATGTCGAATTTTTGGGTGGAGTGCAATATCATCTCTATTTGTATTCCATGTACTGTGTAATGAAAGAAAAAATAAAGGCATATCCGCCCAAGTGTTTCTTCTTCAGCAAATATATATATATATATAATGTAAACAGTACACTGGACGGCACCCTAACCTCATCTACCTGTCGCGGAGCTAAGCAGTGAGAATGGTGTGAGGAGTTGAGACTGTAAAAGACTAACTGCATTTTGCCGACTGACTACGGATAGTAGAGCAGCTACACTGGACGGCCTCCTAACTAGCTGCTTGGCGCTCAGAGAAAGTAGTATGATTCAGTGATTAAACGTATAAAGCTACTGTCGACCACATACTGTCAAGGTAACTTACCGAATAGTTCTCTCGCCTTATGACAAAGTAGTTAACGCACCGTAAAATAAAATAGCATTTCAAAAAATATCCAAAAAATAATTCTGAAGCTACATTCATACTAACTTGTCAAGAAAATTCGGGAATTTGCCAATAAAACACAAAAAATGAATTATTCATCCAATTTTATTTTATCGCCTTCAAACTAAGCCCCTTCTGAAATTATACATTTATACTAACGAATAATCCAATCATCAAAAAATTTTTTGTATGCATTTTTAGGACTCGATGTCAATTGTCGCCGCGAATTTTCTTTTATGTCTTCTATCGACTGAAAACGGGCGCCTCGAAGTGGTAACTTGAGTTTTGGAAGGAGAAAGGAATCAGCAGGAGCCAGATGAAGTGAATGCGGTGGTTGTTCGATGAAATTTGTTGAGTTTTTGGCCAGAAGTTCGTTCACAATATAGCCTTGTGAGCTGATGAGTTATCGTGGTGCAGAATCCATGAGTTGTCGTTCCACAAATCTGGCCTTTTTCGCCGTATTCGTTCTCTCAAACGCCGCATAACGCTCAGATAATAGTCTTTATTTACCATCTGACCTTCTGACAAGAACTCTTGAGTGCACGACACCGCGATAATCGAAGAAAACTGTTAACATGACAAAATCTATTGCTGGGTAAGAGTATTAACAAAGGCAAGCGTTGGCGACGCAATTAGTTTGAAGTCAGAACAAGAATGGTAATTAGGATCCAGGATTATCATTATACAAGGGCAATCATCTGGATCAAGGCCCAAATCAACTAATTAGTGTGTTCACTAAGCTTGTAAGCCATTTCTCAAAATCAGAAAATGGAACAATTCATTATAAAACATGTATCAAATTCTAATATGAAGCACAAAAGGAATTGAGTGTTATTTGTGACGCCTTTTAACTACTATGGTTTCAACGTTTCATTCTATATTGGGCGTGGAAAACACTTAACTTTGTTCAGAGACCTCTTTATCAAGCTTGAGGTCCTTTTAAGTAAATCTACGATACTAGTAATATGTAGTGTAAAATTGTGCAACGTAGAACATAGGAACTATTTAGGGAGTCTGAAGTAGGCGGAACATGAAGTAATATGAGGGCACAAATTTAAAAAACCGAGGTACTTGGGTACTTACTGCACTTAGTGACACAGCTTCTGCACTGCGAGGTGTTAGGTGCATCACCCATTCCGCGGTGATTGCAAAGGGATTCGCTAATGGCAGTTTAACAAGTCACGGTACGTAAACTCGTATTTGATTACTGAAACAAATCTGCCTATCAAATGTTCTTAACACTCTTGAGTTGATATAACCAGTTATAATTCCTAGTGCTTAGATTCAGGAACAGTTGAGCATCTTAAAACAATCGGCAACTTGTTTCAAACAAATCAGTTATTAGTCTTCATTAAATATTCTGATAAGTAGAGCTCGGTCCGGGGCCGCAAAATTGTGTGGACACACAGTATAACTATGACGTGATGGAGAGGGCGTGTTCCCTACGAAACGTGTTGCACTATCTAGCATTGCTTACTGCCTAGCCTCGTACAGTTCCTGCTATTAGATAAACCAGTGAACTCTGAAATAGTACAGATTGGGGCGATAACGGGGTTTCGGGTTCGTATTCCGGGCGCAGGTTTTAGGTATTAGGAATGGTGTGAATATGAGGGTGCTCTAGATCAGGATTTTTACTAGCATGGAAACTCTTTCAGATTGTGGTACGACACAAGTGCTTTATTCAGCTAGTTCAGCCTTTTTCCGCCGTCGAACACACACGCATTCCTCCTAAATTTTCTACTATGAAACTACACTTTACCCGACTGCGACTATTGTTACTTATTACTTTTGATGCAGTGGTCCGTATTAAAATTAACTATTTCCGTCACAGCTAAGGGCTACACCACGCACCCAAATATCACATCTTTACTCTGGCGGTGTTTTACGCAAGTGCCTCAAAAAGTGTCCCCTGATCAGCGGGAGCATTGTTTTCTCTTTTCCCGTTATGTTCCCCTTGGGCAGTGTACTCTCACCCCCTTCGGGTCAATGCTCTAACCTAACGGTATATTGTGCTACCAGCTCGCGACAACTCGGCTACTTATACGTGTTTGAAATCTTTTTTCCCTTCCCATTTTCAATGTACATTTATATTTTCCTTTTAGTATAATTTATATTATTAGCTATGATATGTATTTCCCTTCTGAATAACTCTTTGCCCCGTGACAAGACATGTACTGTCTCAAGATTAAAAAATGCCGAAAATACAAAAAGGTAAGCCTTCTACACTGAACAAATTTATGGATGATTCATACATATTTTGAGTAACAGGAGGAGAGTCTTTTCTTGTGATATAATAAAGATGTATTTTCCAATTCACTGCAGTAAATTATGAGCGAGTTTGTTTGATTTCTGTTCATTGTCTTTTCAAAGTTCTGCATATTATCATCCTAAATGTTTTGTACCAACTTTTGTTTCTAAAAATACAAGGTGTTTTATTTACTAATTATATTATGAAATACTTGTTTTATTGTGCTACTTTATGAATTAAAACGATGAATTTAATGTCAATACATGTAATTAACTACTTTTGGAACAGATTTTACTTCAACGTGTGCATGTTTACGCTACAAACCCCTCTGCACTTTATATTACTGACCAGTATGAGTTCGTAACTGTGTGTCCTTCGGAACCCAAACCGAGTTCTTCTCAAGTTTTAACTGGTGTTGATCATTCTCTCCACATACACAAATATTCTGAGAGAAAGAATGCATACAGCATGCCACTGGAGCACCTAAAAGGCAGAAAAACTGTTATATATTTATTAACAATAAATAAACATTATAATAAGGTAAAGTAAGACTTCTTAAAACAGTGAATGGGAAATTAACGTGAAGAATTAATATTCTCTAAAACCACTGAATAACGAGGAACCTTATTAAGTCAAAGGTTTTCTACATTACTTGTATGATCACATGGATTTTTGCAATTAAGTTACCATAAGATAGGGAGCAATGGGGAACAATTGACTGAAGTACAGCTTGTCATTAGACATATTTTCGCCTATTCTAGCAACTGGCTTGTAATTGCCGAGGTAGGGTTCATGTTTCTGTCGGCAAGGAATTTCACACAGTCATGTATGCACATCAGCAATACCAAGGAGCAATGTCTGTCATGGTCGTACGTATGTATGGCATGCAATCTATTGAATAGCAGTATCGGAATACAGAGGCAACACATCAAGTTAATAATCAGTTTAATGCTGCATAGGGTGTTAGGTTTTACTTGACATTTTATAAACTTTGATGTTTTAACTGTTATAGACTTATGTATTCATTAACAATAGTGCATGATACACAATACCATTAAAAAGCGATTCTGCTTAATAGCCATTAGTACTGAAACTTTGTTTAGTTTTCACTATGACTTCATTTACGTGATTCCCTCAGCTTTTATTATTACTTATCTTCTGTGATTCAGTTCAGTTTTCACTATGACTTCATTTCTGTGATTGATTTCAGTTTTCACTATCACTTCACTTCTGTGATTCACTTCAGTTTTCACTATCACTTCACTTCTGTGATTCACTTCAGTTTTCACTATCACTTCACTTCTGTGATTCACTTCAGTTTTCAATAACACTTCTCTTCTGTGAATCAGTTCAGATTTCTCTATCACTTCTATTCTGTGATTCAGTTCAGTTTTAGTCGCCCTCCGTGGTGTAATGGTTACCATGCTGACTTCATATACCCAAGGTCGCGGGTTCAAACCCGGCGGAGGACGATGGATTTTTTTCGGGTGTAAAAATCCTTAGCATGGTTTCCTTCGGAAGGGAAGTAAAGCCGTTGGTCCCGTGTCGTAGATTTACGGCACGTAAAAGAACCTCAAGCCTGATAGAGAGGCCTCTGAGCAAAATTAAGCGGTCCTTCACGCCCAATTTAGAATGAGACGCTGAGAACCACAGCAGTTAAAGAGCGTCAATAAATAACACGCCATTTACATTTTTTCAGTTCAGTTTTCACTATCACTTCACTTATGAGATTCAGTTCAGTTTTTCTAACCACTTCATTTAGATGACTCAGGTCACATTTCCCTATCACTTCACTTATGTGATTCAGTTCAGTCTTACCTAACAGTTCACTTATGCGATTCAGTTCAGTTTTCCCTAACAGTTCACTTATGTGATTCAGTTTAGTTTTGCTATCGCTTGTGTTATTTAGTTCAGTTTCACTATTACTTCAACTATTCCCCGTCACTTAAGTAATGAAGTGGAATATTTTCCCTGTCACTTCAGTTTTTACTGCCACTAATGCATTTAAGTTTAACTTTCGCTCTCACTTCGCTTCTGCGATTTAGTTTTCATGTCACTTGTGTGATTTATTCCAGTTTACTCCGTCACCTTACATAAACACAAATAATTTCTGGTAACTTTCGCCATTTAGTCTACCCTTAATCGCACCAATAAGTCAACCTTAATTTATTGTTTCTCAGAAACACAAAAATAGAGCGAAAATAATATGTTACATGCACATAAATTTCTCCACCCATTCCTTAACAAACTTAATAGCCTTATTCTCCTATCTACTCCATGTTATTCGAGATAAACATTTACCGAAATGCTTTTGCTAAGTATTTCCATGAATATTGGAAATCTATATATATATATATATATATATTAAGATCTGGTCGCTATATTATGAATTTGAAACGGTTTAATCCACAAAACAAGTATTTATATACATCACGAAATTATGAAGATTTATTTTTCTTTTCTATAGTGTTTTTTCTACCACTTACAGTTTATCACTTACAAAAAGGTTACCCAGAAAGAAGAGGGTTTTAGAGGTTATTTAAAAAAATGCAAGATACAGATTTTATTTGTAATGTAGATATTTTAATACACTGTATCTTAATCAAAATCATTTCAGCAATTTTTATTTTCTCTACACATACTATGTACATAGTGTATAGAGAAGGTATTGTATTCCACTAACAATTTTGATACCAATACCGGAAATATATGTTTTGAGAACGTCTGAATCTAAATGAACCATTTTTAGAAAAAGGTCCGTGTGTATCCGAGGACAGCAGAGTTAAAAAAATAAAATTCCGTTAAATATCTAACTTAGTATTTAACTTTATTATCTGCCAAGGATGCGACACACCAATCTATGGAAAAGTTTTGAAAAGTTTTCTTCCCAAAAAAGGCTAATGATTTTTATTAAAATGCCATATATTGTAGATATTTATATGACAAACAAAATGTGTATATTGAGTTTTCTGGGAATGGCTTCTGATAATATGTTCGTTCTGGATGAATTTTGCTTAATTTTACATAACTAGTAAACTGTAAGAAATAGACAAATCCTAATATATAAAAATGCAGATCTAGTTAAAACACACAATTTATGTCACATGCATTTTTGTTGTAAACTTGACCGTTTCCAAGATATTCGTTGTTATTCGTTTCAAGTTTAAACTGTTACTTTTCTCAAACTGGGTTATCTTACCTTTCATCTCGCTTTTGTTTACTGCTGGCCTTGCAAAGTAACCCGAACTTCAATTGTTCACATAGCGATCAGTTTTTAAAACACGTGACTATCACTTTAGCTATATTTCCCTTCTGCTCTCAAAAAATAAAGTACTAAGACCATTTCTGCTAATACGTATCTCGATTAGCATTTTGTAAATGAGAGAATGTCTTTGTAATATTTTTTTTTTTTTTGCAGAACGGGTGGAGAAAGTTATGTGAATGGTGCACATTATATTTTTCATTTTGCTCATGCAATGAGAACGGATTAAAATCGCATAGCATAGCGACCGTTTTGTAATATTTTACTATGGGAGTGAAATACATCAGAATTTTTAAAAACAAAATGTTTGAAAAGCCATCCGTAAAGGGTAGTTTGGGTGGGGGATTTTCTTCACATTGCATTCTTTGAAGATGATAGACTTAAATACCAAGTTTGGTATTTAACCACCTTTTTTGTTTTGAGCTATCGTGTTCTCGGACACGCGAACTTTTTCTAAAAGTACTTTTAATGCATTCGCCGTGACAGAATAGTTGGACTGCTCGCCTAGGCCCGGATTCAATCCCACTCGCACGTGGACGAAACGGCGTCTGGGCGGCTTTTCTCCGGGTCCTTATGATGATGATGGTGATTAGGGGCGCTCGACTACGATGGTCGTTAGCGCCTTTATAAAAACAAGTTCTAATAAAAAAAACACCAGAGGTAAAAGACAATGCAAAATACCAAATTAAACTAAAAAGGAGGGTTAGGTATAAAATCCAGATAAAAATACTCATGGCTAAGGCCACAGATGCATTTAAAACGGGTTTTGTTAAAACGGCCAAATGGGATTATAACAGGTGACTAAAACTAGCCCCTTGGTTAAAAGCAACCAGTGGGAAATAAAATGCACGAACTGTCGCTCTAATAAAACTGTCTGGATAAAATAAATAAACCCTATACCCTTAATGGAAACGGCATTTGAGATAAAAACGATAAAAGTGTCTCTACCGCTCGGTGGTCGTCGGCAAGAACCTCCTTAAGGGAGGCCGCCAGCTGCAGGGAGGAGCGAAGGGTTGCTAGCGCAACACACTCCAGCAGGACATGCCGCACTTACATGGTCGCCCAACAGAGCGAACAGATAGGAGCGGGTTCTTTTCTAAAAATGTGGCTATGTGTAAAAACGCAGTGACCGATCCGCAAACGAGCCAATGTCACCTCCTCCCGACGAGATATACGAGAGGAGGTTACCCAGTTTACAGGCAGATCCTTAACTTCCCTCTGGGTCTTTAGGTTTCCCCCACCACTCTTTCCACTAATTGCTCCATCAGCACCTCTCCTATCATCCATTTCGATTTCATTTCATCCACATACTCACATACTCAAGCTTATGCTACGGGCCGAGCACTTGTTCCAGGTTCTCCAATCTGTGATTTCGTGTCTTTGGCTCCCTGATAGGCTTCCGACTCCTAGACACCGGCTTGTAATTCCAAGGGGGTGTCAGTTCTACATATGGGGGGGGGTAATTCGACTATGTATGTATGCATGCATGCGTGCTTGCGTGGCGCCCCCCGTAGTATAATGGCTAACATCATATACCCAAGGTCACGAGCTCAAACCTGGCGGAGGACGATAGATATTTTCAGGCGTAAAAATACTTAGGATGGCTTCCTTTGGAAGGGAAGTAAAGCTGTTGGTCAATCCCCATAAAGAGGCCTTTGAGCAAAATTAAGGAGTATTTCACTCCCAAGATAGAAATGAGATCCTGAGAACCACAGCAGTTAAAAGGGCGTCCATAAAAAAACTCCATTTCATTTTGACTATGTATGCACGAGACATTACAGGGGACTCTAAAAGTGTATTTCCAGGGAAGTCCTGCTATCGCATTTTTGTGCACGAAGTAGTGAAAACAAAAATCTGATGTGTTCCATTCATATAACTTTCTCTACATCTCTGCAACAAATTATTGTTAAAAAGCTAATGGATTCTATTTACTTCGTGTTAATCGAGAAAAAATTAGCAGAAATAGTCGTATTACTTGTTTCCTTGTAAATAGAAGCGAAATAAGGGAGTACCATAGGTTAACGTGAAAGCCAAAAGCTGGTTGCTATGTGACTGAAGTTCCTTTGTTTGTATGGACAGCAGTTGACAAATGCCTGTTTGGGAAATGTATAAGTTTTTTTAAGCTGGAACTAAAAAAAGGAATATCTCAAATGATGAATATTGATGAACTCCACGAAAAAAATGTATATTAACACAAATTGTGTGTTTTAACGAACTCTACATTTTTGTGGCAAGTCTTTGTCCACCTCTTACGGTTTAGCAGTTATGCAAAATTGATTCAGAACAAAGTAGTCTTCAGAAGCTACTCCCAGAAAATTCAAGATATATATTTTAATCAAAATCGCTAGAGCCTTTTTTGAGAAAACCCAAATTTTCTTGAAAACATTCGTGTCGCATCCTTGGAAGGTACGAAATTTAAATACGAAGTTTGGTATTTAACGGTGTTTTCGTTTTTGAGCTATGCTGTCCAAAGTCACACGCACACAAACCTGTATTTGCGGTGAAATCTCGGTATCGAATTTTTGGGTGGAATACAATACTTCCTCTATACACTATGTACATAATACGTATAGAGAAAGTAAATGTTGAAAAGGGTTGCTTCATTGAACCGAAAATTAAACTCAGCTTCGAAGACACACTGGTAGACCTAAGGAGAGCGCGGCGCTAACCTGCGAGGTCATTGGTGTGTCAAAGAGACCCCTTTAATAACACTTCCCTTGTCATTAGAACAAAGTTCAAAACACTTGTTTACTCAAGTTTTGAAGTTGGTAGTTCCGGAGAGATTCTCGGCTCTGACCTTGTGCAAAGTTTGGCGTCTGAAGGATTAACCCCAAGCCATTAACTAGCTCCCCTTCTTGAATAACTCAGCTGACCGCGGCTGCCAAATTAGTTCTAACTCTGCACTCAATGTCTGCCAGTGAAAGTGACGTTTCTAATCTCTGAAAGCTAACTAGCAAGGAGCATTAGAAGTTTCTATGAAAGAGAACAAACTATTGGTCACAATGAGAGCTCTGATACCAATCACATGTCAGCTTTTAATTACTGTAGAATACGTATTGCTGAGATGTACATAAAATTGTCCATTCGCGTGCGTTCTTTGGATTTAGGTACTTCAAAATATATTTCCTTTGAAATTTCGTCTTTGAATTTTTGTGCGGCATCAAATACTTTCCCTACTTTATGAAGCAGAGGAAGTAGTAAACTTTCGTAAATAAAGATTGTAAAACTGCGAGATAGAAGACAAAAACCATGTGAATAAGATATCAGATTGTGCTTGTGTGTGTGTGTGTGTGTGTGTGTGTGTCACTGGTGATCCAAAAACGTTCGAACCGGCTGCACGATGTTTTGCCTGTCCGCGCCCTCGGCGTTGCCGTCTGCCACTATCACAGAAAGGCGCGGATAAAACCATGCAACATTTTTAAAACTGTCCTCTTTTAATCGCTGTAAAGGAGGTGTTACTGACATGTACACCTGCGTGCATAAAAGTGGTCTCTTCATATACATTCTCCTAAAAGAGTGTTTTTTGGATTCATGTGCTTCAAAATATATATGAGGTGCAATTTCGTCATCGATTTTTTGTGTGGCATAAAATAAATCACCCACTTACTGTATGAACTAGAGAAAGAAGTAAACTTTTGTAAGATAAGATTGTACAAGTGCCAAATGGAAGGCAAAATTCATGTGAATAAAACATCTCATTCTTACTTTCTCTATACGTACTATATACATAGTGTACAGAGAAATTATTGCACTCCACCCAAAATTCGATTTCGAGATTTCACCGGAAATATGTTTTAGGGTCCCCTATATCCAAAAAAAGCATTTTCACATAAAAGGTCCGTTGTGTGTGTGTGTGTGTGTGTGTGTGTGTGTGAACACGATAACTCAAAAACGAAAAGTGGGTAAAATACCAAATTAGTATTTAAGTTTAGTATCTTCCAGGGATACGACTCGAAGATTTTGAAAAAAAAAAATCCCCCCATCCCCAACTACCCTTTACATGGAACTTTTTTCGAAAATTTTGATTTTCTCAAAAATGGCTCTAACGATTTTGATTAAAATTTCGGATATTAAACATATTTACCTGACAAATGAAATGTATATCTTAAAGTTACCGGGAATAGCCTCTGAAGAGTAGTTTATTCTGGATGAATTTTATTAAATGTTGAATGACTGCTAAACCGTAAGAGATGGACAAAAACTTACTACACAAAAAATGTAAAGCATTTTAAAACACATAATTTATGTTATATACTTTTTTTCGTGGAGTTCGTCGTTTTTGTGACATTCCTTATTTTTGGTTTCTGCTATGAAAAACGTATACTTTTCTCATACAGGAACTTGTCAACTCCTATCCATATAAACAAAGGAACTTCATTGACATAGCAACCAGCTTTTGACTATCACTTTAACCTACGGTTGTCCCTTATTTCGCTTCTACTTACAAGGAAGCGAGTAATAAGACTATTTCTGCTAATTTTTTCTGATTAGCATAAAGTAAATAGAAGTATAAGCTTTTTAAGAATTATTTGTTGCAGGGATATAGAGAAAGTCATGTGAATGGTACACATCAGATTTTTTTTACTTGGTGTGTAAAGGGATTATAATCTAGAGCAACTCTCCCACTGCAAGATATTCTTGCTTAAAGTGTCAACTGAAATGCTCAAGTCTATAGCATTGTATTTCACGTTAAATTACTCGTAAGTTGATAATTAATCTTGTAAGATGCAGATCATCAATCAGATGTGACGTTGTTGACAAAAGAGGTGCGTGATATATTAAGTTGATGTTCGTTTGTTTCATTTCATGTCTCACTGGGCTCAAGCAGAGGATTATTAAACTTGGCGCCTCAAAAACTAAAATATAGGGTCTTTCAAAAGTTACTTTAAACTCTAAACCACTATAAATATCATAACATTTGAGAAAGAAGTCGTATACTGGGCAATCCCTGGTGTTTGGTTTTCTTGTGTATTCTTTTCAGCTCAGCGTTTCCATGGATACAGTTTTTTTGAACGAAACATTAGCAATTTTATTCGAACTGCTATAAGAATTTGTAAGTTACAAATCACTAAATGATAGAATACAGCTGATTCAATTCTATTACGAAAGCAAGAGAAATATTTCTCACGGTTCTTGAGAAGATTTAGAACTCTTAAATAATTTAACAGTAGGTCTATGTTCCATTTATTCAGGAAGTATGAGGATATAGTTCATTGATAAGAAGAAACCATAAATGTTAAAGGTAATCTGATGTCTCTGTTGCTGAGGTGCTTCATATGCACACCTCTGCAAAACAATTATCCAGATCTTTGGTGATCGTGTCATCAGCAAATACCTTCAAACAAGTGGTCCCCGCGATCCTCAGATCTTAATCCCACCGACTTTTGGTTGTGAGGTTACCCAAAGGAAATGAGACATCCTGAGACATCCAACAACCAGACAGCAACTGAAATATGCTATCTCGCTAATATTACAAGATATTATTTGCAAAATGCTGTGCATGGAGACAGAAAAAATTGTATACTTGAGCAAGAGAACGGAGGACATCTTCCCAATGTTTTATAAAACCCCAATATGAGGTTAGGTTTGCTTTATCCTATCTCGAACATTATAATATTTATAACGGTCTGAAGTTTGAAGCGAATTTTCAAATAATATTTAGCAATTCTAGTGTGACTGCGTTCAGTAATATTATGGTATTGCGTCTAAGGTACTTTTACTGATGAGGCGTTAGTTGCTTGTGGTCAACGCCATTGCTTTAGTCACTTGCTTCAATTTTTACTTTCTCTAGCCCCGTATGTACAATGTACATAGGAATAGAGAAATATTCTATTCCACCAAAAAATTCGATACCGAGGTTTCACCGGAAATATAAGTTTTGGGACCCCCTGTATCCAAAAAAAGCATTTTCAGAAAAAGGTCCGTGTGTGCCGTGAACACGATAACTCAGAAACGAAAAGTAGCTAAAACACCAAACTTGGTATTTAAGTTTAGTATCTTCCAGGGATGCGACATGACGATTTTGAGAAAAATCCCCCCACCCCAAACTACCCTTTACATGGATCATTTTTCGAAATTTTTTATTTTCTTAAAAATAGCTCTAACGGTTTTGATTAAAATATCGTATATTAAAGACAGTTACCTTACAAATAAAATATATATCTTGAATTTTCTGGTAATAGCTTCTGAAGACCATTTTATTCGGGAAGAATTTTGCTTAATTTGACATAACTAGTAAACCGTAAGAGATAGAAAAAAACTTACTATCAAATAATTTAGGTCTTGTTAAAATACACAAGTTATGTTATTTTCATTTTTCTCGTGGAGCTTACCGTTTTCGAGGTATTCATTGTTATTAGTTTCAGTTTTGAAGTACTTATACTTTTCTCAGTTGGGAGTGTCCGTTTATCTTTTGTTCTACTTTTGGCCAAGAAAAGAAGCGATTTGTAATGACAATCGCATAACGACAGATTTTAAACATTTGACTATCGGTTTAGCCTAGTGTGTTCACTTATTTTCTTCCTACATTATAAGGAACTAAGTAATAAGAATAGTGTGCTAACGAGTAGCTCGATTAGCAAAGTGGAGAAAGAAGAATAATCTTATGTAAGAAGTTTATAGAATAGCTAGAGAAAGTCATGTGAGTGTAACACATCAGATTTTTTGTTTTGTTTTTGCGAATATTGCAATATTATTTTGCTTAATGCTAAATAGAAATTACTTAAATGGATTCTACAATATATTAAATACCCTTGAAAATTCTGTGACTATACCCCGCGCCCGTAATCACCAAACCTGTATGTAAGGTATCCTTTTAAGCCATAGTTGGTTATTAGCATTCATTGTTATAACGTACGTTAATCAACATCTGAGCCACGGTTAAGTTTTTTGAAATCTTATCTGCAATTGCTATACACGCGCGATATGGCACCTGTTCTTTAGGATGGTTCTTTGACGTTGAAGCCGCACATTGTTAAGCCTGAGTGAGTTTGTGAATACTGGCGGTGTATTGCACGTGCGGCGGCTTCTGGAAATGTCCAATGAAGTGCTCAACAGATATAAAAAGGAAAACAGCCCTACAAGCACTTTTCACCGGAAATACATCGCATGCAACAGGGCAGTGATCTCATCGAAAATAAACTATACGGCAGGGCCCGCCTCACATTCAAAAGGTCCTGAGTTCGAATCTTGCTTAGGGTGAGTTACCCGGATAAGGTTTTTTCGGGGTTTTCCTTTATCCTGAGAACACGAATGTCCTAATAAAAGTCTAATTAAATTAGAACTGATAATTAAAAAAAATATTGATAATACAAATATTAAAACAAAACAAAAAATAAATCGATATAAAGTGATAACCCCTATTATACAATCCTCACTATTAAAATTACTAATGAAGAAATTAATATTACAAAACTTATAAATAATAAAGATATTCAATTCAATAGGTAACTTTAAGCTCCGTGGACCCTGAGATCATTTGAGCATCATTTAACCAATTTCAAGTATCGTATGATATGACCAACCAGGTTAAAGACGTTAAAATACCAATATATATATATATATGTACACACGGTGGAATTCCTAACAAAATTCAGTTATTTTTACTTTCTCTATAGGCACTATGTACATAGTGTACAGAGAATGTATTGCACTCCACCAAAAAATTCGATACCGAGATTTCACCGGAAATATATGTTTTAGGGTCCCCTTTATCTAAAGAAAGCATTTTCGGAAAAAGGTCCGTGTGTGTATGTGTGTCCGTCTGTCTGTGAACACGATAACTCAAAAACGAAAAGTAGGTAAAATACCAAACTTGGTATTTAAGTTTAGTATCTACTAGGGATACGATTTTGAGAAAAATCCCCCCCACTCCCAACTACCCTTTACATTGAACTTTTTTCGAAAATTTTGATTTTCTCAAAAATGGCTCTAACGATTTTGATTAAAATTTCGTATATTAAAGGTATTCACCTGACAAATAAAATGTATATTTTGAATTTTCTGGGAATAGCCTCTGAAGATAACTTTATTCTGGATGAATTTTACTAAATTTTGAATAACTTCTAAACCGTAAGAGATGGACAAAAACTTACTACACAAAAAATGTAGATCACGTTACAGCACACAATTTATGTTATATACATTTTTTTCGTGGAGTTCGTCGTTTTTGTGACATTCCTTATTTTTGGCTTCTGCTATGAAAAACATACATTTCTTATACAGGAATTTGTCAACTGCTGTCCATACAAACAAAGGAACTTCAGTGACATACTCCCTTATTTCACCTCTACTTACAAGGAAGCAAGTAATATAGCTATTTCTGTTAATGTTTTACTGATTAGCATGAAGTTAATAGAAGTATTAGCTGTTTAAGAATAATTTGTTGTAGGGATATAGAGAAAGTCATGTGAATGGTACACATCAGATTTTTAGCACATTGTAATCAATTTGTAGAAAAATTGGATTGTTTGTTGGAAACAAAGACTTTTTGTAACAATATCTATATTTACTAACGTTATTTGATATACATTGTTATTTTACATGCTATGAAAAAGTTTTATATTCTTGGGCAACTCTCCCAGTTACAATATTTTTATGCTTAAAGAGTCAACTGAAATATTAAAGACATTGCATTGCATTTCATGTTAAATTACTCGTAAGTTGATAATTAATCTTGTAAGATGCATATCATCAATCAGATCTGACGTAAGCAAATCTTCGAGCTCGAGATGCGTGGCATATTAACTTTGTTTTAAGTTAATATTCATTTATTACATGTTTCACTAGACTCAAGCAGATGACTATTAAACTTGGCGTCTCAAAAGCCTAAACATCTCTGTTTACTTTCTCTACACGTACTATGTACATAGTGTATAGAGAAGGTATTGCACTCTACCAAAAAAATTCGATACCGAGAATTCACCGGAAATACATGTTTTGGGTCTCCAAAAATAAGCATTTTCAAAAAAAGGGTCCGTGTGTGTGTGTCTGTGGACAGCATAGCTCAAAAACGAATTGGCCGTTGAATACCAGACAAGGATGCGACACGATTTTAAGAAAATCCCCCCTTTCCAAGGAACCTTTTTCGAAAATTTTGATGTATATCTTGAATTTTCTGGGAATAGCCTCTGAAGACTACTTTATTCTGGATAAATTTTACGAAATTTTGCATAACTGCTAAACTGTAAGAGATAGACAAAAGCTTACCACACTTTAAAACACACAATTTATGTAATATATATATTTTTTCGTGGAGTTGATCGTTTTTAGACATTCCTTGTTTTTGGTTTCAGCTTTGTTTTCTCATACATGAATTTGTCAACTCCTGTCCATACAGAGAAAGGAACGTCAGTCACACCATTTGACTATCTGTTTAACCTATGGTACTCTTTTATTTCACTTTTTTTTAATATTGTTTCATTTGTTTAACTTCAATGGTCATATCGGGGGCTTTCGCTTGTGAAACTGTAGGTTAGAACATTAAGTTAATCATTATTATATTACTAATACACGCGCGCATTCACTCTCAAATTCATACTTCCAGACTCTGTGGGGGTTAGGGAATAAATCTAGTTAAAGTAAAATTCCCCGCCCCAGGCAGGAATCGAACCCGGGACCTCCGGGAGAGAAGTCAGCTCGCTGACCACTCGACCACGGAAGCAGTCTTTATTTCACTTCTACTTACAAGGAAGCAAGTAATAGGATTATTTCTGCTACTTTTTCTCGATTAGCATGAAGTAAATAGAAGCATAAGCTTTTTAATAATAATTTGTTGCAGAGTTGTAGAGAAAGTCATGTGAATGGAACAAAATCAGATTTTTTTTACTTCCTTCGTCACAACGTTTTTCATCATAATTCCAAAATACTGCATTCATAAACATGTGAACACGAGTTTGAGCACGAAAATCGCGACAGACATTTTATGCAAAGCTTTCCGCCATAATGCATCGTAATACTTTGGCAGTTTCCGTTGCCAAACTGTCGAGAATTTATACGACTTCTGTATATGGGAACACGTAACGTTCCGATACCAAAATTTCACAATTTCGTAAGATCGTTACGGAAGAAATAAACCCGATACTCTAGAAGTTCCCCATAAATTTTAGACTTGTGAGAAAGAGCAAAGGAATAATCTGGAAGTGAACAGACAAGTTAACTGCCTGTTTTAAAGTTAAGTCACGTGATTGAGAGGCTTGATAAGTTTGTTTGCGAGTTTATACCTCTCTAGTAACTGAAGCTTTGTGAATATATTTAAAAGGTGTTCTTAAAAGTTTCTCGTCACCCTTCGTGGTGTAGTGGTTACCTCTACCAACCTCCCAAGATTGCAGGTTCAAACCTGGACGCAAAAATCCTTAGCTTGGCTTCCGGTGGTCTCGTGTAATGTTTATATGCACATAAAGAACTCCATACCTTGAAAGAAGGCTTTTGGATAAATCCGTCATTTTGAGTCCGCAAGTCGTGATTTCGTCCTACAATGCCATCTGTGGGAGACGAAGCGATTCCTCGTCACCATGGCGCATAGCGGAGAACTCGTGAACTAGAAGTTCAAATCCAATCAAGGAAACATCGAACGGTTGCTGTCCTATGCTTCACTTGGAGCTGCAGGAAATAACTTAGAAGTTACCTACATTATTGCATCAATGAAATTATTTATCGATAATTTGAAATACACGTTCTTCCTCTCCTGATATCCTTAACATATTTTAAGACAGCAAGTGGAAACGCGTTACTTTATCAGCATACACAAAAGAAGTTCTTTGAAATGTTATCCTATGGTATTCTATTCCATCCAAAAATTTAACGTCGAGCTTTCACGGCAAATGTATGTTTTGAAATTCACTGAATCCAAAACTTATATTTTTAGAAGCGTGTAGTGCGAGAGTTGCGCAGTAGCCTATAGCGCTCGCGTACTTTCTGCCGCTCGCGTAGCTTCTATACTAAGCGATCGGAGGTTGAAAAAAAAACCGGTCCTCGTATTTTGAAGCCCGGTATTGTATTTCCTGAGTATTTGTGAGCAGCAATCGACAAGAGCATCCTTATGAGATTGTGTCGCCCTCCGTGGTATAATGGTTACAAAGCTAACTTCATATAACCAAGGTCGCGGGTTCAAACCCGGCGGAGGACGGGTGTAAAAATTCTTAGCATGGCTTCCTTCGGAAGGGAAGTAAAGTCGTGGGTCACGTGTCGTAGATTTACGGCACGTAAAAGAACCTCAAGCGATATTTCACGCCTAGTATAGAATGGGACGCTGAGAGCCACAGCAGTTATAGAGCGTCCATAAATAACACGCCATTTCCATTTTGAGATTGTGTTCAAATTATACAGGATTCAACGAGAACAAATATTTTTCGAGGTCCCGGGTTCGATTCCCGGCTGGGGCGGGGAATTTTTCTTTAACCAGATTTATTCCCTATCCCCCACAGAGTCTGGAAGTATGCATGTGAGAGTGAATGTGCGTGAGTATTAGTAATATAATAATGATTAACCTAATGTTCTAACCTACAGTAATACGAGTTGTTTCACAATACAAAGCCCCCGATATGACCATTGATGTGAAAGGGGGCTATACAAATGAAAGAATGAATAAAACAAAAATATTTTTCATGGCTAAATAATCGTGCAATATTTTATATGTGTTGGTGAAACTACTGCTTAGGGTTGCTTTATCTCACAGTATATACCAAGGCAGTCTTACACTCTCCGTTTTTGGACAGCATCAATGTTTTGTGGCACAACTGATTTTGAGTGACCTTCACGAATTTCGTAAGTGAGCGAACGGCAGCTACGATTAAACTCGTTATACCAGCGTTTCAAAATGACAAACGATGGAGCTTCATTGCCAAATGTACTACTAGTTGAACAATGCACTTTCGTTATGATAATCCACGTCGTAAATTACAATAAATCACCGCATCGAATTTTTACTTTCTCTATAGACACTATGTACATAGTGTATAGAGATGTATTGCACTCCAACAAAAAATTCGATACCGAGATTTCACCGGAAATACATGTTTTAGGACCCCCTGTTTCCATAAGTTTAGTATCTTCCAGGGATGCGACACGAAGGTTTTGAGAAAATTCCTCCACCCAAAACTACCCTTTACATGGAACTTTTTTCAAAAATTTCGATTTTCTCAAAAATGGCTCTAACGATTTTGATTAAAATATCATATATTAAAGACATTTACCTGACAAATAAAATGTATATCTTGAATTTTCTGAGAATAGCCTCTCAAGAGTAGTTCATTCTGGATGAATTTTACGAAATGTTGAATAACTGCTAAACCATAACAGATGGATAAACACTTACTATAAAAAGAAATGTAGAGCACGTTAAAACACACAATTTATGTTATATACATTTTTTTATGGAGCTCATCGTTTTTGACACATTCGTTGTTTTTGGTTTCTGCTTTGAAAAACTTACACTTTTGTCATATAGGAATTTGTCAGCTGGTGTCCATACAAACAAAGGAACTTCAATCACATGGCAACCAGCTTTTGATTATCACCTTAACCTATGGCATTCCCATAAGACTATTTCTGCTATTTTGAAGAATGAAGTGAATAGAACCATAAGCTTTTTTAATAATAATTTGTTGCAGATATAGAGAAAGTCATGTGAATGGTGCACACCAGATTTTTACTAGTTAATTCCATCTTTTCGCTGAGGCAATTTTGAAGTCGCTGTAAACAACACAAATAACGTCCTTCTGACAAAACATCTGAAGTCGATTGTAGTCAACAATGTGGAACTTTCCTCTGGAAAGTCCAGATGGCATCTACAGCAGTGTTGCCAAGGCTCAAAATAAAGTGGCCGTCGTAAAATAATGCATATTACTGAAACAGGGAAATAATGCTCCCATGAATTCATACATCATTCACACTGGTTTGAATCCACTGAGAGTTGATCCATTTACACTGGATTTATGGGAGCCACATTTCTGATGCACTGTTTGAAATACACAGGATTTGTGATAGTGACAAACAAGTAATATTAATTATAGTATACAAGAGACGGTGATGAACATAATGTGAGGAAAAAGTGTACAAAATGTTCATAGTCAATATGAGAAATTTTGGTATTCCATTTTTAATTTCCATACCTCATACTATGTACATAGGCGGTAGATCAGTTATTGTATTCCACCAAAAATTGAATGTCAGAATTTTACCAGAAATGAACGTTTTGAATAAAAAAAAAAAGCTGCTGTATTCCATTCACGTGACTTTCTCTACGTCTCTATTACAAATTATTGTTCAAAAGCTTATGCTCAAAAACGAAGAGACAGTTAAATATCAAACTTGGCATTTAAGTTTGATATCTTCCAAGGATGTGACACGAACATTTTCAAGAAAATCCCCCCACCCCAACTACATTTTACATGGAACTTTTTTTTCGAAAATTTTGATTTTCTCAAAAAAGACTAACGATTTTGCTTAAAATATGGTATATTAAAGATATTTACCTGAAAATAAAATGGATATCTTGAACCTTCTGGAAATAGTCTCTAAAGACTACTTTTTTCTGGATCAATTTTACGGAATTTTTCATAACTGCTAAACCGTAAGAGATGGAGAAAAACTTACCTTACAAAATATGTAGAGCACATTAAAACACACATTTTCTGTTCTATACATTTTCTTCATGGAGTTGTGTTTGGTTTCAGCTTTGAAAAACCTATACCTTTCTCATACAGGAATTTGTCAACTCCTCTCCATACAAACAAAGGAACATCAGTGACATAGCAACCAGCTTTTGACTTCACTTTAACCTATGATACTCCCTTATTTCGCTTCTACTTATAAGAAAGCATTTAATAAGACTATTTCTGCTAATTTGTTCTCGATTACCATGAAGTAAATAGAAGCAAAAGCCATTTAACAATAATTTGTTACAGAGATGTAGAGAAGATCATGTGAATGGAACACATCAGATTCTAATTGGCCAGTGCACCAACACTTATCACTTCCTTATTGCTGCTCACTCAGGTTTGTATGCCGAAGTTTGTCTTTGAGGCAACATGGAGAACATGTACACCTCTGAACTTGCAGATACAGAGAGGTACGCTGTAATTTGTCCCTTCATTTTTACTTTCCCTGCACGTAGCATGTTCATAGTGTATAAAGAAAGTATTGCATTCCGCCCAAAAATTCGACACCGAAATTTCACCGGAAATATATATTGTAACGTCCCATGTATCCAAAAAAAAAAAAAAACATTTGTCCGTATGTGTGTGTGTGTTTATAAACACGGTAACTCAAAGACGAAAAGACGGTAAAATACCAAATTTGGTATTTAAGTTTAGTATCTTTCAGAGATGCGACACGAGCATTTTGAGAAAAATCACGCACCCCAAACTACGCTTTACATGGAACTTTTTTCGAAAATTTTCATTTTCTCAAAAATGGCCCTAACGATTTTGATTAAAAAATCGTATATTAAAGATAATTTATCTTGAATTTTGTGGGAATGGCCTCTGAAGACTACTTTATTCTGGACGAATTTTACGTAATGTTGCTTAACTACTAAACCGTAAGGCATAGAAAAAAAACTTACTAAATGTAGAGCACTTTAAAACACACAATTTATGTTATATGTGTTTTGTCATGGAGTTTATCGTTTTTTAGATATTCCTTATTTTTGGTTTCAGCTTTAAAAACGTATACTTTTCTCACACAGGACTTAAGTCAACTTCTGTCCATACAAACAAAGGAACTTCAGTCACATAGCAACCAGCTTTTGACTATCACTTTAACCTATGGTACCCCCTTATTTCGCTTCTACTTACAAGGAAGCAAATAATAAGGCTATTTCTGTTTTTGTATTTTTTTCGATTAGGATTAAGTAAAAAAAAACAATAAGCTTTTAAAAATAATTTGTTGGAGAAATGTAGAGAAAGTCGTGTCAATGGAACATATTATGCTCTCAATTGTTTGATAAATTAGCCAGTGGCTACTGGTACTTCAGAAACTTATACCGTTACTTGGAAATGTCAATAAACAGGCTATAAGTCTCCTTTCTCAAATTACTTATTTAAGTAATCTAAATATTCTGTGAAAATATTTCGGTATAGTTCATTAACATCCTGTGTGTGTGTGTGTATATTAGAATAGGTAGAGAAATGCATGTGAGTGTAACAAACCCGAATTTTTATTATATTCCAGCTGAATTTCGAACAAGGATTTTTTTTTTTTTTTTTTTTTTTTTTTTTTTTTGGTAGTTTAACGCCCGCTTTAACTACTAATGGCACCGCAGGCGCTGACACTGATGATACATGAATGATGATGGAGCACCGGTGGAATACGATGGCGGGGGAAACCGGAGTACCCGGAGAAAACCCGCCCCAGCGCCGTTTTGTCCACCACAAATCTCACATGCGGTCGAACCCCGGCCGTCTAGGTGAGAGTCGAGTGGTCTAACCACTCGGCCACGGCGCGGCCCGAACAAGGATTTAACTACCACATCGACGTCCTCAGTCTTTGGCAATGTTCCAGATTTTTATACTGAATTCCGATCTCTATCACTTAAAGCTGTAATTTTCCATTCCAATTATTTGTAATAAATATTACGTAAAAATATTTCCGGAAATGTATACGAGATATCTGCAGTTATGTTTCAAACTTCCGGAGCTTTACAAATTCTGGGAAAATTTTAATTACTTCTAGGCACTGAAATAATTTCAAGAATAGGCATTATATGATCGCAGATACAATTTTAAAAAACGTTCTTTTTGTTTGCTCCTGAAGTTATAACATAAGACATCAATATAGCAAGTAATAGGCATTAATTGTTGAGGATATAAAGGATTTCCACACCCATGTCTCCAAATATTTTGGAATTGATGAGGAAAAAATTGATGTGTACCATGCACATTACTTTCTCTATATCCCTGCAGCAAATTATTGTTAAAAATGTTATACTTCTATTTACTTTCTGCTCATCAGGAAAAATTAGCAGAACAGTCTTATTACTTGCTTCCTTGTAAGTAGATGCCAAATAAGGAAGTACTATAGGTTAAAGTGATAGTCTAAAGCTGGTTGCCATGTCACTGAAGTTCCTTTGTTTGTATGTATGGACATCAGTTAACAAATTCCTGTATGAGAAAAGAATAAGTTTTTCATAGCAGAAACCAAAAATAAGGAATGTCTCCAAAACGATGAACTCCATGGAAAAAATTTAAATAACATAAATTGTGTGTTTTGGCGTGCTCTACATCTTTCGTGTAGTAAGTTTTTGTCCATCCCTTACGGTTTAGCAGTTATTCAAAATTCAGTAAAATTCATCCAGAATAAACTACTCTTCAGAGACTATACCCAGAAAATTCAAGATATACATTTCATTTGTCAGGTAAATATGTTTAATATCCGAAATTTTAATCAAAATCGTTAGAGCCATTTTTGAGAAAATCAAAATTTTCGAACAAAGTTCCATGTAAAGGGTATTTGGGGGTGGGGGATTTTTCTCAAAATCTTCGTGTCGCATCCCTGGAAGATACAAAACTTAAATACCAAGTTTGGTGTTTTACCGACTTTTCGTTTTTGAGTTATCGTGTTCACACTGACACACACACGGACCTTTTTCTGAAAACACTTTTTTTGAATACAGGGGACCCTAAAACATATATTTCCGGTGAAATCTCGGTACCAAATTTTTGGTGGAGTGCAATACCTTCTCTATACACTATATACATAGCACATATAGAGAAAGTAAAAATCTGGTTAATTATTTGTAAGCTGGGCCACTAACTCTCTCCGCTGCGACTTATGCCAGTTTAGCACTCTAATGGGGCTGGTGTGGTTAGAGGGGGATTCTGGGTGGGGAGATGGTTAAAATGGTTGCTACCTCGTTTCTATTATCACCCCTTTCTCTTCTCTTAATTTCCTTAGTTTTGTTTTCGTTCTTATTCCATATACCCCAACACTCAATTTCACAAATTACCTTAAGTTGACGGAGACTCGATCCCGGTACCTTTGGTGTTGTAGTCTATCAAGCTATCCATTGCGCTGTTAGGAGTTGTTGGAAATATCGATAATAAATATTAAATATTACTTTAGAACCGCAAAATAAAATATATGTTCTAAATATAAATATAATTTGCTCACTTTGCATAAAGGATAGCGTTTTACTTCCTAGTATTTCTCTGCTCGCCTCCTACTAAAGTTTCTTCATTTACGTAAATTCTGCACTCCATTACTCATAATATGCAAGCCTGAGCACCACTCACTCCAAACAATTGCTCTATGTACGTATTTAATGTAATGTTCTGAAACATATTCCTCCGCCAAGTACTACAATAGAAAATTAGAAACATAATTTATATATACACACTAACCTAAATGGATTGGAACCTAACCTCCGCTAAATTTGAAAACCACAGGCTTTGAAATTGTCATCATAAATACAAAGTCAATCAATCACAATTAGTTTCATTCCATTTTATAGCGGCCGAAGTTCATTAAAAAAACATGCTTAAGGTATTATAATGTTTCATTTTTAATATCTGACAAGAATTCTTAACATTGTACCGTCTTCACTGAACAGCTGAAACATATTCGTCATACATCAGCACAGCGTTTAGCTACATATGCCGGTGTTGCATACCACAACACTGACCGCCTTCCACCGACAATGAAACAGGTTTTAGGCACTTTAGCGTGTAGTATTATTATAGATTTCCATTGCAAAAGTACTACAAGACTTCTTTATTTATATTCTACTCCTTCTAAGCAGCTTCATAAATATTGACAAATAAGGATCGCCACGCGCACGTAATAAATTATCGTCTAACTTAATTACGGAGATTTTCCGACAAAAAAAAAATCTGATGTGTTCCATTCACATGACTTTCACTACATCTCTGCAACAAATTATTCTTAAAAAGCTTATACTTCTATTTACTTCAAGCTAATCAGAAAAAAGTGGCACAAATAGTCTTATTACTTGCTTCCTTGTAAATAGAAGCCAAATAAGGCAGTACCATAGGTTAAAGTGATAGTCAAAAGCTGGTTGCCATGTCACTGAAGTTCCTTTGTTTGTATGGACAGCAGTTGACAAATTCCTGTATGAGAAAAGTGTTAAGTTTTTCATAGCAGAAACCAAAAACAAGGAACGTCTCAAAAACGATGAACTCCACGAAAAAAATGTATGTAACATAAATTGTGTGTTTTAACGTGCTCTACATTTCTTTTTATAGTAAGTGTTTATCCATCTCTTATGGTTTAGCAGTTATTCAACATTTCGTAAAATTCATCCAGAATAAACTACTCTTCAGAGGCTATTCTCAGAAAATTCAAGATATAAATTTTATTTGTCAGGTAAATTTCTTTAATATATGATATTTTAATCAAAATCGTTAGAGCCATTTTTGAGAAAATCAAAATTTTAGAAAAAAAGTTCCATGTGAAGGGTAGTTGGGAGTGGGGGGATTTTTCTCAAAATCTTCTTGTCGCATCCCTGGAAGATACTAAACTTAAATACTAAGTTTGGTATGCTACCGGCTTTTCGTTTTTGAGTTATCGTGTTCACAGACACACGGATCTTTTTGTGAAAATGCTTTTTTTGGATACAGGGGACCCTAAAGCATATATTTCCAGTAAAATCTCGGTATCGAATTTTTGGGTGGAGTATAATACTTCTCTCTCCCTGTGTTCATTGTACATACGGGGCCAGAGAAAGTAAAAATCTGATGTGTTACACTCACATGGCTTTCTCTAGCTGTTCTACAAACTTCATACATAAGATTCTTCTTCTTTCTGCACCTTGCTAATCGTGGTATTCACTAGCACGATATTCTTATTATTTAGTTCCATATAAGTAGGAAGAAAATAAGGGAATACACTAGGCTAAACCAACAGTCAAATGTTTTAAAAGCTGTCGTTATGCGATGGTCATTACAAATCGCTTCTTTTCTTGGCCAGGAGTAGAACAAAAGAAAAACGGACACTCCCGTCTGAGAAAAGTATAAGTACTTCACAACTGAAACTAATAACAATGAATACCTCGAAAACGGTAAGCTCCACGAGAAAAATATATATAATATAACTTGTGTATTTTAACAAGACCTAAATGTTTTGGATAGTAAATTTTTGTCTATCTCTTACGGTTTACTAGTTATGCCAAATTAAGCAACATTCATCCAGAATAAACAGGTCTTCAGAAGCTATTACCAAAAAATTCAAGATATACATTTTATTTGTTACGTAAATATCTTTAATATATGATATTTTAATGAAAATCGTTTGAGCCATTGTTTAGAAAATGAAAATTTTCGAAAAAAGTTCCATGTAAAGGGTAGTTTGTGGTGGGGGGGATTTTTCTCAAAATCTTCGTGACGCATTTCTGGAAGATACTAAACTTAAATACCAAGTTTGGTATGTTACCGACTTTTCGTTTTTGAATTAATCAAACTATAGTCAAACCACAATTTGTTTAATTTCTAGAGCGGACGAAGTTCTCTTTAATAACCCTAATATTTTCTACTGAAATTCAAATGAATTGCAATTCATTACAGAAATAAAATACTGACCTTAGTCTTGTCGGAACCATACGACACACTGCAGGCCCATTTAACCTTACTGCCTATTTCACTTGAACACGGACACTATTATTCCCTGCTTGGACCAGAGAAACCTTAAGGAATAACACCGCCTATATCGAACACTGTATTAAAACAATTTATCTAGCACAACGCAAAATGAACTTCACCGTGTATCTCTGTGACAAACGCTTAACTCTCGCAGCTTCGCACACGAACCGACCGGGACCGTGAAATACCAGCTACTCACCTCTCGTGTTTTACTGTCTACCCTTTCTGTAGGTTTTGACAACATAACTACCTGATTACGCAAAGCGCCAAGTGTACCAACTTGTTGACAAAAGTTCTCAAACTCAATCCTACTCTCTCTGTTATTAAGTCACGCTCGATATTTTTACTTTCTCTACACGTACTATGTACATAGTGTATAGAAAAGATATTGTATTCCACTAAAAAATTCGATACTGAGATTCCACTGAAAATAGACGTTTTAGAGACTCCTTATCCAAAAAAAGTACATTTACAAAAAGGTCCGTGTCTCAGTGTGTCTGTGAACACGCTAACTCAAAAACGAAAAGTCGGTAAAATACCTAACTTGGTATCTAAGTTGCTATCTTCCAAGGATGCGACACATACGTTTTGAGAAAAATCCTTCCACCCCAAACTACCCTTTACATGGAAAAATTTTCGAAAATTGTGATTTTCTCAAAAATTGCTTTAACGATTTTGATTAAAATACCGTATATTAAAGATATGTACATGGCAAATAAAATGTATATCTTCAATCTTTTGTGAACAGCTTCTAAAGACCTCTTTATCCTGAGTACACTTTTCTGAATTTTGCGTAACTGGTAAACCGTAAAAGACAAAAGCTTACTTCACCAAAAATGTAGACGACACTAAAATACTCAATTTATGTCCCTATACATATTTTTTGTGGAATTGACAATTTCTGAGATATTCCTTGTTATTTGTTTCAGATTTAAAATACTTACATTTTTTCACACGGAAGGCTGTTAACTCATAGAAACGGATTTCAATCACATGGCAACCGGCTTTTAAAAGATTTGATTATCGGTTTTGCCTGGTGTATTCCCTTACTTTCCTTCTACTTACAAGGAAGCAAGTAATTAACACAATTTCTGCTAATGTTTATCTCGATTAGCATAAATTAGATAGAAGCATAAGCTTTTTAACAGTAATTTCTTTTAGCAATGTAGAGAAACAAACAAACGTTTTACAATAGATAACTCTTCTTCCAACTCTTCTTTTAGTTTTTTATTTCCTTATAAGTAGACTGGAACTAAGGGAATACCTTAGGATAAAGTGATATTCATTTTTTTTTTAAAGTTGCCGTTATGTGATTGTCATTGGAAATTGCTTCTTCGCTGCGCCAGGAGTAGAACAAAAGCAACACGCTCACTTCTGTCTGACAAAAGTATAATTACTTTACAATTGAAACAAATAACAACGAATACCTCGAAAATGGTAAGCTCTACGAAAAAAAAACAAACGTATATGACATAACTTGTATATTTTAATAAAATCTGCATTTTTATTGAGTGAGTTTTGGGCTATGTCTTACGGTTTACTAGTTATGTCAAAATTAAGCAAAATTCATCCAGAATAAACAGGTTTTTAGAATCTATTCCCAGAAAAGTCAAGATATAAATTTTATTTGTGATAGAAATGGGTAATCTTTAGAGCTATTTTTAAGAAAAACAAAATTTTCGAAAATTTTTCCATGTAAAGGATGGTTAGGGGTTGGGGGATTTTCTTGAAAATCTTCGTGTCGCATCCTTGGAAGATACCAAACTTAAATACCAAGATTGGTATTTAACGTCTTTTCGTTTTTAAGCTATGCTGTCCATAGACACACACACACGCACACACACAGACCTGTTTTTGAAGATATTTTTGGGGGGATTCAGAGGGTCCTCAAACATGTATTTCCGGTGAAATCTTGGTATCAAATTTTTGGGTGGAATACAATACTTCTCTATCCCTATGTGCATTGTACATACGGGGCTAGAGAAAGTAAAGATTTGTAACTGAGATGTAGAGAAAGTTTTGTGAATGGAACACATCAGATTTTATGTTACCGTGACTGCATTTGTAGTTGCACCGGATGACGTCATAGACGTTCCACTTACAGTAAAGTAGCGCCGCGTATGAATACGTAAAGTAGTTCTGGGAGATAGTTTCATAGCCGGGGCATAACTCCTGCTCAGTGAGATTACAACAAAGGACGTCGGGGCAACTTAGGATGGCTATTTCGGAAAGGTAGTTCTAACTGCAGTGTTTTCACCAGCATTATGTTAATAAAACTATTTTCTGTGCTTAATGCAGTAAATACATGAATCCATTATTTATGAAAGTTTAATTTGAGTATTCTGTAAACGGGGAGAATATGGTAATATCGGGAACCAGTGTGTATACTTTCTCCAATTTTGAAGTTTAGAAAACTCCATCTACCGTCTGTTATTATTACTACCACGTTGCTAGAAAGTTCATGGGGAAATTGAGTACAAATTATTAAAGGATATGTATTACTTTCTCTACACGTACTGCGTACATAGTGTATAGAGAACGTCTTGTATTCCACTCAAAAATATGATACCGAGATTTCACCGGAAATACATGTTTTGTGTCTCCCTGAATCGAAAACAGCAATGTTTTGAAAAAGGTCCATGTGTGTATGTGTGTGTGCTTGTGGACAACATAGCTCAAAAACGAAAGGACCGTTAAATACCAAACTTGGTATCTTCCAAGAATGCGACTCGAAGATTTTCAAGCAAATTCCCCCACTCATAACTACTCTTTACATGGAACTTTTTTCGAAAATTTTGATTTTCTCAAAAATGGCTCTAAAGATTTTGATTAAAATATCGGATATTAAAGATATGTATATTTTGAAATTTCTGGGATAAGCCACTGAAGACTACTTTATTGTAGGTGAATTTTACGGAATTTTGCATAACTGCTAAACCGTAGGAGTTAGACAAAAACTTAATACACAAAAACTGTAGAGCACGTTAAAGCACACAATTTCTGTTATATACAATTCAATCGCTTTTGAGATATTCCTTGTTTTTGGTTTCAGCTTTGAATAACATACTTTCCTCATACAGAAATTTGTCAACTCCTATCCATACAAATGAACTTCAGTCACATAGCATCCAGCTTTTGTCTATCATTTTGATCTATTGTACCCTCTTATTTCGTTTCCACTTATAAGGAAACAAGTAATAAGACCATTTCTGCTAATATTTTTACGATTAGCATGAATTGAATAGAAGCATAAGTTTTTTTAAAATAAATTGTGGCAGAGATGTAGAGAAAGTCATGTGAATGGAAAACATCAGAATTTGTTTCTATAATGTCTACTTAATACTCAGATAAATAAAGTATTGCATTTCCAAAAAAGTCTGATGTGTTCCATTCACATAACTTTCTCTACATCTCTGCAACAAACTATTGTTAAATAGCTTATGCTTCTATTGACTCCAATTCAAAAACGATCAACTCCACAAAAACTGTATGTAACATGAATTGCGTATTTTAACATGCTCTACTTTTTTGTGTGGAAGTTTTTGGCCTATCTGTTACAGTTTAGTAGTTTTGTGAAATCCAACAAAATTCATCCAGAATAAAGAGGTGTTCAGAGACTATTCCCAGGAAATACATGAATACACATTTTATTTGTTATGTAAATATCTTTAATATATTGTATTTTAATCAAAATTGTAAGAGCCAATTTTGAGAATATCTAAATTTTCGATTTTTTCCATGTAAATGTAGTTGGGGGTTGGAGAATTTTCTTGAAAATCTTCATGTCGCATCTTTGGAAAGTATCGTTTCGTAATTGGCTTACCCTCCCCGTATTTGTAGGACCTATACCCCCCTGGGACTTACAAGCCAATGCCTAGGGGTCAGAAGCCTGTCGGGTAGCCAACGGCACGAAACCACAGAATGTTACGAGGGGCATGAACACTAGGAAGTGGATAATATGAAACGTAAGCGAAATTGATCTTAGAAAATGTTATGATGGAGCAATTGGTGGAATGAATGGCGGGGGAAACCGGAGGATCCGGATAAAATCCGCCCTCACGCCGCTTCGTCCACCGCAAATCACACAAGTGGGGGATCGAAGGTACTCAACTTAAATACCAAGTTGTTGGTATGGAATTTTTGGGTGCAATACAGTATCTTCTCTATACACTATACGTGTAGAGAAAATAAAACGAATCTCGTGGTTAACTTCAACGCAGGAAAGGAAGCAACGCAGAGCTTTGTGTCAGGATTTGAACCGCCTCGAGTGAAAGTGATTTTGTGAGGTGACGCCTTTTAGGAGAGAGAGAGAGAGGGAGAGAGAGTGTGTGGACACAGGTGTGTAAAATGGTGAGGTTTCTGTCGACTGGACGCAGATTAGTTAAACGAGAAAAGACAATGTAACTTCGGGGCTTAGAGAAACGGTGCTCGTAATCCTTTGGCTTTTGTGAAAGACAGTTTGTAAAGACCATTTAAAAGATGGTCGTATACGGACCTGAAACTATTTCTTGTTTCGATTCATTAAGCCTCAGGAGGCACTATTTCATTTGTACTTAACGAGAATCTCTCTTTGATGCTCAGAAAATACGAGGGTTGGGGCAAAAGTCATGGCAGCTATTTATTTCCTTGAAGATAGCATGCGGTTGGAAAATGTGACATGTTCAGACGAAATGACAAGATGCTAACTACATGTGTGGACAATGAATAGCACTGAATATCGTAACACACTAATTTATTACGGTAGTACGCAGGGCAATTTGTCCTTCAAGATGCAAAAGAATGACAACACAGTTGACATGACAAATCTGGGCCTAAAGACCCTCAAAGTAGTCCCCTGCTACTGTCACCACTCGCTGTCTACGATGTGGGAGGCGCTGAATATCACAGTCGCAGCATTTGCCGCACCATGTGTGAATCGGGTCATCTGTTCGCGCACAGCATTAGCAAAGTCCTCTCGTGTCGCAATCCGCCTACCATGTAGTGGTTCCTTAATCTTTCAAATGAGATCAAAGTCACAGGGCGAAATGTCGGGAGAGTACGGTGGGTGCTCCAATTCTTCTCCAAGTGACTTCCATCTCGCACGACACTCACCAACCGATTGATTTCACAGCCCTCGCTGCGTTACTACCAACTATCACAGAGATATATCTTGTTCTGCATACACACTATGCCTGCAGAACTTCCACACGACACATATACGTTTGTGATCCGTTCACATATCTATAAGGAGAAGACTAGTTGCCATGACTTTTGCCCCAACCCTCGTAATAAACCCCCAAATGAGTATCCAAAAACTTCAAATGTAAACTCAATTCAATAAAATTGATTGTGTTATATTCACATAAGTTTCTTCACCTATGCTGCAGAAACGTACAGTGTGTCTGTAAAAATATTGTCTTACTCCAAATTCCACCACCTAGTCTTGGATAATCGATTTTAGTGACATTGGTGACACTCCAAGGAAAAATCTTATGTGTACCATTCACAAGACTTCCTCTATATCCCTGCAACAAAATGTTCTTAAAAACTTATACTTCTATTTACTTTATGCTAATCAGAAAAAATTAGCAGAAATAGTCTTATTACTTGCTTCCTTGTACGTAGAAGCGAAATAAGGGAGTACCATAGGTTTTAATGTCAAAAGCTAGTTGCTATGTTAATGAAGTTCCTTTGTTTATATGGATAGGAGTTTCAATTTTAAAATACTTAAACTGTTATCATGCGGGAACTTGCCAACTTCTGACCATACAAAGAGACGAATTTCAATTCCATAGTAACCAGCTTTAAAAATAGTTGACTATCGCTTCGAAATGGAAATAAGTTATTTATGGACGCTTTTTAACAATTGAGATTCTCAGCGTCCCACACTGTTTCAGAGGCATCTTTATCAGGCTTGAGGTTCTTTTACGTGCCGTAAATATACGACAGGGGAGCAACGGTTTTATTTTCCTTACGAAGGAAACCCTGTTTCGGGCTTTACGCCCGAGAAAGTCCATTGTCCTCCGCCAGGTTTGATCCCGCGACCTTGGGTATATCATGGTAACCATGTAACTATCGATTCATCCTAATATATTCCCTTATTTCCCTTCTGCTTATAAGGAATTAAGTATTAAAACCAATTCTGATAAAGCTAATCTCGATTGACATAAAACAGAAGAATAAACTTTTAAAGAATAATTTGTTACAGAGATGTAAAGAAAGTCATGTGAATGGAACACATCAGATTTTTAAGTTAGGAGAACTGGGGAAAAGTCTTAGTCAGGTTAGGTTAGGAGAACTGGGGAAAAGCCTTAGTCAGGTTAGGTTAGGAGAACTGGGGAAAAGCCTTAGTCAGGTTAGGTTAGGTTAGGTTAGGAGAACTGGGGAAAAGCCTTAGTCAGGTTAGGTTAGGTTAGGTTAGGTTAGGTTAGGTTAGGTTAGGTTGGGTTGGGTTGGGTTGGGTTAGGAGAACTGGGGAAAAGCCTTAGTCAGGTTAGGTTAGGTTAGGTTAGGAGAACTGGGGAAAAGCCTTAGTCAGGTTAGGTTAGGTTAGGAGAACTGGGGAAAAGCCTTAGTCAGGTTAGGTTAGGTTAGGTTAGGTAAGGTTAGGAGAACTGGGGAAAAGCCTTAGTCAGGTTAGGTTAGGTTAGGTTAGGTTAGGTTGGGTTGGGTTGGGTTGGGTTGGGTTGGATTGGGTTGGGTTGGGTTAGGAGAACTGGGGAAAAGCCTTAGTCAGGTTAGGTTAGGTTAGGTTAGGTTAGGAGAACTGGGGAAAAGCCTTAGTCAGGTTAGGTTAGGTTAGGAGAACTAGGGAAAAGCCTTAGTCAGGTTAGGTTAGGTTAGGTTAGGTTAGGAGAACTGGGGAAAAGCCTTAGTCAGGTAGGATGATTGTTCGGTATATGAACGTAGGCCTTCACATGCCCGTGCCTTTATCTTAACGACTTCGGCTAGACCTGTCGGCAGATTATCATAAAATAAAATCCTTAATGTAATTCCTAATACAACACAAAACACACAAGTGCTATTGACTTGAATGCAGAAGCTCGAGTAAACATTTCTTTGCCACTAATCCCCCAGGACATGTTAACACGGAATTCTTCTCAAAAGAATCTTGCAGAAGTTTTTCTCTGATTTTGCTGGAAGCAGCTTAGCAGAAGAAAATATTTATTTCAATGCCGGGAGAAAAACTTCCATGGAATTTATATTGGAAATGTTTCAATGTTCTTTTTCGTTAGCGCTAAAGTTGTTTCAAAGAGTAGATTAAGAGAAGATGCATCATTTTAAAGTTGCTTTTTCAAGAATATAAAAGAACAAGAGGGCGTTCTAAAGAGACTAACCAAGAAAACGAAAGAGTTAAGAGAAATATGTATCTTTATTACTTTCTCTATACGCACTATGTGCATAGTGTATAGAGAATGTATTGCACTCCACCAAAAATTCGATACCGAGATTTCACCGGAAATATATGTTTTAGAGTCCCCTGTACCCAAAAAAAGTATTTTCAGAAAAAGGTCCGTGTGTCCGTGTGTGTCCGTGTGTCTGTGAACACGATAACTCAAAAACGAAAAGTCGGTAAAATACCAAATTTGGTATTTAAGTTTAATATCTTCCAGGGATGCGACACGAAGATTTAGAGAAAAATCCCCCAGCCCCAACTAACCTTTACATGGAACTTTTTTCAAAAATTTTGATTTTCTCAAAAATGGCTCTAACGATTTTGATTAAAATTTCGTATATTAAAGATATTTACCTGATAAATAAAATGTATATCTTGAATTTTCTAGGAATAGCCTCTGAAGAGTAATTTATTCTGGATGAATTTTACTGAATTTTGAATAACTGCTAAACCGTAAGAGATGGACAAAAAGTTAACCCACAAAAAATGTAGAGCACGTTAAAACACACAATTTATGTTATATACATTTTTTTCGTGAGTTCGTCGTTTTTGAGACATTCCTTATTTTTGGTTTCTGCTATGAAAAACTTATACATTCCTCATATAGGAACTTGTCAACTCCTATCCATAAAAACAAAGGAACTTCATTGACATAGAAACCAGCTTTTGACTATTATTTTAACCTATGGTAGTCCCTTATTTCGCTTTTACTTACAAGGAAGCAAGTAATAAGACTATTTCGGCTCATTTTTTTCTGATTAGCATAAAGTAAATAGAAGTATAAGCTTTTTAAAAATAATTTTTTGCAGGGATATAGAGAAAGTCATGTGAATGGTACACATCAGATTTTTCAGAATTGTTGACATAAATCAATACATTTAGTCGTGACTTTCTAACTTTTCAGTATTCTTACTAAACAGGATTTTTCTCCCTGTGTAAAATAGGCCTATCTTACCTTAACCCTCATTGGTGTGAATTTTTGTCCACCTAGGCAGAATAAATAAGATAACAATAGATATTTGTCAATTATTTGTGGCAGTAATATATGTATATGTCCCCAATAATGATGCCTCAGCTAATGTGTTCTATTCACATGACTTTCTCTTGCTGTTCCACAAACAAACTTTCCTTACAAAAGAATCTTTTAAATATGTCATGCTAATCGAGATATATATTATCAAAAATTGTATTATTACTTGCTTCTATGTATTTAGAAGTTAAATAAGGAAAATGCACTAGGCTATAGGGTTAGTTAAATCGTTTAAAAGCCCATCGCTGCGTGAAACAATTGAAATTCGGTTTCCTTTTGCATTCGTGAAAGTAAAATAAAAGAGATATTAAGAAAGTTAACTTCCCGCTGGTAAAAGGATTAAGTAATTTAAAACTGAAACCAATAACAAGAATATCTCAGAAACGGTCAACTGTACAAAAAATGTGTATGATATAAATTCTATGTTTTAATGAGTTCTGCAGTTTGACGCAGGATTTAGTGTTAAGTAAACCAAGTCGAGAGAAAATGGAACAATACCGCCCTACAAGAATGTTATAAAATAATAAAACAAATAGTTTCGCAAAATAAGCCAAAGAATTGTATGTATAAAATGGCAGCGTGACGTCATCGCCTCACGATACGCACGAAATTAGCATGAAATGGAGTGCTTTTAGGAAATTAACATTGCCAAGGTTATGTAAAGTTTACAACATATTATAATGCATAATATATAGCTATAAAATGGTGCTTAGAAAAACATAATTATAATAAAATAGAATCAAAAGCAGTAATGTGGAAGAAGGAGAAGAATAATAAAAAAGTAAACAGCTATACGATGCTATAAATTGTTTATACTGGTAACAAAGCATAAGAATAGAGTGAAACGAAATATTATTTATGAAATATTAGCTATTTATAAGAACATTTTCATGCAAATTATATAAATGCATTAATTTTAAATCATTATGGATGCATAAAAATGTGTTATAAATTAGTATTTTACGAAATGTAAATAAGGAAATCTGTTGTTCCCATGGAGACAGCAGATCACAATGTATAAAACATTGACCTTCAACTATTGTGCATATGTGTAAAACTTAATGAGCTTCCGGGACGCAGTCAATGAGAGAGACGCCAGGGATAAGGACGTAAAGAGTTAATCTCGCCAATCGAGACCTCTTATGTGACGATTAAGTAAACATTATAGTATTGTATTACATAACAAGAAGACATTGATTGTAAGTAAACATCATACTGTATATAGGTGACACAGTTGTCTGAAAAGAGGATTCTGTTAAAATAGCATGCCTTAACGTGCCACATTGTTTGGAAAGTTAACGAATAAAAGTTCACATATATCAAGAAATCTTTAAATTCAATTCATTTATTATCACATCCTACCATCCAAGCATGGAGGTTAAGAATTTCGTACTCACAGACTAAAGCTAGCTGGAAATTACAGAAAACGTGGCAAAGCAGTACACTATAAGAAATCTGCTGCCGATAAATAAACTAAACGGCTCTAACAATTAAGTCTGGCGCAACTACCCAATTACAGTTTCGCCAACAGTAAGAGCTGCCAACTTCTTTTAAACAGTGGCAAATTCAAACATTTAAAAACAGATTTAAAACACCAATCCACAACTTACTCACCACCCGAGGACCTTAAATCCGCCCAAGTTTTGTGTAGTAACTTTATACCTATCTATCTTCACTGTTTACTAGTTATAAGATTCTTTCAGTATGAAGAGATATTCAGAGTCTATTCCCAGAAAATTCAAGATATACATTTCATTTCTCATGAAAATATCTTGCACATATGATATATTATTAAAAAAACCAGATGTGATATATTCACATGACTTTCTCTACATCTTTGCAACAAATTATTGCTAGAGAGCTTATGCCTCGACTTGCATCATACTAATCAAGAAAAAATTAGCAGAAATAGTCTTATCACTTGCTTCCTTGTAAGTAGAAGCGACATAAGGGAGTACCATAAGTTAAAGTGATAGTCAAAAGCTGGTTGCTATGTGACTGATGTTCCTTTGTTTGTATGGACAGAAGTTGATAAATTCTCGTATGAGAAAAGTATAGATTTTTTTAAAGCTGAAACCAATAACAAGGAATATCTAAAAAATGATCGACTCCACGAAAAAAAATGTATATATCATAAATTGTGTGTTTCATCATGACATACATTTCTTTTGTTGTAAGTTTTTGTCTATCTCTTACGGTACATTATGTTATGGAAAACTCAGTAAAATCATCCAAAATAAAGAAGTCTTTTGATGCTATTCCAAGAAAATTCAAGATATACGTTTTATTTGTCGTATAAATAACTTTAATATATGATATTTTAATCAAAATTGTTAAAGCAATTTTTGAGAAAATCAAAATTTTCAAAAAAAGTTCCATATAAAGGGTAGTTTGCGGTACCGGGATTTTATTTGAAAACCTTCGTGTCACATCCTTTGAAAATACCAAACTTAAATAGCACAGATACAGACATTTGTCTATTTTTTTCATTTAGGGTATCTCAAAACATGTATTTCAGGTGAAATCTTGGTATCGAATTTTTGGGTGTATTAGGATATCTTCTCTAGACATTATGTACATAGTACGTGTAGAGAAAGTAATAATTTGTTGCAGAGATGTAGAGATCATACAGGCGATCTAAAACGTGAATTTATAGTAAAACCTCGGTATAGAATTTTTGGGTGGAGTGCAATACCTTGTCTATGTACTAAGCAGAGAAAGTAAAAAGGAAGATTTAAGAGAAACAGCTGATGATCGAATGGATAAGCATTACCTCATGTTAATGAAACAGGCCTTAATGGACGTGTGGGTAGGGAAAATAGTGATTATATTGTTGGAACCTGGGGAAAGCATACGATGCCAAAATGGAGGTAGGTTAATTGAAATCTGAGGAGCAAGACTGTGTATTTGTAATAAAATGTATAAAAATAAATACACTTTCAAATACACCTAATTTAACCCTTAATTCCATGGTGTTACACATTTACAATAAAACACTACAAAAATGCAATAAAGATGATTAATGAAAGCTTTTTGTGTTTTACCAATTACGCAAGCCTTCAGCAATAACATTATACTTAGCCATAGCTGATGTATTGTAAAAATATTAATGCTGTGCTGTTTTCCTTTTCTTTTACTTTCTCTACACGTACTATGTACGTAGTGTATAGAGAACGTATTGTATTACACCAAAAAATCCGAGATTTCACCGGAAATGCACGTTTTGGGTCCCCTGAATAAAAAAGGAATTTTTGGAACAAAGTGCCTGTGTGCATCTGCCTGTCTATCTGTCTGTCTGTGGACAATCTTAGAATTTAAATGTGATACGAAGATTTTCAAGAACCATTTACTTGGAAATTGTTTCGAAATTTTTTATTTTCTCAAAAATGGCTCTAAATATTTTGAATAAAATGTTGTATATTAAAGATATTTACCTGACAAACATAATGTATATCTTGAATTTTCTGGGAATAGCCTCTGAAGACTACTTTATTCTGGATTAATTATGCATAACTGCTAAACCGTAAGAGATGCACAAAAACTTACTCTACAGAAAATGTAGCTCGCGATAAAACACACAATTTATATCATATGCATATTTTTCGTGGATTTGATCATTTTTAAGATATTCTTGGTTTTTCATTTCTGTTTTGAAAAACATACTTTTCTCATACAGGAATTTGTTAAGTCCTGTCCATACAAACAAAGGAACTTCAGTCATATAGCAAGCAGCTTTTGGCTTTCACTTTAACCTATGGTACTCCCTTATTTCGCCTCTACTTACAATAAAGCAAGAAATAAGACTACCTCTGTAATGTTATAATGATGAAGTAAATAGAATAATTTATTGCAGTGATATAGAGAAAGTCATGTGAATGGAACACATCAGATTTTTTTTTGTAGTGTTCAACACCCGCTTTTACTGCTACGGCACCGCAGGCGGTGACACTGATGATACATAAATGAAGATGGAGCACCGGTGGAATGTAATGGCGAGCCCATGCTTTTTTCCGCTACAAATCTCACATGTGGTCGCTTGGGATTGAGCCCGAATCGTCTAGGTGAGAGGTAAGTGGTCTGACCACTTGGCCACGGCGCGGCCCGGATCATTTTGTGTGCGGATGCAGCAGTAATTCTGGTCTCATGAGCTTTCTTGTTATTTGGGAACATATTGTCAGATGTACATGAGAAGCTGTGCAGGTTCCGAGAGTTAGTTATCACGTGACAGAGGTATTAAGTAAGCCCTATGCGCATATAAATTAAGGTCAGCTGCTTAAAGTGCAGCAAGTATGTGGCATAAATTAATTTGGCGGGAACCTCCCCAGCTGATTACAGGAATATTGAGAAGGTTCGGTCAGAGAAGGCGCTTCTTGACTCACTCCCCAGATCACAAACTGGCCCAAAGTTAGCCTAGCTGTTATACAGGATCTTTCAACTTGAATAAAACACGTTCTATAAATGATAGAGGTTTATTTATTTTTACTTTATCTACACGTAATATATACATAGTGTTTAGAGAAGGTACTGCATTCCACCCAAAAATTCGATACCGAGATTTCACCGGAAATACATGATTTGGGTCCCCGGGAATCCAAAAAAAAAAAAAAAAAAAAAAAAAAATTTTACAACAAGGGCCGTGTGTGTGCATGCATCTGTGTGTGAGTGTGTGTGTGTATCTTTGGACAGCACGATTACCATGCCAATGTCATATACCCAAGGTCGCTGTAAAAATCCTTGGCATGGCTTCCTTCGGAAGGGAATTAAAGCCGTTTGTCCCGTGTCGTAGATTTACGGCACGTAAAAAAAACTTCAAGCCTGATAGAGAGGCCTCTGAGCAAAATTAGGTGGTCTTTCGCGCCCAATTTAGAATGGACGCTGAAAGCCACAGTAGTTAAAGAGCGTCCATAAATAACACGCAATTTACATATTTTTTTAGCTCAAAAACGAAAAGACCGTTGACTGCCAAACTTAGTATTTAAGTTTGTTATCTTTCAAGGATGCGACACGAAGATTTTCAAGGAAATCCCTCCACCGCAAACTACCTTTTACATGGAAAAAATTTCGAAAATTTTGATTTTATAAAAATGAATCTAAAGATTTTGATTAAAATCTCTTATGTTTAAGGTATTTACATGACGAATAAAATGCATATCTTCAATTTTCTGGGAATGGCCTCAAAAGACCTCTTTATTCTGGATGATTTTATTGAATTTAGCATAACTGGTAAGCCGTAGGAGATAGACAAAATCTTACAACACAAAAAAAATGTAGATGACAAAACACACAATTTAGGTTATATACTTTTTTCGCGAGTTGAGCGTTTTTTATATATTCCTTTTTATTGGTTTCAGCTTTCAAAAACGTACTTTTCTCATACAGGAATTTGTCAACTCCTGTCCATACAAGTAAAGGAACTTAGTCACATAGCAACCAGCTTTTGACTATCACTTTAACCTATGCTACTCCTTTATTTCGCTTCTACTTACAAGTAATAAGAGTAAAGTTCTTTATCAGTTAATTGATAAGTTTATACTATTTGATGAAGAATCAAAAACTAAAAATAAATTAGTTATCATTTTCAGAATGAGGTTTTAGTTATTACTTTAATTGGAGGAAGAGAAGTTCTTTTATTGTGTCTTTATGAAAATATAATATAAATTTTGAGCACCAAAAATTCTATTCATAAAGATTAATTTTTATAAGGATTAAAAATAATAAAGATGAGGATGTGGTCGTCTCCTTAGCGCGGGAGACCTGGGTTCGATTCCCAGTACCGGCGTGGGGATTTTTCCCCCGCTGGGAGACCTGGACCGGGGTGCACTCAGCCTCGTGAGGTCCCTGGGGGGCCAATTGAGGAGCTACTTGATGGAGAAGTAGCGGCTCCAGGTCGTGAGGACCGCATTAACCGGCCGGGAGGGGCTCGCGGCGCTGACCACGTCTCACCTTCCAATACTGCACCCCATCCATGACGTCTATAGTGGACCGAGATGGGGGACGCAGCGGCCGGGCAGTAGGCCAAGGTTCCCCGTGAGCTGTCGTGCCATGGAGTTATGTAATAGCTTGAATTAAAAAAAAATTAATTAAGCTTCAGTGGAGTATATATTTTTATTGGGAGATAGCAACGCTATTTCTGCTAATAAGTAGTAAATATAAGCATAAGGTTTTTAACAATAATTTGTTGCAGAGATGTAGGTCATGTGAATGGAAAACATGGAACACATCATGGATTTTTTAAATATATTGCAGCAATTTGTGAAGTTGAAATTTGTTTTTAGTTGAATATATATCAGGGTTAACGTGCTGATGTTATCACACGCACTGTAATTTGATACCCTTATCATATTTACATCGAGATTAAATCTTAAATATTACAGCATGCCCTGTGCGAACACACGCACACACAAACCACTAAATTACCTTCACAAAATGCGCGATAGCGAGTGTGTAAACAAGTAAATCCGCAGCTGTAATATTGCACGGGATTATCCATTTGAGTCCACTGTCAACAAACATTAATTAATACTTACGTCACTAACGGTGTAACTCGTACTAAAATCCATATCTGATATCCGCACTTTTTGGTACAAAGTTTCGTGTCGTACATGTAGCAAAGGATGAGCAGAGACGCAGGTAATTAATTTCTTGTTGGTTTTTCTCCCCACAGGGGCACGAGTGGGATTGATATTGATTTACGGCGAGTGGATATAGACCAATGTCCACTTCCACAGGGCTCCACGCAGCTCAACATTTTTGCAGCCTCGGACAAATGCAAAAAGCGCACCACAGAGGTAAGTACTAAAACATCCTAAATTAAAAGTGTATAATCCTCTTGTAAAAGGCATTAACATTCACAAAATTAAGGATAAAAATAAAGAAAGTACCCTAAAAACATAACATAGCAAATATTTAGAAATTAAAGGATTTTTGACGGCGCCGTGGCCGAATGGTTCGATCCTCAGCACCCGCATATGCGATTTGTGGTAGTCGAAGCGGCATCTGGGCCCACCTGTTCCCCTTACATTGTGGCGGTAACGTGGTTACGCGTTCGTATCCCGGATGCAGGTTTTGGGTGTTAGGATTTTTACTAGCTCAGGATTTTTACTAGCATGGAAACTCTTTCAGGGTGTGGTACGACACAAGTGCTTTATTCATTTAGTTTGGCGTTTTTACGCCGTCGAACACACACGCAACCCTCCTAAATTTCCTACTGTGAAACTACACAATACCCGACCGCGACTATTATTGCTTATTAACTTTTATGTAGTGATTTTTTCCGTACTCTGGTCTGTATTAAAATAATTATTTTCCCACACGATTAAAGGTAGTCTGTCCGGCTCCACCACGGACCCTACATTTCACATCTTGGTTCTACCGATGTTCTCCGCCAAGTGCCTCAAGTGTCGCCTGGCCAGCGGGAGCATTGTTTTCTGTCCCGTTTTGTTCCCCTCGGGCCATAGATTGCTAGATTGTCGACTCCGTGGTGGGGGTAAGGGGTCGAATAGGGCGCTTTTTAAAACCTTTCGCACGGGCGTTGTGAGAACTAACATAGCGTCGATAACATAACCAACTTCTACATCGACCGAGCGTGTGATTCTGTACCCTCCCTTCCCTCGCGTATTCAACGCAGGAATTATCTACCGAACTTCTTTCGGAGTCCCATCTCACGCACCAATGAATTGTTACCGAACATTTCCAAATAGCTGATTTAATATTTCTGTGTGAGAAATTGAAAAGTGCGGTAAATTATTCATTGTGCCCGAGATGTGACTTAGAAAGAAGTTCGGTAGCTAATTCCTGAAAATAATCAGCAAGAAGAAATTCACGTTTAACTTAACTTTTTTCTGCTGCATACAACAAATTAGATTTTTTTTTTTATATAATCAGATGAGAAGCACAGTATTTATGTGAAATTGGGATTGTGCAGAAATATACATGTTTCATCCTTTCATTGAGTAGAATTAAAATCCTGTTTGATATATAGCACATCAATTATAAGTTCACATTGAATTAATGCATTCTGTAAAGGGAAGGGATGCCAACAAGGTTAAATGTAATGCAATTGTTTTGTACATAGCAAGTTAATAATAATAACATTGATAAATTCCATTAAAAACTAGTGTAAAAAACAGCATAGATGCACACATAAAAATTCTAAATGAAGATAGGATAACAACTATGCACAAAAAAACAGCACCACCTGTTTCAAGAAGTAAACAAAAGTGTTTTGTTAATGCTTGTATTAATGAATTAAGTTTTGAATAGCAGCAGCTCCATTACAATGTATACACATAAACGTTTTTTGCATAAGATTACAGAAGTTCCTCAGAGAGGGACCTCAAATTTGAAACTCTCTCCTGTAGTATTAACGTTTTAGCAGCACCTTTAACAGTTGTGCATGAGACAATGTCAGCAACTAGTGGCATAACTTTTATCAATCATACTATTTGTGCATTCTTGTAATAACTTTGGTTAAAATGTGTATCTTTCACAAATACAGAAAAAGGAAATTATTACAATTAAAATAACATATACTGCACAATGAAAATAAGAAAGTAGTAAAATGCACCATTTGTTTTAAAATTTACTTGTATTTACAACACAAGGAATACTAGACTCTTCAGTTTCTGAGACCAAATATCTTGCATGGTAATCAACACTGAAAAAGAAAACATGTAGTTTTAGAAACAAAATTTAAAACTCCAATATATCTTGTTGTATGACAAATTTGATATTCTCTCTGTCAAGTGAAGCATCTTTTTGAGTACATATCCCAATTTATATTGGTAACAGTTTAAGCAATGCTGCTTCAGCTCTTTGCTTAGCATATATTTCTCAGGCTGCAGGACTCGACAGAATGTGTGCCATATAAGCAACTGAGGGAATGATTACAGTCTCAAAGTGAGAATACTGCACATTTCATTTATGCCAAGAGTGAGGGATTTGCAATTGCAACAGTTTCATTTCAATGCACATAGCTCCTGTGGAACAAAGTCTGGCATAAAATAAAGCTGATATGACTCTTATAGTTTGTAACATTACAAAACTGAAGATTATTATTCAATAGGAATGGCAAACAAACCACACTAAAATATCAGTGCCCATATCTTCCCTTCATATATATTGTCTTTATATGAATTGGATGAATGCAATTGCAAGTAAAACAGAAAAACGTCCATTCCACACAATAATACAGGAGTTGAACATTAAGGTAATAACAATGAGTCACAAAAGCCTTGGCTATTGAAGCACTGAGCTGACATCATTGTAATAATTTATTTTCAATTATGTTAGAATTATGTTCGGAAGCCATATGCAACAATAGCTGTGTGTATAATTTGTGCAGTTTCATCTCAGAATAAATATAAAAGATTGTGTTAAATTAATTAATCAGAGAATAATTTCTGCTCAAAATATCAGGCCAAAAATGGAGTAGAAACTCCTTGATTATGAAAATGTTTAATTCCATACTACCAATTAATTTGCATCTATAATAGCTGTAAAGTAAAAGCAACAATTCCTTGTTTTATATTTATAAGTAATTACTTAAAATTGTGCAGTGTTTACAAACTTAAATCACACTAATTTTACTGTGATATATTTATAGATATACCAAAGGATTCTTTAAGCAGTTTATTTCACATTGATATATTTATGTCATTGATGCACAAGTTTGACCTAGTTAGTGCAAATTTTGCATTTTGTAATAATTAGCTGGCCACATCATTACAAACATAAAAACTCATATCCAAGCAACTCGCCCAAAGTAATAATTAGCTGGCCACATTATTATAAACACAAAAATTCATATCTAAATAACTCGCCCAAACAACTCGCCCAAAAGTAATAATTAGCTTGCCACATTATTACAAACACAAAAATTCATATCCAAACAACTCGCTCAAAAGTATTAATTAGCTTGCCACATTATTACAAACATAAAAATTCATATCCAAACAACTCGCTCAAAAGTATTAATTAGCTTGCCACATTATTACAAACACAAAAATTCATATCCAAACAACTCGCTCAAAAGTATTAATTAGCTTGCCACATTATTACAAACATAAAAATGCATATCCAAACAACTCGCTCAAAAGTATTAATTAGTTTGTCACATTATTACAAACATAAAAATGCATATCCAAACAACTCGCTCAAAAGTATTAATTAGCTTGCCACATTATTACAAACATAAAAATTCATATCCAAACAACTCGCCCAAAAGTAATAATTAGCTTGCCACATTATTACAAACATAAAAACTCATATCCAAGCAACTCGCTCAAAAGTAATAATTAGCTTGCCACATTATTACAAACATAAAAATTCATATCCAAACAACTCGCCCAAAAGTATTAATTAGTTTGCCACATTATTACAAACATAAAAATTCATATCCGAGCAACTCGCCCAAAAGTATTAATTAGTTTGTCACATTATTACAAACATAAAAATTCATATCTGAGCAACTCGCCCAAAAGTATTAGTTAACTTGCCACATTATTACAAACATTTGTCACTGCATGATAAAGGAAAAAAGTTGTAAAAATTCATAACCAAGTAACTCACCCTAAGATATTAATTAGATAACAAGATTATTATTGGGCAGACATGATGACTATGACATGATACAGCTAAATTTATTTTCTGATTCTTATAATACATTAGAAACAAAGCAATGCTATTGAAATGAAAAAAATTAAAAATAATTAATTCAGGTGAGTTTACCAACATTTCCAGCACACTTTACGTATCTACACGCCAAAAGAAATTAAGGAAACAAATTAAGTGATCATACCTTAACAATTCACCTCACTTATTCTATATTAATGTTTTTCCAATGTAGATAACGCATACTGAAGCAAAGCAAACAACACAAAGTAGCCTTTCTGAACCACTGAGGTTTACAGATTGATACCCAAAATGTGTGCAGCCAAATTAAAACAGCCCAGACTGATGGTTTTTAAGTGTGTTTAAAGCAACCTCATATTATAAATTTACTGCATGTAAAAGAACTTCTCATGATGAAATTCTGGCACACAGGTAGTACTAGTATCCTGCAATTGATAGCATCATTGACAAAAGACTGTTTAAAAACATTATTTTTGTCAAATGTATTTAGGCTACCCTGAAACAAATGACAGAAAACTGTGCAAATATATGCTTATATATCATTCATCAGCATTTCATAATATGATTTAAATTGTTTAATGCAAGAAAAGTATTGTAAATAATATGTGCATTGAATGTAAATTTATACAAGTTTGTACTGAAATGCCAACTCACATTTAATTACAAGATGGCCGAGGTAAACAGTCAATTATTCATAAGAGTCTGCAATGCTGTATGCGGTTAGTTTAAGTTATATAACGAATGTCAAGTATACACTCCAGGAAAAAGGGGCAAAGTTGGTGGTTATGGTTAAGATAAAAACATTGCTCCAAATCTGACATGGTTTCATTAAGAATTATATGTATAGTGTACACAATACTTAATTTTGTAGTGAATTATTCTTCCGCGTGAGAATATGAAAATGTGTCGTTTCACAAAGTTATTACAACCAAGCGGCAGCATTTTTCAGGTTAGGTAATGACTTGATTCTTTATTCCTGTGTTGTTCTGTAAGCTTCTTACCTTTCAGTATAATTTGGGAAACGAAACAATTTAATTCCCCTAATCCTCCCTCTAGCAGGACAACCTCAAAAGGCAATATTTTCTTTCTGAAGACTTTGTGCATATTACAGTTATGAAATTACCGGCACGTTAAATCTTTTTCAAATTCAAATCATCAAGTCATCAAGATGGCCAACATTGTACTAGGAAGCAGACTGCCAATATGGGCTATTGTTTCACAGTCCTGTTACGTAATGTGTGAATAAATGGAATTAATTGATACTAAGTCCCATCTAAGTCCTATCTTTATAATTTTATTTCGGAATTTTCCTTTATTTACCCCACACTAAAATGTATCCATATTAATGACCATTGGTACCACTAAATCATTTTATACTTCCGCTGAACTCTGGTAGAAAGAGACATCTATTGACAGCAGTACAAGATAATTTTGGTGTGCAGCGCTCGAAATGTCACCTTTCGAGCCAGTTTTTGTTGGAACCTTGACTCGACACCGGAAGTCCCTATTCCAGTTGACAGGCACTGCCTCGAGCAGTGTATTCTCACCCACTTCGGGTGAATGCCCTACCCTAACGGTATACGGTGCTACCAGCTTGTCACAACTCGGCTACTTATACGTGTTTGAAATCTTTCTTCCCTTCCCATTGTCAATGTACATTTATATTTCCCTTGTTTATATAATTTATATTATTGGCTATGATTTATCTTTCCTCTTCGCCCCGTGACAAGACATGTACTGTCTCATCCCCCGACACACATTCCACCAAACATAATTTCGCTTGCATTTCATATCATCCACTTCCTCACGCTCAGCCTGGCGTTTCGTGCCGTTGGCTCCCTGACAGCCTTCTAACCCCTAAACAGTCACTTGTAAGTCACGTGGGGATGTCATTCCTACATACGGGGAGGGTAAGTGGACTACGAAAGAAAGAAAAGGGATTTATACCAGGAGGCCCAACTGCCCCGTGTGCAGATATTCCTTCGTGCGTTAAAGGAGTTGCAGAACTCGACGGGACAATTACAAGTTAAAACTGGCCAGTGGGTAACTAGTGAGAGATACCTTCGTTTTACTCGTTAAAATGAAACGAAATGGCGTTTTATCTTTAACTACTATGGTTTTCAGCACCTCATTCAATGCTGGGCGTGAAAGCCCTAATGGCGACTTACAATATTGTAAATATTCATAGTATAGCCAACTCGTTTTAATTTAATTGTTTTTCACAGAAGCCGTAGTTCAAATCCCGGCTATGGTGTTGAATTCTTCAGTCTGACTACCTATCCAACCTCTGCATTGCATATGGCATGTGTGAAAATCAATTAAAATGTACATTATATATATATTTATTCAATTTCTAAAATATTAGTCCTATTTTACAATTGTACATTATGACTAGTTGTAAACAATGTGTACTTCTAAATAATAACAGTTAATATTAAGTATAAATGCTACAACAAAAGAATTAACAGTAATCTAAATAGACAAATAATAAAAATAGGAAGATATTCATTGGAAATATCAAATAGTTATTTATAAAACTGTATTAAGTCATTTAAATATATTGGGAAGTGTAGGTAATTATGTATAATGAATTAAATATATTATTGATAACGTTTTAAACACAACACTGTTTTCTAATAATGTGCTGTAATGGTGGAATGAAAGATTCATCTTAGCAGTCTAAGTGCATTATTAATCTGGGCCTTTTTACTTTCTCTATACGCACTATGTACATAGAGAAGGTATTGCACTCCACCCAAAAATTCCACACCGAGATTTCAATGGAAATATATCTTTTAGGGTCCCCAATATCCAAAAAAAGCATTTTCACAAAAAGGTCCGTGTGTGTGTGTGTGTGTGTCCGTGTGGCAGTGAGTCCGTGAACACGATAACTCAAAAACGAAAAGTCGGAAAAATACCAAACTTGGTATTAAAGCTCAGTATCTTCCAGAGATGCGACACGAAGATTTTGAGAAAAATCCCCCACCCCTAACTACCTTTTACGTGGAACTTTTTTCGAAAATTTTGATTTTCTCAAAAATGACTCTAACGTTGATTATAATTTCGTATATTTACCTGACAAATAAAATGTATATTTTGAATTTTCTGGGAATAGCCTCTGAAGACTACTTTATTCTGGATCAATTTTACGGAATTTTGCGTAACTGCTAAACCGTAAGGGATGGACAAAAACTTACCAGTCAACAAATGTAGACCACGTTAAAACACACAATTTATGTTATATACTTTTTTTTTTCGTGGAGTCCGTCGTTTTTGAGACATTCCTTTGTTTTTGGTTTCTGCTATGAAAAACATATTTTTCTCATACAGGAACTTGTCAACTCCGATCCATATAAACAAAGGAACTTCATTGACATAGCAACCAGCTTTTGACTATCACTTTAACCTATGGTAGTCCCTTATTTCGCTTCTACTTACAAGAAAGCAAGTAATAAGACTATTTCTACTAATGTTTTCTGATTATCATAAAGTAGGGAGAAGTGTAAGCTTTTTAAGAATAATTTGTTGCAGGGATATAGGGAAAGTGAATATATGTGAATGTTACACATCAGATTTTTCTTTCGTACAATGTAAATAGACAGTCAAAGAGTAAGTGAATAAGATTATGTATTGGATATGAACAGCCACTGTTTTTAGGTTGAATTTTCTAGGAAGAGCCTTTAAAGTCTACTTTCCTGATCATAAATAGAAGGGATTCAGTAATAGGACCATTTCAACTTATATTTGTCTGGAGAAGTTGACGTAGAGAGAAGAATAAACTTTTGTAACCATAATTTGTTCCAGAATAGATAAAGAAATTCATTTGAGTGAAACATTTTAGATTTTTTACTTTCTCTACACGTACTATATACATAGTGTATAGAGAAAGTAGGTATTGTAGTGTACCCAAAAATTCGAGACCGAGATTTCGCCGGAAATACATGTTTTGGGTCCCCCTGAATCCAAAAAAAGCATTTATGTAAAAAGTTCCGTGTGTATGTGTCCGTATGTGTGTTTCTGTGAACAGCATAGCTCAAAATCGAAAAGTTTGTTAAATACCAAACTTGGTATTTAAGTTCAGTATCTTCCAAGGATGCGACACGAAGATTTTATGAAAATCCCCCCACCCCCAACTATCCTTTACATGGAAAATTTTTCAAAAATGTTGATTTTCTCAAAAATGCCTCTTACGATTTTGATTAAAATATCGTAAATTAAAGATATTTATGTCCGAAATAAAATGTATATCTTGAATTTTCTGGGAATAGCCTCTGAAGACTACTTTATTCTGGGGGAATTTTACAGAATTTTGCATCACTGGCAAACCGTCAGAAATGGACAAAAACTTAAGCAACAGAAAATGTAGAGCTCGTCAAAACACACAATTTATGTTATATACATTTTTTTGTGGATTGGTTCGTGTTTGAAACATTCCCTGTTATTGGTTTCAGCTTTAAAAAGCCTGTAGGTACTTTACTCATACGGGAATTGCTTTTGATTTTGCAATCAGCTTTTGACTATCGCTTTAACCTATGCTACTCCCTGATTTCGCTTCTAAAACTATTTCTGCTAATTTTTCTCGATTAGCATGAAGTAAAATGAAGTATAAGCTTTTTAACATTGGTTTGTTGCAGAGCTGTAGAGAAAGTTATGTGAATGAAACACATCAGATTTTTTTCTAAAGTTTCTCTGAAATATTTTGATCCAATTTTTGACTAGGATCCAGTACTTTCATTACTACTATCAATTGAGATAATAAAAAGAAAACGGGGCTAATTATATTCCGTAGCGGAGACGATGGAATACATTTTGGAAATTTGCCAGTCGATGTCAGGTATGGTGTTGAATATTGTAGCTTTGCTGTGGTCGCCAAACAAATGAAGGTCTGCAGTAGGTATAACCACTAGTAATTTATTGCGTTTTTATTCATCATGATGCTATGCAGAATCAGCGAAGCAAGACCATCTATTAGCATACATTGCGTTTCCGGGTTTCAGCAAAATTGGGATAGAGCTTGAGGACTCCGATGTTAAAGTAGATACAATTTTCTATACCCAATTGAACGATGTACGTTCTATGTACATAGTGTATAGAGATGATATTGTATTGCATCCCAAAATTCTATACCAAGATTTCACCGAAAATATATGTTTAGAGGCCCCCTGAATAAAAAAATATTTTTTAGAAAAATCTATGTTACATTCACAGGTCTTTCTCTACATCGCTGTAAAAAATTATTGTTAAAACGTTTATGCTTCTGTCCACCTCATTTTAATTGAGAGAAACATTAGCAAACATTGGTCTTATTACTTGCTTCCTTGTCAGTAGAAGACACATAGGGAATACACTAGGCTAAAGCGATATTCAAATCCATGTAGTTGCCATGTATTTGAAATCCGTTTCTTTGCATTGCCAAGAAATGGCAAATTCCCATATGAGAAAAGTTTAATTGATGTAAAACCGAAATAAATAATAAAAAATGTCTAAAAAATCTTACTTTCTCTACATCCAACAAATTATTGTTAAAAAGCTAATGCTTTTATTTACTTAATGCTAATCGAGAAAAAAATAACAGAAACAGTCTTATTACTTGCTTCCTTATAAGTAGAAGCAAAATAAGGGAGTAATAGGTTAAAGCGATAGTCAAAAGCTGGTTGCTATGTGACTGAAGTTCCTTTGTTTGTACGGACAGTAGTTGACAAATCACTGTAGAGAAAAGAATAAGCTTTTTAAAGCTGACACCAAAAGCAAGGAATATCTCAAAAACAATCAACTCCACGAAAAGAATACGCATAACATAAATTGTGTGTTTTAATGTGCAATACATTTTTTGTGCCGTAAGTTTTTGTCAATCTCCTACGATTTAGCAGTTATACAAAATTCCGTAAAATTCATCCAGAGTAAAGTAGTCTTCAGAGGCTATTTCCAGAAAATTCAAGATATACATATTACTTGACAGGTAAATATCTTTAATATATGATATTTTAATAAAAATCGTTACAGCCATTTTGAGTAGATCAAAATTTTCGAAAAAAGGGGTAGTTGGGGATTTTCTAGAAAATCTTCGTGTCATATCCTTGCAAGATACCAATTTTAAATACCAAATTTGGTATTTAATGTTATTTTCGTTTTTGAGCTATGCTGTCCAAAAACACGCTCACACACATATACAAAGACAGACACACACGGACCTTTTTCCAGAAATTCTTTTTTGGATTCAGAGGGACCCAAAACACGTATTTCCGGTGAAATCTCGGTATCGAATTTTTGGGTGCATTACAATACCTTCTGTATACACTATGTACATAGAATGTGTAGAGAAAGTAAAAATGGTTAATTTTACGAAAACAAATTATGGCAAAAATTGGGTCTTTTAACGAGATCCGTATTTTTTGTCTAGTAAGTTTTTATCTATCTGTTACGATTAATCAGTTATGCAAAATTCAGGATAGTTCATCTAGAATAGAGAGCTCTTTAGGGTTTATTCCCAGAAAATTCAAAATATACATTTTATTTGTCATGTAAATATCTTTAATATACGATATTATAATCAAAATCGTTAGAGCTATTTCTGAGAAAATCGACATTTTCGAAAATATTTCCACATAAAAGGTGGTTTGGGGTGGGGTGATTTCTCTCAAAATCTTTGTTTCGTATCCTTGAAAGATGCTAAATTTAAAAATGGAGTTTGGTATTTTACCGACCTTTCGTTTCTGAGCAGTGGTCACAAACGCACGGACACACACACGCGGATCTTAATCTAAAAACCTGATGTGTTCCATAATCATGTTTTTCTCTACATCTCTACAATAAATTATTGTTAAGAAGTTTATTCTATTTACTTAATACCAGTCAAGAAAAAATTAGCAGAAAGGGTCTTATTACTTGCTTCCTCGTACATAGAAGCGAAATAAGGGAGTACCACAGGCAAACCGATAGTCAAAACCTTTAAAAGTTGGTTACTATGTGATTCAAATACCTTTCTTTGTATGGACAGGAGTTGACAAATTCCCTATGAGACAGGTTTAGATATTGTAATGCTGAAACTAATAAGGAATATCTTAAAAACTTCAAATCCACGACAAAAATGTGTATTACACAAAATGTGTGTTTTAACGAGATCTACATTTTTGGTAAGTTAGTTTTTGCCTATTTCTTACGCTTACCAGTTATTCAAAATTCTGCAAAAATTCATCCAGAATAAACCTGTCTACAGAGGTTTGCTTTGCACGGCCAGTTGTAAAACTAGATGGAATGGAAGATGATTTCCCTTTTTTGTAAAAGTTACAACGTTTAAAATTGAAACCGATAACAAGTTCTCACAAACGGTCAAGTCTACAAAAAAAAAGTATATTTGTATATATGTTGTGTCTTTTAAAGACATTTACAATTTTGTGTTGTAAGTTTTTGTCTATCTTACAGTTTGCCAGTTATACAAAAGTCATCCAGAATGAAGGTGTCTTTAGAGCCTGTTCCCATAAAATTCAAGATATACATTTCGTTTGTAAAGATAGTATTTTAAATATATTGTAATTTAGTATAAATCATTAGTAATTTTTATGAAAATAAAAATTTTCTAAAAATATTCCATGCAAAGGATAGTTGCGGAGGGGGGATTTCGGTTTGGGATTTTTTCCACAAAATCTTTGTGTCGTATCCTTGGAAGATACTAAACTTAAATATCCTGTTGGGTATGTAACAGAATTTTTATTTTTGAACTATGTTGCCCACAGACACACACACGGACATTTTTCTAAAAATTTTTCTTTTTGGATTCAGGAGGTCTCAAAATATGTATTTCTCGGCATTGAATTTTTATTTTCAATATAATACCTGCTCTATACACTATGTATATAGTATGAGTAGAGAAAATAAACAATATATATAACGCCATGGCACGACAGCTCACGGGGAAACTTGGTCTACCGCCCGGCCGCTGCGTCCCCCATCTCGGTCCACTACAGCCGTCATGGATGGGGTGCAGTATTGGAGGGTGAGACGTGGTCAGCGCCTCGAGTCCCTCCCGGCCGGTTAATGCGGTCCTCACGACCTGAAGCCGCTACTTCTCCATCAAGTAGCTCCCCAGGGACCTTACGAGGCTGAGTGCACCCCGGGCCAGGTCTCCCAGGTATATTATCAACAGGTCGTAAGTTCGAATCTCGCTTAGGATGAGTTACCCGGATAAGGTGTTTTCGGGGTATTCCCTTATCCTGAGAAGACGAATGTCAAGTAACTTTAAGCTCCATGGACTCCGAGATCATTTGAGCATCATTCACCGTCCGATATGACCAACCAGGTTAAAGGACGTTAAGCTACAAATATATGTGGCATATGTATGGAATTTCTCATTAGTAACCAAAAAAATAAAGTAAAATGTTGTCTCTCATTCAACTGTTCAGTAAATTACAAATATGATAAAAGCGACATGGACCTGATAATGACGTTTTGAAACGCGTTTAGCTCGATGAAATTAACAATTTGTGAAGCATCATTCAATGTCACGCAGAAATATCTCATGTTCGGATAAAATGGACAGCTGTCAACATCCGGGATGTGATCCCCTATGGGTGCTCACATTACGGTTATGTGACAAATGAAACCACGGCATTAAACTCGCAAACATGCTACTCAAGTTTCAACTTTACAAAAATTACACTAACGCATTTAAAGCTGATGGCTTTACAATTTTAGCAAAGGAACTAAAAGGCATGCAGCGAATTTCTGAAGGATTTTTACTTTCTCTGCTTAGTATACGGTAAGTAGCTGGAAAATTGCATTTCACTCCAGCCAAAAATTCTGTACCGAGATTTCACGGAAATACCAATTATCAAAAGAAAAAAAAAAGCAAACGTCGGTAAATACCAAACTTGGTATTTAAGTTTAGTATCACCCACGGATGCGACACGAAGATTTTGAGAAAAATCCCTCCACCCCAAACTACCCTTTACATGGAATTTTTTTAGAAAATGTTGATTCTCTAAAAAATGTCTCAAACGATTTTGATTAAAATTTCGTATATTAAAGATATTTACATGACAAATGTATTCAAAATCTTCTCGGGCTTCTAGCCAGGTAAAAACTTGGCTTGACACCAACGTTTCGAAGAAGTGCATCTTCCTCGTCTTCAGGGTGAACTGAAGACGAGGAAGATGCATTTCTTCGAAACGTTGGTGTCAAGCCAAGTTTTTACCTGGCTAGAAGCCCGAGAAGATTTTGAATTAACACGTCGCCAGGAAAGCTTCAGTTCTTATTTTAATAAAATGTATATTTTGAATTTTCTGGAAATAGCCTCTGAAGACTACTTTATTCTTGGTCAATTTTACGGAATTTTGCATAACTACTAAACCATAAGAGATGGACACAAACTTACCACACAAAAAATGTAAAGCACCTTAAAACGCACAATTTATGTTACATAAATTTTTTTCGTGAAGTTGATTGTTTTTGAGATATTCCTTGTTTTATTTTTCAGCTATAGAGAATTATACTTTTTCATACAGGACTTTGTGAACTCGTGTCCATACAAACTAAGGAACTTCAGTCGCAGAGAAAACAGCTTTTGACTATCACTTTAACCTATGGTACCCCTTTATTTCGCTTCTACTAACAAGGAAGCAAGTAATAAGACTATTTCTGCTAATTTTTGCTCCATTAGATGAAGTAAATAGAATCGTTTGTTGCAGTGATATGAATGAATGAATGAATAAGTGTATTTATTAATATAGCAATATTATACATAGAATTTCAACAGTCGCACGGGTCCACAGACCGTACGTGCCTTTGTAATACACATTACAAGCAATATTAAAACAACAACCACAACAAAGAATTAAAAGAGTAAACACGAAAATAAAAAGACAAAGGAAATACACAGTCAAAAGCAATATTAAATAACAATAAAAATTAAGAGTGAATCCGAAAATAAAGATACAATGGATCCCAAGCGTCCGCATGTGAGATTTGTGGTGAACAAAGCGTCGCTGGGGCGGGTTTTCTCCGGATACTCCGGTTTGCCCCGCCATCGCATTCCACCGGTGCTCCATCATACATTCATGTATCATCAGTGTCAGCGGGCGTTAAACACTACCAAAAACAATCTGATGTGTTCCATTCACATGAATTTGAATTTGCAGTGATATAGAGAAAGTCATGTGAATGGAACACATCAGATTGTTTTTGGTAGTGTTTAACGCCCGCTGACACTGATGATACATGAATGTATGATGGAGCACCGGTGGAATGCGATGGCGGGGCAAACCGGAGTATCCGGAGAAAACCCGCCCCAGCGACGCTTTGTTCACCACAAATCTCACATGCGGACGCTTGGGATCCAACGCTGCCGTCTAGGGGAAAGGCGAGTGATCTAACCACTCGACCACTGCCCAGGTGAGGTAATTAAGTTAGGCAAAAAGAGTGAAGATACACAACTCTATTGCCAGGTCCCTGAGATGCTACGCAAGTAGACAAACATTCCACACGCAACATTATTGTTAAACAAATTTCCTCTGCTTAATTCCCCATGTTACGCTCCCCTAAGGCATGATGATGTTGGAGGTAATTCCCCACATATAAGCCAGAGCTGCCGCTACTCTGTCCGTGGTAATGACGCTGTTACAGCACGCGTTGGTTTACGCCCAACTGGGATTTAGTATATTACGCTATGGTCCACAGGAGTCGAGGTTAGGATGCCCAAGAATTCCTGTTTACTTTCGGTCGTCAAATTGGGTTTTACGCATGGAATATACGATTTATATTGGGTACTGCAAATTTTAAAAATCTGATGTATTCCATTCACATTACTTTCTCTACATCTCTACAACAAATTATTGTTAAAAGCTAATGCTTTTATTTACTTGCTTCTTTGTATGCAGAAATGAAATAAGGAAAAACCATAGCTTAAAGCGCTAGTCTAAAGCTGGTTGCGTTGTGACTAAAGTTCTTTTCTTTGTATTGACACTAGTTGACAAATTCCTGTATGAGAAAATAAGTTTTTCAAAGCTGAAACCAAAAACAAGGAATATCACAAAAACAATCGACTCCACGAAAAAATGTATCTAAGGTAAATTCTGTGTTTTATTGAGCTTTACATTTTCTATTTAGTAAGTTTTTGTCCACCTCTTACGATTTAGCAGTTATGTAAAATTCCGTAAAATTCATCCAGAATAAAGTAGTCTTCAGAGGCTATTCCCAGAAAATTCAAGATATACATTTTATTTGTCAGATATACATCTTTAATATACGATATTTTAAACAAAATCGTTAGAGCCATTTTTGAGAAAATCAACATTTTAGAAAAAAAAAAGATCCATGTAAAGGGTAGTAAGTGGTGGGGAGATTTTTCTCAAAATCTTCGTGTCACATCCCTCAAAGATACTAAACGTAAATACGAAGTTTGGTATTTTAACGATTTTTCGTTCTCGAGTTATCATGCTCACAGTCACACGGACACACACACGGACCTTTTTATGAAAATGTTCTTTTTTTATACAGGGGAATCCTAAAACAAATATTTCCGGTGAAATCTCGGTATCGAATTTTTTGATGGATTGCAACACTTTCTCTATACACTATGTACATAGTGCGTATAGAGAAAGTAACAAAGAAAAACTGCAAGTCATTTGTTCCGAGCCAAGTTGCCCTCTGCCGCCAAAAGTCTCTATTTCACGGCCGGAAATATGCTCTTGGTGGAGTGTAGGGAGGCCCCCGGGTGCTCTATCTCGCCTTGGTTAAGGATGGGGAGGGCCCAGGTTAAATAATCGGTGATACATGTCTGAAAGATGACGGGGCAGGTAGAAGCACCCGGTGTGACTTCTGTTGAAACATATTACTATGCTCACCTTTTTAGTTATTAGTGCATATTATTGTATTTTCAACTTGAAATAGACATATTTAAGGCCAAATGTTATTTGTCAATAACAAGTTTCGGATTTTTAGCAATTTTTCATCATAGTGTGTGACGGTTTAAAGCGCCACATGGTAATAAAAACAACAGGAAATTGAACTACAACCATTACATTATTTAGTTAGGCAATTTTTTTTTTCATTTTTTGCAGTACTTGACCAATGTTTACAGATGGTTATTCTTAATTGGTATTTTAGTTTTTGAGCTATGCTGTCCACAGACACACACGCCATTTTGTAAAAAAATTGGATTAAAGGACCTCAAAACACATATTTCCGTTGAAATCTCGGTATCAATTTTTTGGTGGAATACAACACTTCCTCTATACACTATATAAGTAATACGTGTAGAGAAAGTAAAAAAGGATTCTCTCTTCGTTGGACACCCCGTTTGGTTGGACATTTTTATTGAACCGTATGTATACAGGTTAAAAATGTTCTACTGTATTAGCTTTACTTTAAAAGCTTTTAATAGCGTTAAATTTAACGTTCTGGCATTTTCCAAGCGTTCGTGGCTAGCTTGTGGTTTCTTTCCTATATTTGGAGCCAGAGATTAGTGTCCAAACTTCTACCTTAGCTGAATGGCGCCAAATGTTTATGTCAAGTGAAACCAAGAGCTAGGGGTGAGGGTATCGATATATCGCACCACCTCGCCGTGAAGACTCGCAACAAAAGCTTTGAACTGCAGAAAATACTGACCAATACTCGTTCGACCGACAGCTTTTATCGTATCCTGCAATGTGCATTTCCTCTTATAGCAGCATTAAGCACAAGAATCAAGCTCAGTTATGTCGCATCGGTTTTATATCCGCCATGTTAAAGCTTTAGTTTGACTGTCAGCCATTTTACCTCGCTGATTCATTCTTACAAACCTTACACACACCAGGCTGGCTTTGCGGCAGAATGGCTACCTAATTTACATCTTTCGCTGTTATGGCTTAAATCTCTGCCCGAGATAACATTCGTGCTCTCTTGAAATTGCAGAGTCAGATGCTAGAAATTCGGGTCACATCGTGACAAGACATGGTGGCTTAGTGGTAACAGCAGCAGCACGATAAGCCGAAGATCTATAGTTCCATTCCCAGTTGTGGCTTGGGATTTTTGCTATCTGATTTTCTCTTCCAACTCGTGGACTTTGTGCAAATGTAATTTTCTATCCATTACTCAGTTTTCTTATCTCTCCTTTGCCACCAAAATTGTATAGGTTAGGTTACTAAGGGTAACCATAACCAGGCTTATCTAATCTAATATTGCTTTTCCTGATGGCACATGCTCTAAGGAAGCTCCTAACCACAACACCAAAATATATACAACAATAAAAAGCATAATATGTTGCACTTACAAACGATATGGATATTCACTGTCGTTTATTTTTATCTCTGTTTTTAAAACATTCTGTTTATGCTTGCTTCATGCTAATTGAGATAAACATTTGCAGAATAGTTATTTATGGTGTAAGGGCGTTATGGTTTTTGATTCGAGTGAGATAATTTTTTGATATTAAAAGAAAAACAACAAAAGATGAAATAATTTTGAGGTTAAGTTTGAGCCGTAATCACTGGTTATAGTTTTGTTCTTTTCTAAACATCACGTCATAAAAGTTTACTTTCTCTATACGTGCTATGTATATAGTGTATAGAGAAGGTATTGCACTCCACCAAAAAATTCAATACCGAGATTTCACCGGAAATATATGTTTTAGGGTCTCCTGTATCCAAAAAAAAGTATTTTCAGAGAAAGGTCCGTGTGTGTGTCCGTGTGTCAGTGTGTCCGTGTGTCTATGAACACGATAACTCAAAAACGAAAAGTCGGTAATGCACCAAACTTGGTATTTAAGTTCAGTATCTTCCAGGGATGCGACACGAAGATTTTGAGAAAAATACCCCCACCCCAAACTACCCTTTACATGGAAATTTTTTCGAAAATTTTTATTTTCTAAAAAACTAGCTGTAACGATTTTGATTAAAATATCTTATATTAAAGATATTTACATGACAAATAAAATGTATATCTTGAATTTTCTGGGAATAGCTTCTAAAGACCTGTTTATTCTGGATGAATTTTGCTTAATTTGGCATAACTAGTAAACCGTAAGAGATAGACAAAAACTTACTATACAAAAAATGTATGTTTTGTTAAAATACACAACTTACGTCATATGCATTTTTTTCGTGGAGCTTACCATTTTCGAGGTATTCATTGTTATTAGTTTCAGTTGTGAAGTACTTATACTTTTCTCAGACGGGTGTGTCCGTTTTTCTTTTGTTCTACTCCTGGCCAAGAAAAGAAGCCATTTATAAGGGCAATCGCATAACGACAGCTTTTAAAACATTTGAATGTCGGTTTAGCCTAGTGTATTCCCTTATTTTCTTCCTACTTATAAGGAACTAAGTAATAAGAACAGTGTACTAATGAGTACCTCGATTAGCAAGGTGCACAAAGAAGAATAATGTTATGTAAGAAGTTTGTAGAACAGCTAGAGAAAGTCATGTGAGTGTAACACTTCAGATTTTTTATCTCTGTTTTTACAATAATCTGGTTTATATTTGATTCATGCTAATTGACATAAACATTTGCAGAATAGTTATTTATGATGTAGGAGTGTAATGTTGTGGTTTATTATTCCAGTGGGGCAGTTTTCTGATATTAAACGAAAAGTAACGGAAGATGAAATAAATTTGAGGTTAAGTTTGAGCCATTCACCCAGGATTATAGTTCGTTCTTTTCTAAACCTCACCTCATGAATTTCTCATATTATGCCTCATAAAATTTTCGTGATTTAGCAGCTCAATGGATATCATAATTCGCAATATCTGCCATTTTCTCAAAATAAATCAGAGAACAACAATAATATTGGTTTGTCACGGCCTGCTATAATTTTAATTCCTGGTAATGGTAAAGGTACGGTCCTTATCTGTTTGTTTTGGCGAGTTTAAAGTTGAAACAAACTTACTTTCAAAAAGGTCGTGAGTTCGAATAGGGGGTTTTCCCTTATCCTGAGAAAACGAATGTCGAGTAACTTTAAGCTCCATGTACCCCGAGATCATTTGAGCATCATTTCATCAATTTCATTCATCGTCCGATATGACCAACCAGGTTAAATAAATAAATAAAACAAAACTTACTTTACGCTTGCATTTTACGTTTGTGTGGGGATTCCGTAAAAATTAAGTTTGCCATCTGAAATGAGCTCGTAAGTTATTCAATTACCGCGGTAGAAAAATGCTTTAATTACATACTAACTGGCTTACCGATGTATGAGTTTCTTTATTATTTACTTGTTTATTAATTATTATTATTAACTTTATGTACTCTGTAGATAGAAAAGGCATTGCACTCCACACCTAGATTTCACCAAATACATGTTTTGAAGACCCTGAATCCAAAAAAGATATCTTACTTTCTTTACGTAGCACGTGGTATGTAGGTATCCAATTAAAGCATTTTTAGAAAAAGGTCCTTGCGCGCGCACGAGTGTGTGAATGTGTCCGTGAATACAACTCAAAAGCGAAAAGTCGGTATATACGTTTAGTATCTTCCATGGATGCGACACGAAGATTTTGAGAAAAATCCTCCACCCAAACTATCCTTTACATGAAACATTTTTCGAAAATTTTGATTTTCTGAAAAATGTTCCTAACAGTTCTGATTAAAATCCCGTATATTTCAGATATTTTCTTGACAAACAAAATGTATATCTAGAATTTTCTGGGAACAGTCTCTGAAGATATCTTCATTCTAGGTAACTGTTGCATAATTTTTGTATAACTGGTAAAACGTAAGAGATAGACAAATACTTATTACACAAAAATGTAGATCTCGTCAAAACAAAAATTTTAAAGCATATATTATTGGTTTCAGTTTTTAAGCTACTTCGATATGTCTCTCCTTTGTTTATTCATAGCAAGCAAAGAGAACCGAATGTAATTTGTTACATATAGTGACCGGTTTTCAAAAGATTTGACTGTCGCTTTAGCCTAGTGTATTCTCTTAATCCCTTTTTATTACTTTCTCTATACGCAATATGTACATAGTGTATATATAAGGTATTGCACTCCACCCAAAAATTCGATACCGATATTTCACCGGAAATATGTTTTAGGGTTCCCAATATCCAAAAAAAGCATTTTCACAAAAAGGTCCGTGTGTGTGTATCCGTGTGTCCGTGTGTCTGTGAACACGATAACTCAAAAACGAAAAGCGGTAAAATACCAAACTTGGTATTTAAGTTTAGTATCTTCCAGGGATGCGACACGAAGATTTTGAGAAAAATCTTCCCACCCCAAACTATCCTTTACATGGCATTTTTTTCTAAAATTTTGATTTTCTTAAAAACGGCCCTAGCTATTTTTATTAAAATGTCGTATATTAAAGATATCTATCTACCTGACAAATAAAATGTATATCTTGAAATTTCTGGGAATAGCATCTAAAGACCTGTTTATTCTGGATGAATGTTCCTTAATTTGGCATAACTAGTAAACCGTAAGAGATAGACAAAAGCTTACTATACAAAAACTGTATGTTTTGTTAAAATACACAACTTACGTCATATACATTTTTTTCGTGGAGCATACCGTTTTCGAGGTATTCATTGTTATTAGTTTCAGTTGTGAAGTACTCATACTTTTCTGAGACGGGAGTGTCCGTTTTTCTTTTGTTCTACTCCTGGCCAAGAAAAGAAGCGATTTGTAATGACAATCGCATAACGACAGCTTTTGAAACATTTCACTATCGATTTAGCCTAGTGTATTCCCTTATTTTCTTCCTACTTATAACGAACTAAGTAATAAGAACATTGTGCTGAATACCTCATTTAGCAAGGTGCAGAAAGAAGAATAATATTATGTAAGAAGTTTGTGGAACGGCTAGAGGAAGTCATGTGAGTGTAACACATCAGATTTTTTTTATACAGGAGACCCTAAAACGTGTATTTCCTGTGAAATCTCGGTATCTAATTTTTGGGTGGAATGCAGTACTTTCTCTATACACCATGTACATAGTATATGTAGAGAAAATAAAAGCGATTAAAAAGCAGAGATAATCAGTGCAGGTTGGTAGGAGTTTTACGCGCCAATGTCCTGGATTGGCCAGTTCCTATGATCACGTGTCATGAAGAAGTAATCACTTTAAAGACTATTGGTTTTGTCTAGGATTTTGAAATTTTAATCTTTTATGCCTCTCTTTCAGGCTATTAACGCTTCTCTGTAAATCGTGTTACGTGTCCTTTAAAATAACCTCATCGTTCGCAAATAAAATTGTTTTTATTGGTACTTATTCGAATGCCTCAGTAAAGCAGTTATTCCGCTCTTTAAAGGTTTCGTCTGTGTATGTATTAAATAATGCTGGTATTAAAGAAAATTCCTGGCTGCATATTGCTACTATTATTTTAAATTCAATGGGTGCGCTATTCAAAGTTTCAAGATGTTGGCAATAAACGGTTTTATGTTTAGGTGGACGACTGTTTGAGGTAATTTGGTGGGATTGCCCTGAGGTGTACCGTCTACGTTTTGGGGTTAATGTGTATATCGGCGCAGTTTTAGCTGTTCCCTGCAGCAACATTCCATTTTATGGGCTAATGCGATTATTCGTAATCTTCTCAGCCATTCTAATTAACACCGATATAACGGATGCTGAGAGTCTCTTGTTTTTATTGTTGGACAACAAATGACTATCTGGACATGAATTACCCACGGTAATATTCCGACTATCAAGAAGAGACCAATACAAACGGTTACTAATGCAGTGGCGTGGTTGCATCTCTTAAATTACAAAATGCTTCAGTCTTCTTAATATTCTAACCCTAAAAATCTGATGTGTTCCAATCACATGACCACCTCTACATCTCTGCAACAAATCATTGATAACAGGTCCATGCTTCTATATATCTCATGCTAATCGAGAAATTATTTTCAGGAATAGTCTTAATACTTGCTTACTTGTAAGTAGAAACGAAATAAGGGAGTACCATAGGTTAAAGTGAAGCCAAAAACTGATTGCTATGTGACAGAAGTTCTTTTGTTTCTATAGACAGGATTTTTTGTCAAATTTCCGCATGAGAAAAGTATACGTTTTTTAAAGCTGAAACAAAAAACAAGGAATATCACAAAAACAATCAACTCCACGGCAAAAAATGTATTTTGTAGATTACTACATTTGTGTGTGGTAAGTAAAAAAATAAATGGCGTTTTATTTATGGACGCTCTTTAACTGCTATGGTACTCAGCGTCCCATTCTATGGGCGTGAAAGACCGCTTAATTTTGATCAGAGGTCTCTCTATCAGGTTTGAGGTTCTTTTACGTGCCGGAAATCTACGACATGGGACCAACGGCTTTACTTCCCTTCCGATGGAAGCCATACTAAGTATTTTTACACCCGTAAAACTCCAACGTCCTCCGCCGGGTTTGAACCCGCGATCTTGGGTATATGAAGTTAGTATGGTAACCATTACACCACGGAGGGTGTGGTAAGTGTTTGTCTATCTCTTACGGATTAGCAGTTTTGCAAAATTCCGTAAACTCATCCAGAATAAAGTAGACTTCAAAAGCTATTCCCAGAAAATTAAAGATATACATTTCATTTTTCAGGTAAATATCTTTTATATACGATATTTTAATTAAAACCGTTAAAGCCATTTTTGAGAAAATCAAAATGTGTGAAATTTTTTCGATGTAACGTGTAGTTTGGGGTGGGGGGATTTTTTTGGAAATCTTTGAGTCGCATTCTTTGAAGATATTGAACTTCAATACCAAGTTTGGTAATTAACGGAATTTTCGTGTTTGAGCTATGCTGTTCACATAAACACACAGACACGGACTTTTTCTAAAAATGCTTCTTTTTGGATTCAGGAGGTCTCAAAACATATATTTCCGATGAAATCTCGGTATCGATTTTTGGGTACAATACAATACTTTCTCTATACTCTATGTACATAGTATAGAGAAAGTAAAAATATTGGTTCCCATTTAGAAATATACTCTGACCCTCAAATAGCCATCCAAACCGTCTTCAATTAATACACAACAAATGACATTTACTTTCCTCCATTATATCAGACAACTTTTATACAAGAGTTTCTGTCTATAGCGCCTAGTTTTGGAGATATTTTACAGCCTCAAGTGAAATTCTCCACCCTGTATATCCTGAATTGGTAAGTATTTCAAAATGTTGGTAACAGATAGATATTTTCTGGATAAAGTAATTATTAGGTTCATTAAGAAATATATCTGATATGCCTGTGGAAGGATGAAGCTCATCTGGAATATGTCGCATAGGGTTTCCTCTTCTTGGAAAGATTAAACCCTGGACTGGCTTCTGACAGGGTATCGACATTTTCGTCAGAGGAGGTTGATAAAGGGAATTGTTGCTTTGATCTTCCTGTCACTTCAGACATTGGCATATTTCAAGGAACAAAGACAAAACTGATGAAACAGAGAGAAGAAACTCAAGAAAACTAAGAGAATTTTAATGAATGAATAAGAAGTACTATAAAGGATATCACCCTCTTAGAGAAACAGATGAAATGATATCCTTTGACAGTTCTTTGTCTAGGGAAACTTCTTCCCCCCTCCATTCTCTATTTTTGTTCAAAGAAAGAGGCCCTTGTGTGCAAGTTTGATTATCTGGTCCTTGCCATGTGTGACGAAACAATATTTCAAAATGTTACATGTTCTATTCTTCTCCTGAATGCAGCTACACTTCGTCCATAACACTTCTGAAGCTGTTTTCGTCCGGACGTTGGTGAGTGAACAAGTGAAAGTGCTAGCGAATATGCTTTGTACAATTTGAGCAAAAAGCTTAAGGAACTAAAACTGATATTTCTAAATATTTTAGTTTTAAATTCATTTACTTTAAAATGATCATACTTAGAGTAAACAAAGAAATAACTTGCCAAAGCTAAAAGAACTGAATGGTTTCTTAGATAAATAAATATTTTTAATTAGCGATAAAAAGCAACTTTTAAAATTTCTTGCGCATTCACATTTCTTACAGAAATTTAATACTAAGATTTTCTGGTGATTTTTAGTGAAAATTAGTGTTTGTATATGATTTAAAGTTTAAGTTATTAGTTGCGGAGGAATACATTTTTGTCTAAAGCTGTTGGTATTTAAATTACCCATGTCTTTCAGTGTAAATTAATTTTTACTTTCTCTATACGCACTATGTAGATAGTGTATAGAGAAGGTATTGCACTCCCCCCAAAAATTTGATAACGAGATTTCACCGGAAATATATGTTTAGGGTCCCCTTTTCGGAAAAAGGTCCGTGTGCGTGAACACGATAATCAAAAACGAAAAGTCAGAGTTCCAAACTTGGTATTTAAGTTTTGTATCTTACAGGAATGCGACACGAAGCTTTTGAGAAATATCCCCCACCCCCAACTACCCTTTACATAGAACTTTTTTCGAAAATGTTGATTTTCTCAAAAATGGCTCTAACGATTTTGATTAAAATTTCGTATATTAAAGTTATTTACACGACAAATAAAATGTATATCTTGAATTTTCTGGGAATAGCCTCTGAAGACTACTTTATTCTGGATCAATTTTACGGAATTTACATAACTGCTAAACCGTAAGAGATGGACTAAAACTTACCACACAACAAATGTAGAGCACCTTAAAACACACAATTTATGTCATACACATTTTTTTTCGTGGAGTTGATTGTTTTTGAGATATTCCTTGTTTTTGGTTTCAGCTATAAAAATCTTAACTTTTCTCATACAGGACTTTGTGAACTCGGGTCCATACAAACAAAGGAACTTCAGTCACATAGCAGCCAGCTTTTGACTATCACTTTAACTTATGGTACTTCCTTATTTCGCTTCTACTTACAAGGAAGCAAGTAATAAGTCTATTTCTGCTAATTTTTTCTCGATTGTCATGAAGTAAATAGAAGCATAATCTTTCTAAAATAATTTGTTTGCAGAGAGATATAGAGAAAGTCATGTGAATGTAATACATCAGATTTTTTAAGAAAGTAATGCAGATATACCGTAAGAGATAGACAAAAGCTTACTACAAGAAATATAGTTCTCATTGTTGGGTCAAATGGTAACTTAAATAATTGATAGTACAGGTAGCGCCAAGTGGGAAAAAACTATATATTTTCTTAACATTTAAGAAGAATGATCATAAAGTAAAGTTATAAGGTCCATATTCTTGATGAAATTAGTAGTGTGCGGTAATTCTAATATGAGAGGTTGGCAACAGCGCAGAGTTTCAGCTAACTGCCACCTACAGCGCTACTGCTAGGTGAACACAACCGCCGACTCGTTTGGAAAACTGGTTTCACAAAGAATTCCGCTCAGTTATTCGATTCCTGTGGGTGAGACGTGTAACTGGGGCTGACATTCATCGACAGCTGGTATAGATTTATGGAGAGTCTGTAATGTCGTGCCAGTATGTAACGGAATTATGTCGAAAGATTACGACCGGTAGAGAAAACCTGGGCGTCAAGGATCACAGTGGCGGACCCAGCACGACATCCACAGCTCGCGTGGAGGAGCTGATTTACGACAACAGGAGGCTCATGTTACAACATATGGCGGTAGAACTGGGAACCATTCATCACATTGTTCACGATATTTTGCAGTACCGAAAAGTTTGTTCCCGATGGATTCCACGAAAACAAACTCAACCAGAAGCCAATTGAGACAATTCTGCAACTTTTGCAACGGATCCTTACAAAAGGGAACAATGATCTTCACCGCATTGTCACGGGTGACGAAACATGGATCCAGCAGTAAGCGGTATCAATGGATTGGAAACACCCCTCTTCTCCAAAGACAGAGAAGTTTAAGAGGCGCCATCTGCGGGAAGGTGATGACCGCTGACCAATACTGTTAGACCATGACACGATTGCGCAAAGCAGGATAGGATGTGTGACCAAGGGTGGCATCTTCCTTCACGACAACGCGACACCTCACACAGCCCAGAAGACCACTACACGATGTAGCAGTTTCGTTGGAATATCATGGACCACCCTCCCTATAGCTCGGATCTCGTTCCAAACGACTTTCATCTTTTTCCTCACTTGAAGGAACACCTAGGAGGCCGACGATTCGCTTCAGATGAGAAGGTGCAACACTTCACGATAACGTGTCTGAACACGCATCGACAGGGTTTTTACCAAGTGCATCAACCGATATGTATCTGATGTGTCACACTCACATGACTTCTTACAAAAACTTCTTCTTCTTTCTACATCATGCTAATTGAGATAAACATTAGCACAATGTTCTTATCACTTAGTTCCTTATAAGTAGAAGGGAACTAACGGAATACACCAAGCGAGAGTCAAAGGTTTTAAGCGATTGTCATTGCAATTCGCTTCTTTTCTTGGCCAGGAGTATAACAAAAAAAATCTGATGTGTCACACTCACATGACTTTCTCTAGCCGTTCTACAAATGTCTTACATAGCATTATTCTTCTTTCTGCACCTTGCTAATCGAGGTATTCAGCACAATGTTCTTATTACTTAGTTCCTTATAAATAGGAAGAAAATAAGGAAATATACTAGGCTAAATCGACAATCAAATGTTTTAAAAGCTATCGTTATGCGATTATCATTACAAATCGCTTCTTTTCTTGGCCAGGAGTAGAAAAACGGACACTCCCGTCTGAGAAAAGTATAAGTACTTCACAACTGAAACTAATAGCAATGAATACCTCGAAAATGGTAAGCTCCACGACAAAAATGTATATGACGTAAATTGTGTATTTTAACAAGGCCTACAATTTTTGTAGAGTAAGTGTTTGTCTATCTCTTACGGTTTACTAGTTATGCCAAATTAAGCGAAATTCATCCAGAATAAACAGGTCTTTAGAAGCTATTCCCAGATAATTCAAGATATAAATTTTATTTGTCACGTAAATATCTTTAATATACGATATTTTAATCAAAATCGTTAGAGCCATTTTTAAGAAAATCAAAATTCTTGAAAAAAGTTCCATGTAAAGGGTAGTTTTGGGGTGGGGGGATTTTTCTCAAAATTTTCGTGTCACATCCCTGGAAGTTACTGAACTTAAATTCCAAGTTTGGTATTTTAGCTACTTTTCGTTTTTGAGTTATCGTGTTCACAGACACACGGACACACACACACACACACGGACCTTTTTCTGGAATTTTTGGGTGGAATGCAATCCCAATGTACATTGTACATGCGGGGCAAGTGAAAGTAATAAAAACGAACACTTCCTGTGTCAGAAAAGTAAAATTACTTTACAATTGAAACCAATAATAAGGAATATCTCGGAAACTGTTACTTCTACAACAAAAATGTAAAGGACAAATCCTGTGTTTTGAAGTAATGTACTTTTTTGTGTAGTGGATTTTTTTTCTATCTCTTACGGTTTAGTAGTTAAGCAAAATTTATCCAGAATAAGGAAGTCTTCAGAGATTATCCCCAGAAAAATCAAGGTATACATTTTATTTCAGATCCCTATTTCACATTTAAAGATAGCCTTGGATTTATTATTTTATTTATTCTTTTATCCTTATAATACTCCATTATTTTTCTTTTACTTACAAGGAAGTCAGTAATAAACCTATTTCTGCTAATTTTTTCCCAATTAGCATGAAGTAAAAAGAAACATAAGCCTTTTAACAATACTTTGTTGCAGGTTAATATCTTTAATATACGGTATTTTTATCAAAATTGTTAGAGATGTTTTTGAGAAAGTTAAAAATTTTCGAAATTTTTTCCCTGGAAAGGGTAGTTTGTTGTGGGGGATTTTCTTGAAAATCTTCGTGTCGCATCCTTGGAAGATGATAAATATAAACCCAAGTTTGGTATTTAACGGTCTTTTCGGTTTTGAACTATGCTGTCCACAGGCGCACACACACACACACGGACCTTTTTATAATACTGCTTTTTCAGGACCCAGGGGACCTCAAAACATACATTTCCGAATTTGTAGTGGAATCCAACTTGCTCTCTATCCACTATGCACATTGCACATACCGGTTAGAGGCTGTAATAGCCTAATGTATGTGCTATCAGATGGCTGTATTGATTGAACGAAATAAAATATATTCGTTTCACTGCAGGCTTTGTAAATTAATTTCTGATCATCCCTCGTAAATTTTATAAAATGTTATTATATTTTTTTTTTAATTTTTCACAATTTTGGTAAAATTTCACTCATGCACCACCTTAAAGGTCTTGTTAGAGTATCGAAATTCAAGTCTCTACTGATGAATTATAAATATCTTAAAAATAGGAATATCTTGTTCTATAGTTTATACAAGTCATGAAAGTGGAATTTCAAAGGCAAAGAAGCATAGATTGTATCTTTAGACACTAGCCAAAAATCTAGAAAATGCAAATCTGTTATTGAAGTATAAAGAAATCTTTTATTAGTCGGATCCAAAAGAATAAACCAAGCTCTTTAATTTCAGTTGGATATATTAGAATTTTAAATCAGCGAAAAATAAACGCCATGCTGAGTTCTTTGTGACGCCGCTTTTTTTGCCACTCGAAGGCTTTCCTTCCCCCCCCCCTTCACTTTACATTCGGGACGACAATAGAATGAGAACAATGACAGTTCCTCTTACATAATGTATTAGACCAGAGCCTTCTGATTGCTTTTTTATTAGTTTACGGCAGAATGGAGGTCTCCAAGGAAAACAATTCAATAACAATTTTCTATTACAGTTGGATAACCTGTAATTGGCAGGATGTGGTCTAAAAATGAAGACAAATCAATAATGTTAACAGTGGTGCCAACTCAGCCTGCAATCACACAGTTTTTATTTAAAATACAACATTAAAATATCTGATGTGTTCCATTCATACGACTTTCTCTAAATCTCTGCAACAAATATTGTTAAAAAGTTCATGCTTCTCCTTACTTCATGCTAAGTGCAAAACAAGGAGTAAAAATAGTCTTATTAATTGCTTCCTGCAAGTAGAAGCGAAATAAGGGGGTACCATAGGTTAAAGTGATAGTCAAAAGCTGGTTGCTATGTGACTGAAGTTGTTTTGTTTGTATGGACAGGAATTGACAAATTCCTGTATGAGAAAATATGTTTTTCAAAGCTGAAACCAAACAAAAGGAATATCTCAAAAATGATCAACTCCACAAAAAAATATATATACAACAAAAATTGTGTATTTTAATGGGCTCTACATTTTTGTGTGCTTAGTTTTTGTCCATCTATTACGGTTTAGCAGTTATACAAAATTCCATAAAATTCATGCAGAATAAAGTAGGCTTTGGAGAATATTTCAGAAAAGTCAAGATATAGACTTTATTTGTCAAGCAAATGTCTTAAATATACGAGATTTCAATCAAAATCGTTGGAGCCAATTTTAAGAAAATCAAAGGATAGTTGGGTGTGGGGGGATTTTTTTGAAAATTGTTGTGTCACGTCCTTGAGAAATAGCAAACTTAAATACTAAGCTTGGTATTCCACGATCGTTTCATTTTTGAGCTATGCTGTCCACAGACACACACATACACACAGACAGACAGACACACACACGGACAATTTTCAAAAAATGTTTTTTTTTTTTTATTCAGGGTGGCCTAAAACATATATTTCCAGTGAAATCTCGGTGTCGAATTTTGAGTGCATTTTAAACCTTCTCTATACACTATGTACATAGTACGTATAGAGGAAGTAGGAAAGAAGAGGAAGGAAAATAGGCGTTTGCCTCAATATATAAGGTCTAACGATTACAAACCGAAAGGGAAAGGAATTTAGGAAGAAGGGAGGGGCAAAACAAGCCAATTTGCCAGGTCGGTGAAATGGAGGACGAAAGGAATCAGATCATGTGTAGATAACCTTGATGCCTTTATATCACCTCTCTGCCTTCTAGCAGGAATAGAAGGCTGCTTCCAAAACGGTTTCCACTTTCCTCCGCTTCATTCCAGCAAATAACCTCCCTTACCAAAAGAAATTCCTATACCAGGCTTCAATCAGGAAAAAAATATCACAGCAGATACTCAAATGATCAATAATATCCTTCATGGATGTTAGTTTTTCCTTGTTTCAACAAAAAATTTCCTCGGGCTCGAAGCTTTTATTTCTCTTTCCAATTCCTCTGCCATGTAAGGCAGAGGAAATATTTTATTCCATACAAATATCCGATGTAAAACTTTCACCGGAAATACATGTTATGAGACCTTCTGAAAAATATCTAATGTGTTCCATTCACGTGACTTTCTCTACAACTCTGCAAAAAATTAATATTTTTTTTTTCTTGTTGTAGTTTGATATCCTTTAACCTGGTTTGTAATATCGGGCGAGAATGAATTGATGAAATGATGCTCAAATGTTCTCGGAATCCATAGAGCTTAAAGTTACAAGACATTTGTCTTCTCGTGGATAAGGGACACCCCAGAAAAGAAAACCTTATCCGGGTAACTCCTAAGCGAGATTCGAAATCACGATCTTTTGAATGTGAGTCAGACACGCTACCACCACACTACCCAGGCGGGCAAACAAATCGTTGTTAAAAAGCTTATGCTTCTTTTAACTTCAAGTTAATCCAGAAAAAATTAGTAGAAATAGTCTTATTACTTCTACTTGCTAAGTAGTAGCGAAATAAGGGAGTGCCATAGGTTAAAGTGATAGCCAAAAGCTGGTTGCTATGTGACTGAAGTTCCTTTGTTTGTATGGACACAAGTTCACAAATTCCTGTATGAGAAAGTTGAAAGTCTTTTAAAGATGAAACCAAAAACGAGGAATATCTCAAAAAGCATCAACTCCATGAAAAAAATGTATATAGCATAAATTGTATGCTTTAACATGCTTCAACTTTTTTGTATCGTAAATTTTTGTCCATCTCTTACGATTTAGCAGTTATGCAAAATTCCATAAAATTCATCCAGAATAAAGAAGTCTTCAGAGGCTACTCCCAGAAAATTCAAGATGTACATTTTATTTGTCAGGTAAATATTTTTAATATATGATGTTTTAAACAAAATCGTTAGAGCGTTTTTGGGAAAATCAAACTTTTTGGAAAAAAGTTCCAAGTAAAGGGTAGTTTGGGGTGGGTGGATTTTTCTCAAAATCTTCGTATCACATCCTTGGAAGATACTGAACTTAAATAACAAGCTTGGTATTTTACCGACTTTTCGTTTTTGAGTTATCCTGTTCACAGACACACGCGCTGACCTTTATCTGAAATTGCCGTGTTTTGGATAAAGTGCAATACCTTCTCTATAGGTATATTATGTACCTAGTACGTGTATAGAAAGTAAAAAATTAATAAAACTAGTTTAAAAATCTGATGCGCTCCTTCCATATGCATCTCTCTACATCTCTGTAACAAATTATTGTTTGTAAGCTTATTCTTCTATCCATTTCATGTTAATCGAGATGAACGCTACCAGAAACGGTCTTATTACTTAGTTTCTTTATAAGTAGAAGGGAAACAAGAGAATACACCAGGCTAAACCGTCAAACAAATAGTTTAAAACGTGGTTGCTATGGAATTGAAGTCCGTGGGCGGAAGTTGAAAGGTTTGTGTGAGAAATGTATAAGTATTTTTAATCTGAAACTACTGACAGGGAATTTCTCAAAAACGGCCAACTCCACGAAAAAAATGGATATGACGCACATTGTCTATTTTAAGGAGATCAAAATTGTTAGTGTATTAAGACCTTTTGGGATCCCGGGAGTTAGAAAACGTGTATTTGCAATGAAATTATGTCATCCAAATTTCGGTAGAATGCATCTTCTCTAGGTACTATACATTTTAGATGCATGCTACAGAAGGTAAAAATTGACAGACGGGGGAAGAGAGAGGAAGGCAGTTTGACATTTTAGGCTCAGGAGGGTTATAAAAAAAAAAAAAGAGCTAACAAAAACAGTTGAAATGGACAGCAACGCGCAATTTCAAGGTTTATGCAAAAACAAAAACATATATGCAAATGAAAAGCAATTCACAGCCGTAACATTATTACATTATAGTAGGCGGTGTTTCAAATCTAGCCGAAGAGCATCAGAATGCTAAGAGGAGGTGCAGGGAATGGAAAGCAGCCCAAAACACGTTACCTCTCTTATGTTAACGTCTGTAATTTAAATGCATGGAAATCCATGTTCCGAGCTTACTGCAGGATAACAAATGAAGATCATGATTCTCTTGTTGCGCATCACACTCTTTTTATCTCTTCATCCCGCCCCCCCCCCGCGCTCGCACTGTCTCTTTGTTCAACTGGAAACGAAATATCCTTTATATTTGTTCGGTATCTCAACTGTTTCCCTTCCTGCAAGATTGTGGATATAAACGCTCATTTGTATTCACATGGACATTGAGGGAATAAGATGCTTGTAGTATTTACAGCTAGCTCAGAATTCTCATATTGGGTTAGCGAAAATTGTATTAAACTGCCGCTGCTTCAAGCATAAATGAATAACATTCCTTTTGAGACTTCAGAATTGCTTGAAAGAAAATAGATTTTTACTTTCTCTACAAGTACTATGTACATAGTGTGTAGAGAAGGTAATGCACTCCACAAAAATATTCAATACAGAGATCTAACCAGAAATATATGTTTTACGGTTCCCTGTATTCACAAAAAAGCATTTTCAGAAAAAGGTCGTGTGTGTGTCCGTGTGTCTGTGAACAGGATAACTCAAAAACGAAAATACCAAACTTGGTATTTAAGTTTGGTATCTTCCAAGATTGCGACACGAAGATTTTCAAGAAAATTCCCTCACCCCAACTACCACTTTACATGAAACTTTTTTCGAAAATTTTTATTTTACAAAAAATGGCTCCAACGATTCTGATTAAAATATTGTAAATTAAAGATATTTACTTGACAAATAAAATATATATCTTGAATTTTCTGAGAATAGCCTCTGAAGGCTACTTTATTTTGAGTGAATTTTACGGAATTTTGCATAACTGCTAAACCGTAAGAGATGGACAAAAACTTACAACAGGGAAATGTAGAACACCTTTATGCACATAACTCGTGTAACAAACATTTTTTCGTGGAGTTGATCATTTTTTAAATGTTCCTTGTTTTTCGTTTCAGCTTTGAAAAACTTAACCTTTTCTCATACAGGAATTTGTCAATATTAAAAAGGAACTTCAGTCAAATAGCAACCAGCTTTTGACTATCACTTTAACCTATGGTACTCCCTTATTTCGCTTCTACTTACAAGAAAGCAATTAATAAGACCATTTCTGGTAATTTTTTTCTCGATTAGCTTGAAGTAAATACAAGCATAAGCTTTTTACTTTCTCCATATGCACTATCTAAATAGTGTATAGAGAATGTATTGCATTCCACCCAAAGATTCGATACCAAAATATATGTTTTAGGGTCCTCTGTATCCAAAAAAAGAATTTTCACAAAAAGGTTCCCTGTGTGTGTGTGTGTGTGTGTGTCCGTGTGTCCGTGTGTCTGTGAACACGATAACTCAAAAACTAAAGTCGGTAAAATACCAAACTTGGTATTTAAGTTTCGTATCTTCCAGGGATGCGACACCAAGATTTTGAGAAAAATCCACCCACCCCCTAATACCCTTTACATGGAACTTTTTTCGAAAATTTCGATCTTCTCCAAAATGACTAACGATTTTGATGATAATTTCGTATATTAAACATATTTACCCGACAAATAAAATGTATATCTTGAATTTTCTAGGATTAGCCTCTGAAGAGTGTATTCTGGATGAATTTTACGGAATTTTGAATAACTGCCAAACCGTAAGAGATGGTCAAAAACTTACTACACAAAAAATGTAGAGCACCTTAAAACACACAATTTATGTTATATACATCTTTATCGTGGAGTTCGACGTTTTTGAGACATTCCTTATTTTTGGTTTCTGCTATGAAAAACTTAAATTTTTCTCATACAGGAACTTGTCAACTCCGATCCATAGAAACAAAGAACTTCATTGACATAACAACCAGTTTTGACTATCACTTTAACCTATGGTACTCCCTTATTTCGCTTCTACTTACAAGGAAGCAAGTAATAAGACTATTTCTGCTAATTTTTTCTCGATTAGCATGAAGTAAATAGAAGCATAAGCTTTTTAACAATAATTTGTTTCAGAGATGTAGAGAAAGTCACGTGAATGGAAAAAATCGGATTTTTTTTTTCATTTCTTCTAAAGAAGCACAAGATTGTTGATTCAATCGCCTATGGCAACGAAACCACATGATGGATATAGCTGAAACTTTAACTATTAATCTAGTAAGAAACGTCGGTTGTTAACTATAACTTTATTTTGGAGCTACGAGTGCATATTGCATCCGATCTAGGCGGCCTATGCGCCCACATGTGGCATTTGAGATGGACGAAGCGGTGTTAGCGCGGAATATTTCCGGGTCCTTCGGTTTCTCCCGCCGCTCTTTCTACCAATTGCTTCATCATCATCCATTTCGCTTGTAGTTCATTTCACCTCACGCTCATGCCTGCCTACGGAAAGACCATTCGTCACAGATTCTATAGTTTCGTGCCGTAAGTTTCCGCTTGTAAGTCAAAGGGGGGCGTGTCTGTCATTTACGAGGAGGGTAAACGAAACTTTTCTACGTGGCACATGGTACATAGATACAGAAGGTATTCCACTCCACTCAAAAACTTGAGGCTGAGATTATACCGGAAATATATGTATTAAGATCTCTGTAACCACAAATAAATTTGATGTATTCCATTCACATGACTTTCTCTACATCGATGGCAACAAACTGTTGTTAAAAAGTCATGCTTCCATTTACTTCATTCTAATCGAGAAAAAATTAGCAGAAATGGTCTTATTACTTGCTTCCTTGTAAGCAGAAGCGAACTAAGTGAGTACCATAGGTTAAAGTGATAGTCAAAAGCTGGTTGTTATGTGACTGAATCTTCTTTGTTTGTATGGATAGGAGTTGACAAATTCCTGTATGAGAAAAGTATGTTTTTCAAAGCTGAAAACAAAAGCAATGAATATCCAAAAAATGATCAACTCCACGAAAAAATGTATATATCATAAATAATGGGTTTTAAGGTGCTCTACATTTTTTGTGTGGTAAGCTTTTGTCCATCTCTTACGGTATAGCAGTTAAGATTCATCCAGAATAAGGTAGTCTTCATAGACTATTTCCAGAAAATCCAAGATATACGTGTTATTTTTCAGATAAATATATTTAATATACGATATTTTAATCGAAATCGTTAGAGCCATTTTTGAGAAAATCAAAATGTTCATGTAAAGGGTAGTTTGGTGAGGGGGCATTTTTCTCAAAATCTTCGTGTCGCATCCCTGGAGGATACTAAACTTAAATACTAAGTTTGGTATTTTACCTACTTTTCGTTTTTGCGTTATCGTCAATAAGGGGCACTTATTCGAGTATGAAAGTATTGCATGCGGACTCTCTATTTCATGGTTCTGTTAACTGTATGCATAGAAGGTAAAAAGCGAGAAAACAGCTAAATTAAATTAACATGCAGCACTGGGCGCTGTACATGCAACAATTCCATCACGCGCGGATCTCACACCTGCATTTTTAAATTAAGCTTACCAGCGGACCATGACATTAAAATATATGTTGAAACCGTGTATATACAGGAATTATGAGATTAAAACTGACACCAGGGTGAATTCTCGTTGTTCTGCTGCAGCCTTTTTTTGTTATTTGGAAAATTGTATCATCTGCTAAACTTCATTTATAAAAGAGCAATACAGAGCTTTGTATCCAGGGCGAGGTGGCGCAAACGGTAGCGTGGTGACGTGCATTGCAGAGATTGTGGTTTCAATTCCCTGCATTTAGTGGGACAATGTAGTCAGAGAACATAGCCGGTTCCCTCGCTAAAGTATCTCGCTTTGGTGCTTCGTGGCGCAGGGGATCGTGGGTTCGAGTCCTGCCTTGGACAAGGGTGTTTGTGTATGTGTATTGGAAGAAAACAACAAAAACAGTAATCAAACAGAAAAGCATGTAGAATGTTAGAAAGAGGCAAAATAAAACAAAATAATATACACTTTAAGTGAGTTAAATTAATACTGTTGTAAATATTCTTAAAGGCTTTTTCTGAGCTTTGCTTTCTCTTCACGTACTATATACATGGTGTATAGAGAAGGTGTTGTAATGCACCCAAAAATTCGATACCGCGATTTCACTGGAACTATATGCTTTGGGTTCCCCTAAATCAAAAAAAAAATATTTCTGGAAAAAGGTAGTTGTGTCTGTGTATGTGAACACGATAACTCATCCCTCCCAACTACTCTTTACACGGAAAAATTTGTGAAAATTTTAATTTTCTGAAAAATGGCTCTAACGATTTTGAATAAAATATCGTATATTAAGATATTTACCTGACAAATAAAATGTATATCTTAAATTTTCTGGGAATAGCCTCTGAAAACTACTTTATTTTGAATGAATTTTACGGAATTTTGTGTAATTGGCAAGTAGTAAGAAGTAGACAAAAATTTAGTAATAGCTCGTTAAAACACACAATTTATATTAAACACATTATTTCCGTGAGTGGATCATTAAAATATTCCTTGTTATTGATTTCAGCTTTAAAAAGCGTTTCTCATACGGGAGTTGTTCAACTCCTGTCCATACAAACAAAGGAACTTCAGTCAGATAGCAACCAGCTTTTGACTATCACTTTAACCTATGGTACTCCCTTATTTCTCTTCTACTTACAAGAAAGCACGTAATAATTCTATTTCTGCTAATTTTTTCTCAATTAGCACGAAATAAATAGAAGCATAAGCTGTTTAACAGTAATTTGTTGCAGAGATGTAGAGAAAAACATGTAAGTGGAACATCAGATATTTTTTTTTTACTTTCTCTGCACGTATTACACTCCACCCAAAAATTCGATACCGAGATTTTACCGGAAATATATGTTTTGGGGTCCCTCTGTATCCAAAAACCTCATTTTTATGAAAAAAGTCCGTATGTGTGTGTGTGTGTGTCCGAGTTTATGTGGACACGGTAACTCAAAAACGAAAAGTCTGTAAAACATAAACTTGATACTTTAGTTTAGTATCGTCCAGGGATGCGAGACGAATATTTTGAGAAGGATCCCCCCACCACAAAGTACCCTTTACATGGAACCTTTAAGCACAAGCATAAGCTTTATAACAATAAATTGTTGCAGATATGTAGAGAAAGCCATGTGAATGGAACAGATTTTAAAGTGTATTACTGGTGAAATCTCAGTATCGAATTTTTGGGTATAGTACCATTTACTATGTAGAGAAAGTAAAAATGTTGCTGAGATTCTTCGTGTTGTATCCTTACAAAATACTAAACTTAAATACCAGTTTTGGTATTTAATATAGTTTTTGAGGCACTCTTATGCTGTCCAAAGAGACACATACACAATATTCTAAAAGTCTGCCTGCTTTTTATTTAGAGGTCCTGAAAACGTACAATTCTTGGTTTCGAATTGATAAAACTGAAGACTAAGGTATTTTAACATAAAATAATGGACTCTTCAAGTTTGGAATATAAACCCTGTGGAGGAAAAAGAGGAAATTCTCTAAAATACCTAAGCCTCGTGGATTACATAGCAAGAAGATTTGGAGTACTATTTGTTAAAAATCTGATTTACTCCATTCACATGTCTTTCTCTACATCTCTGCAAAAAATTATTCTTAAAAAGCTTATATTCATATTTACTTCGTGCTAATCAGAAAACATTAGCAGAAATTATCTTATTACTTGCTTCCTTAAAAGTATAAATAAGGTTAAATTGATAGTCAAAAGCTGGTTGCAATGTCACTGAAGTTCCTTTGTTTGTATGGACAGCAGTTGACAATGTCCTGTATTGGAAAAGTATGTTTTCCAAAGCAGAAACCAAAAACAGGGAATGTCTCAAAAACGATGAACTCCAGGAAAAAGATTTATATAACATAAATTGTGCGTTTTAACGTGTCCTACATTTCTCATGCAGTAAGCTTTCTTTCCATGTCTTACGGTTTAGCAGTTATTCAAAATTCCGTAATATTCATCCAGAATAAGGTACTCTTCAGAGGCTATTCCCAGAAAATTCAAGATATACATTTTATTTGCCAGGTCATCACTGGAGGATACTTAACTTAAATACCAAGTTTAGTATTTTACCGACTTTTCGTTTTTGAGTTATCGTGTTCACAGACACACGGACCTTTTTCTGAAAATGCTTTTTTTGGATACAGGGGGTTCTAAAACATGTATTTCCGGTGAAATCTCGTTATCGAATTTTTGGGTGGAATACAATACTTCCTTATCTTGAATTTTCTGGGAATAGCTTCTGAAGAGTAGTTTATTCTGGATGAATTTTACTGAATTTTTAATAACTGCTAAACTGTAAAAGATGGACAAAAGCTTACTACACAAAAATGTACAGCACAATAAATCACACAATTTATGTTATATACATTTTTATCGTGGAGTACGTCGTTTTGGAGACATTCCTTATTTTTGGTTTCTGCTATGAAAAACCTATATTTTTCTCATACTGGAATTTGACAAATGCTGTGCATACAAACAAAGGAACTTCAGTGACATAGCAACCAGCTATTGATTATCACTTTAACTTATGGTAGTCCCTTATTTCGCTCCTACAAGGAAGCAAGTAATAAAACTATTTCTGCTAATATTTTACTGATTAACATGAAGTAAATAGAAGTATTAGCTTTTTAAGAATAATTTATTGCAGAGATATAGAGAAAGTCATGTGAATGTAACACATCAGATTCTTTTTTACTCGTGGCCATGGAAAGAGAACCATATTTTAATCATATTCGCGTAGTAAAAAATATTAGAAAATTTGATTACCGCGTTAACCTAGTGATTTTCCTAATTTCCTTTCTGCTTATAAGGAATCAAGCAATAAGTCAATTTCTGCTAATGTTTATAACTATTAGCATGATATAGAAAAAAATCTGATGTGTTACACTCACATGACTTTCCCTAGCCGCTCTACAAACTTCTTCTTTCTTCTTCTTCTTATTCTTCTTTCTGCACCTTGTTAATCGAGGTATTCAGCACAATGTTCTTATTATTTAGTTCCGTATAAGTAGGAAGAAAATAAGGGAATACACTAGGCTAAACCAATAGTCAAATGTTTTAAAAGCTGTCGTTATGCGCTTGTCATTACAAATCGCTTCTTTTCTTGGCCAGGAGTAGAACAAAAGAAAAACGTCACTCCCGTCTGAGAAAAGTATAAATACTTCACAACTGAAACTAATAACAATACCCCGAAAACGGTAAGCTCCACGAGAAAAATGTACATGACGTAAGTTGTGTATTTTAACAAGGTCTACATTTTTATAGTCATTTTTGTCTCTCTCTTACGGTTTACTAGTTATGCCAAATTAAGCAAAATCCCTCCAGAATAAACAGGTCTTTAGAATCTATTCCCAGAAAATTCAAGATATATATTTTATTTATCAGGTAAATATCTTTAATATACGAAATTTTAATCAAAATCGTTAAAGCCATTTTTAAGAAAATCAAAAGTTTCGAAAAAGTTCCATGTAAAGGGTAGTTTGGCGTGGTTTTTTTTTTTCTCAAAATTTTCGTGTCGCATCCCTGGAAGTTACTGAACTTAAATACCAAGTTTGGTATTTTAGCTACTCTTCGTTTTTGAGTTATCGTGTTCACAGACAGACGGACACACGGACACACACACACGGACCTTTTTCTGGAAATGCTTTTTTTGGATTCAGGGGGTACTAAAACATGTATTTCCGGTGAAATCTCCGCATCGAATTTTTGGGTGGAATGCAATACTTCTCTATCCCTATGTACGTTGTATATACGGGACAAGAGAAAGTAAAAAGAACCTTTTATAAGAATAGTTGGTTTGTTGAACGTATAGAAAAAGTCAGATGCATGGAACTCAACTCGGTTATTGAGTTACCCGATGTTTCATAATTAGGAATTCAGTATTTCCGCCGGACAAAAAACTGAACTCCGAGTTCAACTCGTATAATCTATTACAGTAATTTGTAACTATTAAAGTTAATCTATAATCAGTGTAAATATATGACAACAGTTAGCGCAGCATTGTTAATAAGATAAAACAATATACACTACATTATATATATACAATTACACTATCCTTTATAGGTAAATTGCCTTCATTTTAAGCTGCGCTAAAATTAAATTATAATATATTATTGCGTCGAACATAATTATTACTTACTCTATGGCTTTACAGCCCTTGAAGGTCTAGAGCCTGCTTCACTATCCAAGTTCATTCTTTCCTAACTTGCATTCTCATCGATTTATTTCTCATTCTTCTCACACGCCTTCTTCCACCCGTTTATCCTTTCGTAAATAAGGGAATATATCAGGCTAAAGCGATATTCAGATTATTTAAAAGTTGGTTGCTATGTGAATGAGAAAACCAGTAACAGGAAACGTCCTGAAAACAGTCAATTCAACGAAAAAAATCTGATTTAATCCATTCAGATGACTTTATATCTGTGCAACAAATTTTTGTTAAAAAGTTTATGCTTCTATTTACTTCATGCTAAGTGAGAAAAAATTAGCAGAAATAGTGTTATTACTTGCTTCCCTATAAGTAGAAGCGAAATAAGGGTGTAACATAGGTTCAAGTAAAAGCAAAAAATGGTTGCTATGTGACTGAAGTTCCTTTGTTTGTATGAGAAAAGTATAAGTTTTTTAAGGCTGAAACAAAAGACAAGGAATATCTAAAAACGATCAACTCCACGAAAAAAATGTATATAACATAAATTGTGTGTTTTAATGTGCTCTACATTTTTGTGTGGCAAGTTTTTATCTATCTCTTTCGTTTTACCAGTTACAAAAAGTTCCGTAAAATTCATCCAGAATAAAGTAGTCTTCAGAGGCTATTCCCAGAAAATTCAAAATATACATATTATTTGTCAAATATATATCTTTAATATATGATATTTTAATAAAAATTTTCGAATTTTTTTCCACGTGAAGTGTAATGGACGTTGGGGATTTTCTTTAAAATCTTCGTGTCGCATCCTTGGAAGATACTAAACTTAAATACCAAGTTTGGTATTTAACGGTCCTTTCGTTTTTGAGCTATGCTGCCCACAGACACACAGACAGACACACTCACACGGACATTTTTCTAAAAATGCTTTTTTCGGATTCAGGTGGTCTCAAAATAAGTATTTCCGGTGAAATCTCGGTATCGAATTTTTAGGTACAATGCAATACCCTCTCTATTCATATGTACACAGTACGTATACAGAAAGTAAAAATGTATATGACATAAAGTCAGTGTTTTAACGAGATCTACATTTTTTGTGTTTTAAGTTTTTGTCTATCTCTTACGGTTTACAAGATGTGCAAAGGTTATTCAGAATAAACAGGTCTTCAGAGGCTATTCCCAGAGAATTCAAGATATGCATTTTATTTGTCATTTAAATAGTTGTAACATGCGGTATTTTAATAAAAATCATTACATCCACTTTAGAGAAATTTATAATTTTTTATTTTTGTCTAACTAAAGGGTAGCTGGGTGTTGGAGATTTTCTTGTAAATCTTCCCAGAAAATTCAAGATATACATTTTATATACATGTAAATATTTGTTTCGTTTCGTAATCAGCTTACACGCCAATGCCTAGGGACCAGAAGCCTATCGGGGAGCCAACGGCACGAAACCACAGAACCTGCCGACTCATAGCCAGGCATGAACATGAGGAAGTGGATATGAAAAGTAAGTGAAATTGATGATAAGAAAGGTGATGATGGGGCAATTGATGAAGTCAGTGGTGGGGGAAACCCGAGGACCCGGAGAAAACACGCCCACATGCCGCTTCGTCCTCCACGAATTCCACATTGAACCCCGGGCGCCTAGAGGGGAGACGAGCCGTCTAATCATTCACCCACGGCGCCGCCTGTAAATATTTGTGATATACGGTATTTTAAACAAAATCGTCAAAGCCACTTTAGAGAAAATCAATAATTTTTAATTTTTTCCCAAATAAAGGGTAGTTGGATTTTGGGAATATTCTTTAAAATCTTCATGTCACATCCTCGGAAGATACACACACACACATAGACGCATGAACCTTTTTCTAATTTTTTTTATTCAGAGGACTCAAAACATGTATTTCCGTATTTCCGGTGAAGGTTCGTTGGCAAATTTTTGAATGGAATGCATCTTACATAAGTGCTAGAGAAAGCAAAAAAATACACACACACACACACTGCATGCTGGGCACACGTTAAACGCTTTTGATTAAAGAAAACTTTCTCGATCCCAACGGGAGTCGACCACGGGATCCCTCACATAGTAGGCATATGCTTCACTGACTGAACTAGGGACCAGTGTTTGTGTTAGTGTTTGTTTACAAGCATTAGTCTTTCATTTGACAAGGAATGAAGTTCGCCTTATAGTTCAGCTTAGGCAAATCTTTTGACTTCCGCGTTATCCGGGGCATTCTAACTCGAGAAAGAACGGCCACCTACAGATGCATTTTCTTGAATTTTTAATTTCTCTGCGCATACTATGTACATAGAGATGATATTGTTTCTTTTTTGGTAGTGTTTAACGCCCGCTTTAACTACTTATGGCACCGCAGGCGGTGACGCTGATGAAACATGAATGGAGATAGAACACCGGTGGAATTCGATGGCGGGGGAAACCGGAGAACCCGGAGAAAACCCGCCCTATCACCGATTTGTCCACCACAAATCTCACATGCGGCCGCGAGGAAGGTATTGTAATGCAACCAAAAATTTGATACCGAGATTTCACCGGAAATACGTGTTTTAGGATCCCCTGAACCCAAAAAAGGCATTTTTAACAAAATGTCCGTGTGTAGGTCTGTCTGTCTGTCTTTGTGTGTGTGTGTGTGTCTATGGGCAGCATAGCTCAAAAACGAGAAGTTGTGTATCTTTCAAGGATGCGACACGAAGATTTTCAAGAAAATGCCCCTACCCCCAGGTACCATTTACATGGACAAATTTTCGAAAATTTTGATTTTCTGAAAAATGGCTTTAAAGATTTTTATTTAAACTTCGTATATTAAAGATGTTTACATAGCAAATAAAATATATATCTTCAATTTTATGAGAACAGCTTCTGAACACTACTTTATTCTGGATGAATTTTACGGAATTTTGTATAACTGCTAAACCGTAAGAAATGGACAAAAACTTACCACGACATAAATATAGAGAACTTTAAAGCATACAATTTATGGTATATATACATTTGTTTCGTGACGTTGATCCTTTTTGACATATTCCTTGTTATTGTTTTCAGCTTTAAAAAACTTATACTTTGTTATCTCCTGTTCATAGAAATAAAGAAAATTAGTCACATAGCAACCAGATTTTAACTAATATTTTAGTCTATAGTACTTCCTTAAATAGAAGCAAGTGATTAGAATATTACTGATATTTTTTCTCAATTGGCATGAAGTAAAATGAGGCATACGTTCTTTAACAATAATTTGCTGCAGAGATGTAGAGAAAGTCATGGAATGAATTACATAAGATTTTTTAGGAATAACCCCTGAAGTCTTCTTCATTCTGAATTACTTTTGTAAAACTGATAAACCTTAACAGTTTTCATTACAACGTTGTCAAATAGAATTTTTATCTGCATTTGTTATTTCAGATGAATAAAGGATAACGTTCAATAGTTCTCTGCCTTTATTGTGTAAACTAAGCTATTTTCTTTAAATGTATTGTTATTAACACGGCTTAGAACTACCAACAAATAAAAAAATTATCTTCAAAAATATATTTTTACTTTCTCCATAGGCACTATGTACATAGTGTATAGAGAATGTATTGCACTCCACCAAAAAATTAGATACCGAGATTTCACCGGAAGTATATGTTTTAGGGTCCCCTGTATCCAAAAAAAAGTATTTTCAGTAAAAGCTCCGTGTGTGTGTATGTGTCCGTGTGTCTGTGAACACGATAACCCAAAAACGAAAAGTCGGTAAAATACCAAACTTGGTACTTAAGTTGAGTATCTTCCAGGGATGCGACACGAAGGTTTTGAAAAAAATCCCCCCACCCAAAACTACCCTTCACATGGAACTTGTTTCAAAAATTTCGATTTTCTCAAAAATGGCTCTAACGATTTTGATTAAAATAGCATGTATTAAAGAAATTTGCCTGACAAATAAAATGTATACCTTGAATATTCTAGGAATAGCCTCTGAAGAATAGTTTATTCTGAATGAATTTTACGGAATTTTGAATAACTGCTAAACCGTAAGAGATGAACAGAAACTTACTACACAAAAAATGTAGATCACATTAAAACACACAATTTATGTTATATACATTTTTTCGGGGAGTTGATCGTTTTTGAGACATTCCTTGTTTTTGGTTTCTGCTATGAAAAACTTACTTTTCTCATACAGGAATTTGTTAACTGCTGTCCATACAAAAAAGGAACTTCAGTGACATAGCAACCAGCTTTTGACTTTCACTTTAACCTATGTTACTCCCTTATTTCGCTTCTACTTACAAGGAAGCAAGTAATAAGACTATTTCTGCTATTTTTTCTGATTAGAATGAAGTAAATAGAAGTATAAGCTTTTTAATAATAATTTGTTGCAGAGATGTAGAGAAAGTCATGTGAATGGTACACATCAGATTTGGTTTTAATAAATACAGAGTTTTATTCCACTACAATGCCACCGATTAAATAAACTAATCAACGTTCATTTTACTTGGGCCCATCCCTTCCTTTATCGCAGTAGCAGAGAAGCCAGGATTCTAATCTAGGTTAATCTGTGGCATTGACATTTTGATCAGCGGTTTTGAGTGTCCTAAAGTTTACACAACTAAGTTGCCAATAAGAAATTAGTTATTACGTAAGACTAATTTTAAGGCAAATATGCATTCTATGATATCAATTTTCAAAAGTTAATTAAATCGGAAATAATTTGGTCTGGAAAAAGGTAGACAAAACGTCGTTAAAGCACACAATTTATGCGAAATAAATTTTTTGGAGTTAATTATTCTCGAAAAATGTCTTTGTTATTGCTGATTATTTTTTTTATTTTCTCTAGCCCCATGTGTACAGTGTACATAGGAATAGAGAAGGTATTGTAAAGCACCCAAAAATTCGATGTCGTGATTTCATCGGAAATATTATGTTTTAGGGTCCCTTGAGTCCGAAAAAAGAATTTTTAGAAAAAGGTTCGTGTGTGTATGTGTGTGTCTGTGGACAGCATAGCCCCAAAACGAAAAGACCGTTAAATCCCAAACATGGTATTTAGGTTTACTATCTTCCAAGGATGCGTCACGAGAATTAAAAAAAAAAAAAAAAAAAAAAAAAAAACACCACAAACCACCCTTTACATAAAAAGATTTTCAAAAAGTTTGATTTTCTTAAAAAATTCCTATAATGATTTTCATTAAAATCCCGTGTATTAAAGCTATTTATCTCGGAAATAAAATGTATATCGCGAATTTTCTGGGAATAGCTTCTGAAGACCTGTATGTGTGTGTCTCTGTGGACAGCACAGCCCCAAAACGAAAAGACCGTTAAATATCAAACTTGCTATTTAGATTTACTATCTTCCAAGGATGCGACACGAGAATTTTCAAAAAAAAAAAAAAAAAAAAACACCACAAACTACCCTTTACATAAAAAGATTTTCAAAAAGTTTGACTTTCTTAAAAAATGGATACAATGATTTTCATTAAAATCCCGTGTATTAAAGCTATTTATATCCGAAATAAAATGTATATCTCAAATTTTCTAGGAATAGCTTATGAAAACCTCTTTATCTTGGATGAATTTTGCCAATTTTGCTTAACTGTTAAACCGTGTACTGCACAAAAATGTAGATCACGTCAAAACACACAATTTATGTCCTTTACGTTTTTATTGTGGAGGTAACCGTTTCCGAAATATTTCTTGTTAATAGTTTCAATTGTGAAGAATATAACTTTTCTTAGACAGGAAGTGTCCGTTCTTCTTTTGTTATACTCCTGGCCAAGCAAAGAAGCGATTTGCAATGACAATCGCATAACGATAGCTTTTAAAAAAATTGACTATCACTTTGACTTGGTGCATTCCCTTAGTTCTCTTCTACTTATAAGGAACTAAGAAAGAAGAACATTGTATATTTCTATTAGCATTGTGTAAAATAAGAATAATCTTTTGTAGGAAGTTTGTACAGAAGCTATAGAAAGTCATATGAGAGTAATACACCAGATTTTTGCTACACAAGTCTTGTGTAGACTTAGGAATGCAGTAATGTGCTACACAATTTATCTGCCATGTTTTTACAATTTTGGACAATTATATTAATAATTTTGTATGTTCAGAAGTTATCTTTGTTTTGTATTAATGAGGGCTGAATCTTCTTATGGAAGTGCTGAAAGGTCCTCTGGAGTAATTTACTGACTTTATCTAAAGCCCCGCATGTGGTATAATATGTTCTACCCGCAGTTTCGGTCTTCACAGCATCGATAAAGAATTGCATTGACCATCTGAGATCAATAGAATAACAAGTTTCGTCCTGAAGTAACTCAAATCTACTGAGACTAATTTTACAAACGTTTATTGGAATTAATATGAAATAGATAGCAGATAATATCTGATATACGACATTCATATGACTTTCTCTATTCTTTATTGTGTATTAATGAGTATGCGAACTTTTATTAAGCAAGTTTATGAACTATTTTATTTTAACATAAAACTTTGCTGAAGCAGATATATTACTCATTTCGTAGGGGCACGAGTGCGCAGATTTCGCCTGCTGGGAGATCTAAATATGAAAAATAGTAAAGTCCAGTAACAGCTTCATCTATCTTGAAAGGCAAGGGAGATAATTGAAAATCATTGAATGCATTATCTTCACAGTCTATGGACAAAGTAGGAAGGACCAGGGCCAGCTGTTTTGTTTTCGTTTGTGCTTGAAATCCAGTTTGCCATGTGCCTGTGCGTTTATTATCAGCTACTGGGTGATTTTCTATCAAACTCATGATACTTGAACTAAAAGCTGCGTAAGAGGCTACGCTTACGCATCAGGTGTATCGTGTAGTGATTAAATTAAAGCCACATCTTTGCTAAACAGGAAATTTATTAATAGTCAGTAACTGCGTTATAAACATTCATTTAGATGCTGAAAATGTGCTCGTTAAAATATATGCAGACATATCTTCTTAGTCAATTCTGACCTACCCTCGGTAGAGCTTCTGCGTTCTGCCCAATTTTAGGGCAGCTTTAAACATTCGTGTGCGAAGATCATCAATGGCAGCAACTTCGTCATGGTACATTTTACTCTTCAAATGCCCCTACAAATAATAATCTAAAGGGATTGAAAATTGCCAATACTCTTTATTTGTAAAGACTGTCATAGTTCTAGACATACTTAAACATCTGAAACGCTCACAAAACCATACTGAAATGTCCCACACAATGCACATTTTTATTAAGTTGTTTCAAAATGTTCTATTGCCTTTCAGAAGTACGTTAAAGAATATGATCATTGATTATTTAAAAATTACCTTCAAATATGAGAAATAAGTTATTAAAAGTTTAAAAATCAAAAGCCTTGGAGAGTACAAAAATTAATAACTGTTTTAAAATAATTAGAGTTAACATAAATAATATAATATAAGATATATATTTGTAAAATAATTTTTTGTAAAACCTGCGAATATTTTTAAAATTGAATCACGTACGTTACTTTGATTTGAACAATGAATTTAAACAATAAAGCATTATTATTTAAATAACCATGCTAGCTATAATTTTAATCCATGTCAAAGTATCACTAATATTGGTATAATAACTGTTGTTTTAGTATTATTTCTTACATACTGTGAATTTTTCAACTTTCAGTAATGCTTTACCTTAAGCTTAGAAGTAATATTAGCAGCTTTGACTATTCAACGTGAGAACTGTAAATATTTACACCTTAGATGTCCTCCGATGTTCAAGGCTTCCCACACGGAAAAAGTGGTGAACAGTTTGGTTTCCTGAAGGACAGTGTTGGAGAAGAGGGTCCACATTGTATACGTGAACTAACGGCGAGAGTAAGGACTTTGCGGTTACTTCGTCACATCAGGTGGGATATACACAGGGATGTAAACAGTTGAGAGGTGAGCAGCGTTTGTAAACACTGGGACACGCACGTGTCAATGTTAGCTTTAAGAGCTTCATGTTCTCAATCATCTTCCAGCCCCTAACTAGAGGTGTTCAATAAACACGATTTTTACTTTCTCTGCACCTACTACGTACATATTGTATAGAAAACGTAATGTGTTCCTTCCAAAAATTCGATACCGAGATTTCATCAGAAAGATATGTTTTGGGATCGCTTGAATAAAAAAAAAAAAAACATTTTTAGAAAAATATCCATGTGTTTGTCTTCTGTGTGTGTGTGTCAAAATTCCGTTGAATACCAAACTTGATATTTAAGTTCAGCATTTTCCAAGAAAGCGAAACAAAGGTTTTCAAGAGAATCCTCCCCTCCCAACTACCCCTTACATCCATTCTAATCTGTCTATCCATACATCTAATCTATCTAATCGATCCAATCTAATTAATTGATCCAATCCAATCTATCCATTCAAATCCATCCAAACCAATTTATCCATTCTTAATTATCCAATCCATCCATCCAATCCAATCTATCCATCCAATCCAATCTATGCATCCAATCCAATCTATCCATTCGAATCCATCCAATCCAATTTATCCATTCTTAATGATCCAATCCATACATCCAATCCAATCTATCCATCCAATCCAATCTATCCATCCAATCCAATCTATCCATCCTATCTATCCATCCAATCCAATCTATCCATCCAATCCAATCTATGCATCCAATCTATGCATCCAATCCAATCTATTCATCCAATCCAATCTATGCATCTAATCCAATCCAATCTATCCATCCAATTCAATCTATCCATCCAATCCAATCTATCCATCCAATCCAATCTATCCATCCAATCCAATCCATCCAATCCAATCTGTCCATCCAATCCAATCTGTTCATCCAAACCAATCTATCCATCCAATCCAATCTATCCATCCAATCCAATCTATCCATCCAATCCAATCCATCCAATCCAATCTGTTCATCCAAATCAATCTGTTCATCCAAACCAATCTATCCATCCAATCCAATCTATGCATCCAATCCATCCAATCCAATCCCATCCTGCAGGCGGGAATTGAACCCGGTTCCTGTGGATTAAGAAGCTGACATGCTAACGACCAGATCACAAATGCAGTCTAGTAGCAAGTGTTGCTGCAAGGGCAACTTGTACAGTTTAATTAGCGTTATCTTGTGACTTTCCATTACTTGAATATCACACAACTCGCTCTGGACACAACGCTGAGGGCAATAAATCAATCGGGCTCTGCTGAATGTTTGGTTCCCGCTGCCAGTTATGGCCGGATTGCGTGACTTTTGTGCGCTCCGCCTTTATCGTTTTCCTCAACACCGCGAGGTCATTAATCACCAAAGTTAAACAGAAGGATGAAATGTTTCGATGCAACAGTTGCTGGTGATTCGTGTCCCATCTGTGTGACATGCAATTCAAAACTTGGGATTGTCCTTTCGCTACAGTTATCTTCCCCTGAGTTTCATTTCATATATCACCTGTTAGTGAATGGTGCAGCCATGTTCAATTGTTTTCTAGCGCTCTAAAACACACGGTGTTCACGAATCCACGTCCATTTCAAAAAAGGTTTGTTCTTATTACTTTATTACTTTCTCTACATATAGCAGGTAGAGAAATATTGTATTCCATCCAAAAACTCAATATTAGTTGAGGCCCTAAGAGTCCAAAACATCCATGTGTTCCACTCACATGATTTTCTCTACATAGCTAAAACAAATTATTGTTAAAACATCTTATGTGTTCCATTCACATGACTTTCTGTATATCTCTGCAACAAAGTATTGTTAAAAAGCTTATGCTTCCATTTACTTCATGCTAATCGAGAGAAAAAATGTCAGAAATAGTCTTATTACTAGCTTCCTTTTAACTTGAAGCGAAATAAGGGAGTACCATAGGTTAAAGGTGATAGTCAAAGGCTGGTTGCTAAGTGACAGAAATTCCTTTGTTTGCATGAACAGGAGTTGACAAATTCCTGTATGAGAAAATATAAGTTTTTGAAAGGTGAAATCAAAAACAATGAATAACAATTGTATAACATAAATTGTGTGTTTTAACGTGCTCTACATTTTCTGTGTAGCAAGCTTTCGTCTATCTCTTAAGGTTTAGCAAAGATAAGCAAAATTCGGTAAAATTCATCCAGAACAAAGAGCTCTCCAGAGGCTTTCCTAGAAAATTCAAGATACACATTTTATTTGGTATGTAAATCTCAGTAATATACGGGATTTTAATCAAAATCGTTAGAGCCATTTTTATAAAATCAAAATTTTCGAAAAAAGTTCCATGTAAAGGGTAGCTTGGGGTGTGGGGATTTTCCTGAAAATCTTCGTGTCGCATCCTTGAAAGATACCAAACTGAAATACCAAGTTTGGTTTTTAACGGTCTTTTCGTTTTTGAGCTATACTGCTCATAGACACACACACACATACACACAGACAGACAGACAGACACGCACACGGACATGTTTCTAAAAATGCAATTTTTGGGATTCAGGGGGTCTCAAAACATATATTTCCGGTGAAATCTCGGTATCGAATATACTATGTACGTAGTACGTATAGAGAAAGTAAAACATATGCCTTTTAATTACTTCATGCTAATCGAGAGAAAGCTAGCAGGAATAGTCTTATTACTTGCTTCGTTGTAAGTGTAAGGAAAATAAGGGAGTACCATAGGCTAAAGTGATAGTCAAAAGCTAGTTGCTAAGTGATTAAAGTACCTTTGTTTATACGGACAGGAGAAAAGTATGTTTTCAAAGCTGAAGCTAAAATCAAGGAATATCTCAGAAACGATCAATTCCACGAAAAAAAAAACATATTACAAAGTATGTGTTTTAACGTGCTCTACATTTTTGTGTGCTAAGTTTTTGTGCGTCTGTTGCGGTTTAGCAGTTGTGAAAAATTCCATAAAGTTCATCGAGAATAAAGTAGTCTTCAGAGGCAATTCCTAGAAAATTCAAGATGTACATTTAATTTGTCAGGCAAATATCTTTAATACACGATATTTTAATAAAAATCTTTAGAGCCATTTTTGAGAAAATCAAAAATTTCTGAAAAAGTTCTATGTAAAAGGTAGTTTGGGGTGGGGGGATTTTCTCAAAATCTTCGTGTCGCATCATTAGAAGATACTAAACCTTAAATAGCAAGTTTGGTATTTTACCGACTTTTCTTTTTTGAGTTATCGTGTTCGCAGACATGCGGACACACACATGGATTTTTTTCTGAAATGTGTTTTGTGGATACAGGAGACTCTAAAGCATATACTTCCGATGAAATCTCGGTATCGAATTTTTGGGTGGAGTGTAATACCTTCTCTATACACTATGTACATAGTACGTGTAGAGAAAGTAAAAATTCATTTTTAGAAGAAGGTTTGTCTGTCTATGTAGAATGTCTATGGACAGTATAGCTCAACAACGAAAAGATCCCTAAACATCAAACATGCTATAAAAGTTTAGTATCTTCCAGGGGTGCAAAATGCCCCACCCCAAACTACCATTAAATGGAACAAATTTTGAAATTTTGTTTTTCTCAAAACTGGCTGTAAAGATATTAAAGGTTTTTATATGACAAATAACACGTATATCTTAAAATTCTGGAAATAGACTCAGAAGACCTCTTTACCCCAGATGAATTTTGCTGAATTTTCCATATCTGGTAAACTGTAGGATATACGAGATAAATCTTAGTACAAAAAAACACATAATTTATGTCATGTATATTTTTCCGAGATATTCCTTGTTATCGGTTTAAAAAACTCGTACACTACGCAACTTTTCTCAAATGGGAAGTCATCTTTTTTGACATCTCTTTTGTTTTGCTTCAATTGTTTACATAAAGAAGGTTTAAAGTATTTTAGGATAGTTTAAGCTAGTGTATTTGTTTATTTTCCTCCTGCATAGAAGGAAGGAGTAATAAGAGAATTGCTGCTTATGCTTGTCTCGATTTGCTTGATGTAGATACATGAATAATAAATGAATAATGTTTAGTTGTTTGCAGAATGTTAGAGAAATTCAGTGAGTGGAACACAGACACACACAAACACAAACACAAACACACACTCGTACTTTTTACTTTCTCTATATGCACTATGTATAGTGTACAGAGAAGGTATTGCACTCCACCCAAAAATTCGATACCGAGATTTCACCGGAAATATATGTTTTAGGGTCCCCTGTATCCAAAAAAAAGCATTTTCACAAAAAGGTCCGTGTGTGTGTGTGTGTCAGTGTGTCCGTGTGTCTGTGAACACGATAACTCAAAAACGAAAAGTCGGTAAAATACCAAACTTGGTATTTAAGTTTAGTATCTTCCAGGGATGCGACAAGAAGATTTTGAGAAAAATCCCTCCATCCCCAACTACCCTTTACATGGAACTTTTTTCGAAAATTTTGATTTTCTCAATAATGCCTCTAACGATTTTGATTAAAATTTCGAATATTAAAGATATTTACCTCACAAATAAAATGTATATATTGAATTTTCTGGGAATAGTCTCTGAAGACTACTTTATTCTGGACGAATTTTACGGAATTTTTCATAACTGCTAAACCGTAAGAGATGGTCAAAAACTTACCATACAACAAATGAAGAGCACTTTAAAGCACACAATTTATGTTACATACATTTTTTTCCTGGAGTTTATTGTTTTTGAGATATTCCTTGTTTTTGGTTTCAGCTATGAAAAACTTAACTTTTTTCATACAGGAATTTATCAACTGTCCATACAAACAAAGGAACTTCAGTCACATAGCAACTACTTTTGACTAACACTTTAACCTATGATAATCCCTCATTTCGCTTCTACTTTCAAGAAAGCAAGTAATAAGGCTATATCTGCTAATTTTTTTTGATCAGCATGAAGGAAATAGAAACAATGACTTTTTAATAATATTTTTTGCAGAGATGTAGAGAAAGTCATGTGATTGGAACACATCAGATTTTTTCTATTTTTTTTTTTTGATTCAGATATTCCCAAAAATTATTTTTCAGGACATGTCGGTATGGAATTTTTAAGTGGAACATAATTCCCTCTTTATCTAAAATGTACATTGTACATACGTGCTAGAGAAAGTAAAAATTACAGAAAAACATCGGTAAGTTTCCGTGCTCTCTACTCTGCGCATGACCGAAAATAATAATAACCCCTGCAGGTCTTAATTTGGAGCCAAAAATATCTGATGTAATAGAGTAAAGGATTGCATTAGACGTATTTCAGAGATTAGGTGAACAAGCGAACTCTCACATGCGCGGACCGGCATGCATTATGGTAATCCTGTGAAACGCTGCCCGCCTTTTCTACTCATTGATTATGCACTTATTGAAAATGCATGACCAATTGATATTCAGCAGGGAAAAGGCTTACTTTTGAAATCCATTGAATTACCATTACGTCAAGTTTTCACTCTAAATGCTGGATTGAAAGCAAAGATTTAATAATTCACAAGAAACACAAAGAGAAATATTTTTAAAAGCGCGTTGTCGTTAAACCGTATTCAATTTCCGGTTGCTTCGTTCAGGAACAAATTAACTTAGCAATCTCTTCTGATGTAGAACTTAATAAACCATTGATGTGTAATATACCCATGTCTTTCTCTACCCATTTTCTGTAGCACGTATTTGCAATGAACATAATAGATAGAAAAGGCATTGTGTTCTACATAAAAAGTCGTCACCTATATTTCACAGAAAATACGCGTTTTGAGACCACCTGAATAAAATATCATCAATGACCGCGAATGTAAGTGTGTAATTATGTCTGTCTGTCGTTTGTCCGTGGGCAGTATAGCTCAAAAACGAAAACTCCGTTAAATAAAATTAATATTTAAGTTAAGTATCCTCCAAGATGCGATACAAAGATTTTCAATAGAATCCCCGCAACCCCAGCTATCCTTACACGGAACATTTTAAAAAAGGTTTGATTTTATCAGAATTTTAAGGGTTTTATTTAAAAAATCATATATTTAAGATATACTCATAACAAAGGAAATGAATATCTCGACTTTCTGGAAAGAACCTCTGAAAACAATTTATTAAATTTTAACAACAGACATTAAAGATATAGCTGATTTTACTGTTAATGCATTTTGCTTTGAATAAGTTTTTTACTTTCTCTATACGCACTATGTACATAGTGTATAGAGAAGATATTGCACTCCACCAAAAATGTCGATACCAAGATTTCACCGGAAATATATGTTCTAGGGTCCCCTGTATCCAAAAAAAGTATTTTCAGGAAAATGTCTGTGTGTGTGTGTCCGTGTAACTGTGAACACGCTAACTCAAAAACGAAAAGTCGGTAAAATACCAAACTTGGTATTTAAGTTTAGTATCTTCCAGGGATGTGACACGAAGATTTTGAGAAAAATCCCCCCACCCCAAACTACCCTTTATATGGAACTTTTTTCGAAAATTTTGATTTTCTAAAAAGTGGCTCTAACGATTTTGATTAAAATATCGTATATTAAGGATACTTACCAGACAAATAAAATATATATTTTAAATGTTCTGGGAATAGCCTCTGAAGACTACTTTATTCTCGGTAAATTTTATGGAATTTTGCATAACTGCTAAACCGTAAGAGATGGACAAAAACTTGCCACACAACAAATGTACAGCACTTTAAAACACACAATTATATACATTTTTTTGTGGAGTTGATTGTTTTTGAGATATTTCTTGTTTTTGGTTTCAGCTATAAAAAACATACTTTTCTCATACAGGCCTTTGTGAACTCGTGTCCATACAAACAAAGGAACTTCAGTCACATAGCAACCAGCTTTTGACTATCACTTTAACCTATGGTAGTCCGTTGTTTCGCTTCTACTTACAAGGAAGCAAGTCTAAGACTATCTCTGCTAAATTTTCCTGATAAGCTTGAAGTAAATAGAAGTACACGCTTTTTAAGAATTACTTGTTGCAGGGATATGGAGAAAGTCATGTGAATGGTACACATCAGATTTTTATTTGTTAATTTGTAAATTACAGGAATTGAATTAACAATATGAAAACCTAATCTTGCGATCAAAGAAAAGTCTGATGTCCAGACTAGCAAAGTGGGTTTTTTAAAATAATGATTTAGACTCACCAAAACATATTTGATCCCACAATTTTGCCCAAACTGAAAGAAAGCCTACTTTTCCCTACACTTGGTGGTTACCAAAACTTCGCTGTGCTCTTAAAAACGTTTTGTACCTCGGCGAATTTCCACCAGCTAGACTGCAGGAGTTTTTCCCATAGTGGCCCGCCGAAGATCGAAGGAATGAATAGTTCGAACTTTTCCCACCAGGTCGCAGCTGAATCCCATATATGGCGCACAACTTGTGGAAAGGGGTAGACAAACAGTTCAGTGTTTGAACGAGATCTACATTTTCTGCAGTAAGTTTTTGTGAATCTGTCATGGTTTTCCATTTATTTAGAAATCCAGTCTATCCATTTGTCACACAATGAACTTTAATATACGCCATTTTAATCAAAATTGTTAGAGACATTCATTAGAAAACCAAACTGTCGAAAAATATTCCATGTAAGGAGTAGTTGGGAGTGGGATATTTTATAAAACATTTATGTCACATCCTTGGAAGATTCTAAACATAAATACCAAGTTATTCAACGGATTTTTTCTTTGTCAATTATACTCAAAAAAAACCTGCATTTCAGGCAGAATCTGTTACAACATTTTTGGATGGAATAGTATTTTACAATTTTTAATTATTATTTTCTCTATACGTACTTTGTACATAGTGTATAGAGAAGGTATTGTATTGTACCCAAAAATTCGATACCGCGATTTCACCGGAAAATGCATGTTTTGAGACCCTCAAAATAAAAAAAAACATTTTTTAGTAAAATGTTCGTATGTGTGTGTGTGTGTGTGTGTGTGTGTTTGGGCAGCATAGCTTAAAAACGAAAAGACCGTTAAACACCAAACTTGGCAATTAAGTTTGGTATCTTCCAAGGATGCGACAAGATTTTCAAAAATATCTCCCCACGCTCAACTACCCTTTTTGTGGAACATTTGTCGAAAATTTGGACAAATAAAATTTATATCTTCAATTTTCTGGGAATAGCCTCAGAAGATATGTTTATTTTTAGTGATTTTTATTGAATTTTGCATAACTGCTAAACTGTAAGATATACACAAAAACTGTAGACCACGCTAAAACAAAGTCATATATATCGTGTAGTTGATCGTTTTTTAGATATTCCATGCTATTGATTTCCGCTTTAAAATCTTACCTTTCTCATACAGCAATTTGACAATTCCTGCCCATACAAACAAAGGAAATTCAGTCACATAGCAGCCACCTTTTGACTATCACTTTAACCTATGGTACTCCCTTATTTCGCTTCTACTTACAAGGGAGCAAGTAATAAGACTATTTCTGCTAATTTTTCTGAATTAGCAGGAAGTAAATAGAAGCATAAGCTTCGTTGCAGAGACGTAGAGAAAGTAACGTGAATGGAACACATCAGATTGTTTTATTTTTCAATGGAGTTCAAAACAGTTCGGTGGAATATCTGTATCAAGTTTTAGGTGGAATACGAAAGCTTTTAAAACATTTGACTGTCACTTTAGCCTAGTGCATTCCCTTAGTTGCCTTCTACTTATAAGGAACTAAGTAATAAGAAAATTCCACTAATGTTTATCTCGATTAGCATTGTGTAGAAGGAAAAATAATATTTTGTAAGAAGTTTGTTTGTAGAGCAGTTAGTAAATACGTAATACAGTAGAAAGTGTCTGCTAGATAAATAAATGTCATTTGTTTCAGAAGAATGCCATTCTAAAACTGTTCAATATCGACTCGTGGCTGATAATTTGGTTTCAACGTTATAAACGCTACACAACCCCATCCTATACTGTGCATGAAGGGGAAACCGTGCTGCGCAAGTTTATGACCGCAAGAATAGAGGAGGCAAACGCTCTGCAGGACGTTGTAGTGCTGAAATTAAGCGCTAAATTAGCTCTCACACTTATGTATAATAACTCACTTCACAGCAAACACCGCAAGATGGCGTTCCCTAACAATCTCGTTATATCCACAATTACAAAAGATGATGTGTTCCATTCACACGACTTTCTCTATATCTCTGCAACATTTTATTGTTAAAAACTTATTCTAATTGAGAAAAGTTAGCAAAAATTCCCTTATTCGTTGCTTCCTTGTAAGTAGAAGCGAAATAAGGGAGTACCATAGGTTAAACTGACAGTCAAAAGCTGTTTGCTATGTGACTGATGTTCCTTTGTTTGTACGGACAGGAGTTGACAAATTCCTGTATGAGAAAAGTATCAGATTTTTAAAGTTTAAACCAATAACAAGGAACACCTACAAAGATTCTACTCCATGAAAAAAATGTATATGATATAAGTTCACTGTTTTAACGTGCTCTACATTTTTTGTGTGATACATTTTTGTCCATCTCTTACTGTTAAGCAGTTATGTAAAATTCAGTAGAATTCATCCATAATAAAGTAGTCTTCAGAGGCTATTCCCATAAAATTCGTCGCCCTCCGTGGTGTAGTGGTTACCATGATAACTTCATATACCCAAGGTCGCGGGTTCAAACCCGGCGGTGTAAAAATCCTTAGCATGGCTTCCTTCGGAAGGGAAGTATAGCCGTTGGACCCGTGTAGCAGATTTACGGCACGTAAAAGAACCCCAAGTCTGACAGAGAGGCCTCAGAGCAAAATTAAGCGGTATTTCACGCCCAGTATAGAATGGGACGCTGAGAACCACAGCAGTTAAAGAGCGTCCATAAATAACACGCCATTTACACTGTTTTTCCATAAAATTCAAGATATACATTTTATTTGTCGCGTAAATTACTTTAATATACGATATTTTAATCAAAATCGTTAGAGCCATTTTTAAGAAAATTAAATTTTTTGAAAAAAGTTACATGGGCTTGGGGGAGTTTTCTTAAAATCGTTGTGTCGCATCCCTGGAAGATATTAAACCTAAATACCAAGTTTGGTATTTTACCGACTTTTCGTTTTTGAGTTATCATGTTCACAGACACAGAACACACATGGACCTTTTTCTAAAAACGCTTCTTTTTGGATACAAGGGACTCTAAAACATATATTTCCGGTGAAAGCTCGGTATCGAATTTTTGGGTGGAGTGCAATACATTCTCTATACACTATGTACATAGTACATGTAGAGAAAGTTAAAAACAGCAACATAGCATTAAAAGAGCAAACATCAAAATAAATAGACAATGATATATAAATACAACAATTTAAATTTACAACTCAGACTACACCTTATTCAGATGTAGCCTATTATGATAGAGAAATACACTTAAAGTAAGTATATACACAATATATAAATCGACAGCATAACACTGAAACAGGTATGATATAAAATATATGCATGTAAAACACTTAATAAAAGTAAATACACATAATATATACACAATATGTAATACAACACAGCAATAACATAAGTATGACAAAATATATTGCAGCGGTGGTTTCGTTTCGTCGTTAGGGGTTGCTCGTTATGTGCCATATGCGGGAGTATTTTAGTTTGTTGATTTTTCGCCTCCCTTTGGGTGATTGTGTGCAGCGTAACTAAGTGTCACTTCCAATCAACTCCACTACACTCACGTACCTGGTACTGAAGCTCTTCTGGGATGGGTTGCCACGGCGTTGCTCAGTCTTGCAGGAACATTGACTCTCCCGGGCGTGGATCTGGCTAGTGGGAGGAGTTCTAGGAGTGATCTTGTAATTGTTAAGAAAACACTTGTAAACTTTTACTGCTGTTTATTCTAAAGGAGTTTTGAAGACAAGCACCTGGTTATACACTTTATACTACTGACTGATGTTCTTTAACACTTACTCACAAGTACTTTCAATTACACTGTTTTAGTTGAGTACATGGCACAATTCACTTTCACCTAATCACGAGCCGACTGTTAAATATTTGAGCGACGTTACTTTACTTCACATACAGTTTCTTATTCTAAAAAAACTTACTTCGCCTCACACACGGGCGAATTCTTAACACACGACGACGTTGCCTCTCTCACGGGTGAATTCTTAACAAAACTACCTCGATGTGCCAAACCTTACTTCTTATATACAAAAAACGGTGTCATGGTGGCTTCTTTCTGATTGGTTGGAAGGTCCGCCGTAATGACACCATCGTTACCCAAAAACCATTGCAAATCTCCCAGAATGCGTCATAATAATCACGTGATACCACGAATATAAAGAAGAAGTCCCCTTATACTAAACTCGAACGCGACTTTCACAAAAGAAGCAACTTCTCACCCCTCTATCCAGTCTGGCGTCATGATTATGAGTAACTTTTAAGTAAACAACTGACTTCTTGGTTCCTATGCATACAACTTATTAAATATTAACTTTCTTTACATATATATTTAGATAATAAATAAAAATGATTGTTATTATTATTACGAGGCTAATTAACGGTCTCAATATGTATGTAAAGCACTTAAGATAAGTATATATACATAATATATACACAATAATGGCATAAGTAAAACATAATATATATATACATATATAAATGTAAAAATTGTAATCACTTTTGTTTGGCTATTCTCATCCCCCCCTCTTCTCTATTGTCAGCCTTCTCAGATCTCAGCTGTCTTGCCTTAAGTATAAATTTACCCAGCCCGTCCGGAATTCCGTGCCTGCCAGTAGCTTCCAACATGCTTCTAGCTCCACATTCTCGGCGCTAAAGGATCGAGGTAATTTTCCTTCCTCCATTCCTCCGTACTCATACATCTTCCTCCTCAAGAATGGGGCAGATTCTCGTACCATTGTCTCAGCAGTTTTTGTCCTCGCCATGCTCCTAGTCTAAACCACGCGCTAATGAGTTTGGTACCTGTTTTGATGTGTTGCTCCACTCCGATTTTAGCTCAGACTAACCATCTTGTTATACTGCAGAAAACAGCTGCAATTAGAAAACGTCTTTACCTCACTTCTACAGCAATTGTTTTTCACCGTTAGCAGCGGAAGCTTCATGTAACAGTTTTCGACAGCCTCCACGATGGATTGCACTCTTTCCGGATCACCGCTAACTTTTCCAATTTTGTTCGCTTGGGGGCAAGGCGTCAGAATGACGTTTTCACATAGTACGTGGCGCTCTTTAAATTGAAAATACCTACTGCTGGGTCACAGGTACCGTAGCACAAAAAAAAATTGTGTCGAAATTCCCTCTCTGCTGCTTTGCTCTCCCAATTAAAGTCTCTTATGGACATTAAAGAGATACTATTTTGAATTTTTCAAGCTTTAAAGTACAAAAATATAAAATCTAATGTACTCAATTCACATGACTTTCTCTACATCTCTGTAACAATTTTTTTTTTTATTTTAACGTCCTTTAACCTTGTTGGATATATCTGACTTTGAATGAAATTGTTGAAATGTTGCTCAAATGATCTCGGGGTCCATGGAGCTTCTCAGGATAAGGGAAAACCCCGAAAAAACCTTATCCGGGTAACTCACCCTAAGCGAGATTCGAACTCATGACCTTTTGAATGTTAACCAGACACGCTACCATCACACTACCCAGGCGGGGGGGGTAGTGTTTAACGCTCGCTTTAACTAGTTCAGCACCGCAGGCGGTGACACTAATGATACACGAATGATGATGGAGCTCCGGTGGAATGCGATGGCGGGGGAAACCGGAGTACCCGGAGAAAACCCGCCCCAGCGCCGTTTTGTCCACCAAAAATCTCAGGCGGTCACTTGGGATCGAACCCCGGCCGTCTAGGTGAGAGGCGAGTGGTCTACTCAGACGGGCTAGCAAATAATTGTTAATAAGGTTATTCTTCTATTTAATGCTAACACATAGCAAAAACTGTCTTATTATAAGTAGAGGCGAAATAAAGATATACACTGGGCTAAACCAACAGTTAAATATTGTAAAATGTGATCGCTAAGGGATTGAAATCCATTTCTTTGCATGACCAATCGTTGATAAGTTCTCGTATGAGAAAAGTTTAGTATTTTAAAACTGTAAACAATAACAAGGAATATCTCAAAAACCGCCACCTCCACGAAAAAAGTGTACATGACATAAATTGCGTGTTTAATCCTGAACTGCATTTTGTTGTGTAGTAATATTTTGTCCAGCTCTTACAGTTTACCAGTTATGCAAAATTCAATAGAAATCATCCAGAATAAAGACGTTTTAGGGGTTATTTCCAGAAAATTAAAGACATACATTTTATTTGGCATGTAAGTATCTTAAACACAAGAGATTTTAATGAAAATACTTACACCATTTTTGAGAAAATAAAAATGTTCAATTTTTTTTCCCTTTTTTTTACTTTTTCTATACGCACTATGTACATAGTGTATAGAGAAGGTATTGCACTCCACCAAAAAAATCGATACCGGGATTTCACCGGAAATATATGTTTTAGGGTCCCCAATATCCAAAAAAAGGATTTTCACAAAAAGGTCCGTGTGTGTGTCCGTGTGTCTGTGAACACGATAACTCTAAAACGGAAAGTCGGTTAAATACCAAACTTGGTATTTAAGTTTAGTATAATTAGAAAGAAAATAAGGGAATACACTAGGCTAAACGAATAGTCAAATGTTTTAAAAGATGTCTTTATGCGATTGTCATCACAAATCGCTTCTTTTATTGGCCAGGAGTAGAACAAAGGAAAAACGGACACTCCCGTCTGAGAAATGTATAAGTACTTCACAACTGAAACTAATAACAATGAATATCTCGAAAACGGTAATCTCCACGAGAAAAATGTATATGACGTAAGTTGTGTATTTTAACAAGACCTAAATTTGTTGTATAGTAAGCTTTTGTCTATCTCTTACGGTTTACTAGTTATGCCAAATTAAGCAAAATTCATCCAGAATAAACAGGTCTTCAGAAGCTATTACCAGAAAATTCAAGACATACATTTTATTTGTTAGGTAAATATCTTTAATATATGATATTTTAATCAAAATGGTTAGAGCCATTTTTAAGAAAATCAAAATTTTCGAAAAACGTTCCATGTAAAGGGTAGTTTGGGGTGGGGGGATTTTCTCAAAATCTTCGTGTCACAACCCTGGAAGATACTAAACTTAAATACCAAGTTTAGTATTTTACCAACTTTTCGTTTTTGAGTTATCGTGTTCACAGGCACACGGACACACATACGGACCTTTTTCTGAAAATGCTTTTTTTGGATACAGGGGGTCCTAAAACAGGTATTTCCGGTGAAATCTCGGTATCGAATTTTTGGGTGGAATAAAATATTTCTCTATCCCTATGTACATTGTACATATTGGGCTAGAGAAAGTACAAATTGTTTGCAATGTTTTTGAGAAAATCAAGATTTTTGAAAAAAGTGTTCAAAGTAAAGAGTAGTTTAGTATGTGGGAGGATTTTCCTGAAAATATTCGTGTTGCATCCTTGGAAGATATTAAACTTAAACACCAAGTTTGGTAACAATCTCTTATGATTGACGATTTTGAATACACGTATTTCCTGAAATTACGACATCGAATTATTGGGTGGAATGTAATGCATTCTCTACTTATTGTGTACGTGGTATACAAAGTAATAAGCGCTTGTTGGTCAAGAAAAGCATTTTTGGAAAAAGATCCATGTATTTATGTGCGTACGTGTGTGTGTGTGTGTGAGTACGTGTGTGTGTGTGTGTGTGTCTGTGGACAGCATATCTCAAAAACGAAAACATTGTTAAATACTAAACATAGTATTTAAGTTTGATATCTTTCAATTATACGACACGAAGATTTTCAAACAGTCCTCCACTCCTAAGTACCCTTTCAGGAAAAAAAAAAAAAAATCAAGGCCGTGCCGTGGCCGAGTGGTCAGACCATTCGCCTCTCACCTAGATGGTCCGGGTTCGATCCCAAGCGACCGCACGTGAGATTTGTGGTGGACAAAGCGGCGCATGTGCGGGTTTTCTCCGGGTTCTCCGGTTTCCCCCGCCATCTCATTCCACCGGAGCTCCATCTTCATGTATCATCAGGTCATCGCCTGGGTGCCAGAGATGTAAAAGCGGGCGTTAAACACTACCAAAAAAAAATCTGATGTGTATCATTCACATGACTTTCTCTATATCCCTGCAACAAATTATTCTTAAAAAGCTTATACTTCTATTAACTTCATGCTAATCAGAAAAAAAATTAGCAGAAATAGTCTTATTACTTGCTTCGTTGTAAGTAGGAGTGAAATAAGGGACTACGATGGGTTAAAGTGAGAGTCGAAAGCTTGTTGCTATGTCAATGAAGTTGCTTTGTTTATATGGATAGGAGTTGACAAGTTCCTGTATGAGAAACGTATACGTTTTTCATAGCAGAAACCAAAAATAAGGAATGTCTCAAAAACGACGTACACCACGAAATAAATGTATATAACATAAATTGTGTGTTTTAATGTGCTCTACATTTTTGTGGAGTAAGTTTTTGTCCATCTCTTACGGTTTAGCAGTTATTTAAAAGTCAGTAAAATTCATCCAGAATAAACTACTCTTCAGAGGCTATTCCCAGAAAAGTTAAAATATAAATTATATTTGTCTGGTAAATATCTTTAATATACGAACTTGTAATCAAAATCGTTAGAGCTATTTTTGAGAAAATCAAAATTTTCAAAAAAAGTTCCATATAAAAGGGGGAATTTTTCTCAAAAGCTTCGTGTTGCATCCTTGGAGGATACTTAACTTAAATACCAAGTTTGGTATTTACCCGACTTTCCGTTTTTGAGTTAACGTGTTCACGGACACACACATGGACCTTTTTCTGAAAATACTTTTTTTGGATACAGGGGACCCTAAAACATATATTTCCGGTGAAATCTCGATATCGAATTTTTTGGTTGAGTGCAATACCTTCTCTATACACTATGTACAAGGTCTGTTTCTTTCTTGTTAACTTTGCTTGTGTCACTTTAAAGTTTGAAGTGACCTTTCAGAAGTCATTGTATATTTTAAATGGAAGTTTGTATATCTTTTCTCTTGTTTGTTGTTTCACTGTGCATTTCTAGGAAACTGGACAGATGCTCATTGCCCAGCGAGAAGCCATTGTGCCCACAATGTAAAGAGCCTGCTGAAGCATAACAAGACTCCTTCAGCAGGTAGATTTCATGAGTGTGCTCTGTTTGTTTGTAGTGCGTGCCCATTCCTGGACTGGGATTCCGCAGAGGAAGCTACAAGTGTGTGTGCAGAAGAGGTTTCTACTTCCCAGACGTAAAGGCAGCATATCGCTACTATAATGGCACTGTCATCGAGGAAGAATACGAGAAGCTCATGTTGGTGAGTAATGGTGCTCTAGCGTCCAGTTGAGGAAACAAATCTTTGTTCACGTGAGAAGAAATATTGTAGGTCATGAAATTCTGGCCCAGTTGCATGTTTCTTTACAACTTGTATACACCAGGAGTGTAGCAATGATATAGTACGTCCTCTCGCAGTGGATAACCTCAATGGGCGCCTCTTCCAGATGCTGCGCATTGTAACGTCAGAATCTTATATAACAAGCGACGGTAGATCATTTGAGTGCAAGAGGTATACAAAATTGAGGTAATAAAGCGTATATTTCTGGTTTATAAAACCATAATATCCCCAAAAATGTTGAACAAGAATAGTACTATTTTCAGGAATACATAGAAAAATATTTGATATCTTCCACTCATAAGACCTTCTTTAAAAACAAACTATTTATTCAAAATACTATGCTTTAACCATTTATTGAATAACAAAGTGATAAACAAAGGTTTTAGTATTTTCACACTAACCTTCAATAATAAAATTAGGCTAGTTATTGTAAAAATATTAATTTTTTTAATAAAAAATAGAAACATTCATGATACTTCAGTCAATGTAACCCCGTCAGCATCCAATCGTGTCTTCACACCTATTATTTTACTTGGGCCATCCCCTTCCTTTATCACAGATTTGACTGCAATGTTGAGAGTGATCGTCAAGTTGAAGGAACATATCTTTATTGTTCATGTGAGAAGAAATATTGTGTATCATGAAAGCCTGATCTTTTGTATGTTTCTTTACAGCTCGCATAAATCAGGAGAATAGCAATGTTGTAGTGCATGCTGGCCGTTGCAACATCAGAATTCTACACAGGCATTCGAGTTGATAATAGTATATAGTTGTAACAAGCGACCGTAGATTATTTGAGTGCAAGAGATATACGTAATCGAGGCAATAAAGCGTATATATATAAAACAAGAACATTCACAAAATACTCACTATGTACATAGTGTATAGAGAATGCATTGCACTCCACCAAATAAATTCGATACCAAGATTTCACCGGAAATATGTTTTAAGGTAAATTACCAAACTTGGTATTTAACTTTAGTATCTTCCAGGGATGCGACACGAAGATTTTGAGAAAAATCCCCCAACCCAAAACTACCTCTACATGGAACATTTTTCGAAAATTTTGATTTTCTAAAAATGGCTCTAACGATTTTGATTAAAATGTCGTATATTAAAGTTATTTACCTGACAAATAAAATGTATATTTTGAATTTTCTGGGAACAGCCTCTGAAGACTACTTTATTCAGGGTGAATTTTTCATAACTACTAAACCGTAAGAGATGGACAAAAACTTAACCCACAAAAAATGTAGAGCAGATTAAAATACAAAATTTATGTTATATACATATTTTTCGTGGAATTGATCGTTTTTGAGATATTCATTTTTCTTGGTTTCAGCTTTGAAAAACATACTTTTCTCATACAGGAATTTGTCAACTCCTGTCCATACAAACAAAGGAGCATCAGTCACATGGCAACCAGCTTTTGGCTTTCACTTTAACCTATGGTACTCCCTTATTTCGCTTCTACTTACAATAAAGCAAGAAATAAGACTATTTCTGCTAATTTTTCTCGATTAGCATGAAATAAATAAAAGATAAGTTTATTCACAATAATTTGTTAGAGACTGTAATTTGTTACAGTGTTTTTTTTTAATAAAACTAACAAAATCTAAGCAATTGCAGTCAAATGTACTCAAGCGTACCATCACACCGATTATTTTACTTGGGACCTCCCCAGCCTTTACCACAGGCACATATTTTGTCTGCAGGCGCTGAGATTCGAAATCGCGACGTTCGGCTTTGAATGAATAGCTGTGAACGTCAAGCTGAAGGAAGCATGGAATCTTTCTCTGCTGTCGAACACACAAGCATTCCTCATAAATTTACCCCTTTCCAGAAATCCATTACGCGACCGCGCCTGTCCTCTCTATGTAAAGGGTAGTTTGGGGTGGTAGGAGTTTTCTCAAAATGTTCGTGTCGCATCCCTGGGAGATACTACACCTAAATACCAAGTTTGGTATTTTACCGACTTTTCGTTTTCAAGTTATCGTGTCCACAGTCACACGCACACACACGCGGATCTTTTTCTGAAAATACTTTTTTTGGATACAGAGGATCCCAAAACATATATTTCGGGTGAAATCTTGACATCGAATTTTTGGGTGGAAATCAATAGCTTCTCTATACAATGTGTACATAGTACGTACAGAGAAAGTAACAAGGTCTACATTTTTTGTAGAGGAAGTTTTTGTCTATCTCTTACGGTTTATTAGTTATGCCAAATTAAGCCAAATTCATCCAGAATAAACAGGTCTTTAGATGCTATTCCCAGAAAATTAAAAATATACATTTTATTTGTCAGGTAAATATCTTTACTATACGATATTTTAATCAAAATCGTTAGAGCCATTTTTTAGAAAATCAAAATTTTCGAAAAAAAATTATATGTAAAGTGTAGTTTTGGGTGGGGGATTTTTCTCAAAATCTTCGTGTCGCTCGTTTTCGAGCTATCGTGTTCACAGTCACACGCACACACACGCGGACCTTTATCTGAAAATACTTTTTCTGGATACAGGGGACCCTAAAATATATATTTCCGGTGAAATCACGGTATCGAATTTTTGGTGGAGTGCAACACCTTCTCTATACACTATGTACATAGTGCGTGTACAAAAAGTAAAAAACAGAAAATGTGCATTTAGTTTAAAGCACAGACTCCAAGAGAAACATCGTTCTACATTATTTGATCGCCTCGCTTTGTTTCTATTCATGATCAAATGGTTCCCAGGCTGCACATTCTGGATATTACACTAAGTCAACGAATTCTAAAGCAATAAGCGACGTTCTCTATGTAGATCCTGGGTTAATTGGTGCTCTCTATTTTATTCATTGTGTATACGGTAGAGGGCTTCAGCAGAGTGCTGCATCTGGTTTACAGGTTAGATCTGCTTTATTCACACTCTGGTGCAAGATGACTGATAGCGTAGAGAGTCAATGTGCAGAGTTTGGAATACGAGAACTCCAATGGAAAGCCAACTTCACATAACTATACTCTGTGCTACACTGTATAGAATTAGAGATGTCAGTTGCCCGTGCGTGTAAGCAGATTCGTATTAGAAAGAACAACTTTCAGAAAAACCACTTTTACCCTTTATTACTTTCTCTACACACACTATGTGCATAGTGTATAGAGAAGGTATTGCACTCCACCATAAATTCGATACCGAGATTTCACCGGAAAAATATGTTTTAGGGCTCCTTATATCCAAAAAAAGCATTTTCACAAAAACGTCCGTGTGTCCATGTGTCTGTAAACACGATAACTCAAAAACGAAAAGTCGGTAAAATACCAAACTTTGTGTTTAAGTTTAGCATCTTCCAGGGATGCGACACAAATATTTTGAGAAACACCCCCACCCCAAACTACCCTTTACATGGAGCCTTTTTCGAAAATTTTGATTTTCTAAAAAATGGCTCTAACGAATTTGATTAAAATATCATATATCAAAGACATTTACCTAACAAATAAAATGTATATCTTGAATTTTCTGAGAATAGCCTCTGAAGACTACTTCATTCTGGATCAATTTTACGAAATTTTGCATAATTGCTAAACCGTAAGAGATGGACAAAAACTTGTCAGACATAAAATGGAGAGCACGTTAAAACACACAATTTATGTTATATACATTTTTTCGTGCAGTTGATCGTTTTTGAGCTATTCGTTGTTTTTGGTTTCAGCTGTGACAAACTTACTTTTCTCCTGTCCATATAAATAAAGGAACTTCAGTAATATAGCAACCAGCTTTTGACTATCACTTTATACTATAGTGCTCCCTTATTTCGCTTCTACTTACAAGGAAACAAGTAATAAGACTATGTTTGCTAATTTGTTCTCGAGTAGCAGGAAGTAAATAGAAGCATAAGCTTTTTAACAATAATTTGTTGCAGAGATGTAGAGAAAGTAATGTGAATGGAACACATCAGATTTTTTCGATCCAGTTCATTTACATACCCCTAATCTAAATATGAACTAGAATTTATAATCTCGCTGCACCTATATTAGAAGTCGAAGAAGCTCACTTATCTCAGACATCTGGTGTGTTACACTCACAAGACATTCTCTAGCTGTTCTACAAACTTCTTACATAACATTATTCTTCTTTGTGCACCTTGCTAATCGAGATACTCATTAGCACAATGTTCTTATTACTTAGTTCCGTATAAGTAGGAAGAAAATATGGGAATACACTAGGCTAAACTAATAGTCAAATGTTTTAAAATCTGTCGTTATGCGATTGTCATTACAAATCGCTTCTTTTCCTGGCCAGGAGTGGAACAAAAGAAAATCGGACACTCCGTCTGAGAAAAGTATAAGTACTTCACAACTGAAACTAATAACAATGAATACCTCGAAAACGGTAAGCTCCACGAAAAAAATGAATATTACGTAATTTGTGTACTTTAACAAAACATGCATTTTTTGTATAGTAAGTTTTTGTCTATCTCTTACGGTTTACTAGTTAGGCCAAATTAAGCAAAATTCATCCAGAATAAATAGGTCTTCAGAAGCCATTCCCAGAAATTCAAGATATAGTACATTTTATTTGTCAGGTAGATATCTTTAATATATATTTTAATCAATATCGTTAGGGCCATTTTAAAAGAATCAAAATTTTCGAAAAAAGTTTCATGTAAAGGGTAATTTGGTGTGGGAGGATTTTTCTGAAAATCTTCGTGTCGCATCCCTGTAAGATACTAAACTTAAATACCAAGTTTGGTATTTTAGCTACTTTTCGTTTTTGAGTTATCGTGTTCACAGACACACGGACAGACACACGGACAGACACACGGACCTTTTTCTCAAAATGCTTTTTTTGGATACAGGGAGTCCTAAAACATGTATTTCCGGTGAAATCTCGGTATCGCATTTTTTGGGTGGAATACAATACTTCTCTATCTCTAAGTACATTGTACATACGGGGCTAGAGAAAGTAATAAAAGCATTCTCTTCCGTCAAGACAATGCAAGGGTTGACACCTACGCAGTTTCTATGGCGAAAATTGCAGAATTAAGATTCGAATTACTACAACATCTACACTGTTCACCAGATTTGTCCCGCTACAACCTTTTTTTTATTTGAAAAAGAGGCTCGGTCAAAAACGATTCACGTCTAACGAAGAGGTCATCTCCCAAACAGATGCTTATTTTGAGCAAAATCATACTTTTTGAAAGACTTACAAGAGTTAGAGAAACGCTGGGAAAAGTGTATCGAGCTAAAAGAAGAATATAAAGGGCTGAGAACCATAGTGGGCTGTTGCCATCTGTCGGTATAGTTTATGGTTATACATCTTATATTGCAGTGGGCCATGTCCAGCATTTCCCGCTTACAAACAGTAGAGCATCAAAATATCGGTCTAAATGAAACTACAAATTCTGTTAGAGTCAGAGAGGTCCAAATCCATGCAGCAAATCACGCTACCGCATATGACATTTTATGTCCATGCTACCATTTATTCCTCCAGTGAATCATGCTTTTTACAAGAGTTTGCGTGTGCAAGTCAATAATGATGATCAGCAGGACATTGATTAGATGTATGGAAATGGCCCAGTTGCATTTCTTTAGGCTGAGCCAAATCCCAGCAAAGCAAAATACCTAATAAATAAATTGCGTGTTATTTATGGACGATCTTGAACTGCTATGGTCCTCAGCGTCCCATTCTATACTGAACGTGAAAGACCACTTAATTTTGCTCAGAGACCTCGCTATCTGGCTTGAGGTTCTTTTGCGTGCCACAAATCTACGACACGGGACCAACGGCTTTACTTCCCTTCCGAAGGAAGCCATGCTAAGGATTTTTACGCCCGAAAAACTCCATCGTCCTCCACCGGGTTTAAACCCCCGACCTTGGGTATACGAAGTTAGCATGGTAACCACTACACCACGGAGGGCGACAGGAAAATAGCTCCCAATAAATAATTGTAAAACCTAATTTTGCATGAAGCCACATTAATGTTGTACCAATATAAGATAGAAAATATATTCTAGATTGCTGTGGCATTTGGTTATTATGTGTAACTTGGCTCAATAAACTATGATATTGAAAAAACATTGAGCATATATTTCTCCATTTTTACTTTCTCCATACGCACTATGTACATAGTGTATAGAGAAAGTATTGCACTCCACCAAAAAATTCGATACCGAGATTTCACCGGAAATATATGTTTTAGGGTCCCCAATATCCAAAAAAAGCATTTTCACTAAAAGGTCCGTGTGTGTGTGTGTGTGTGTGTGTGTGTCCGTGTATCCGTGTGTTTGTGTGTCCATGTGTCTGTGAACACGATAACTCAAAAACGAAAAGTCGGTAAAATACCAAACTTGGTATTTAAGTTTAGTATCTTCCAGGGGATGCGACACGAAGATTTTGAGAAAAATCCCCCAAACCCAACTACCCTTTACATAGAACTTTTTTCGAAAATTTTGATTTTCTCAAAAATGGCTCTAAGATTTTGATTAAAATTTCGTATATTAAACATATTCACCTGACAAATAATATGTATATCTTGAATTTTCTGGGAATAGACTCTGAAGAGTAGTTTATTCTGGATGAATTTTACTAAATGTTGAATAACTGCTAAACCGTAAGAGATGGACAAAAATTTACTCCACAAAAAATTTAGAGCACATTAAAACACACAATTTATGTTACATACATTTTTTCGTGGAGTTCGTCGTTTTTGTGACATTCCTTATTTTTGGTTTCTGCTATGAAAAACGTATACGTTTCTCATACAGGGACTTGTCAACTCCTATCCATATAGACAACGGAACTTCATTGACATAGCAACCAGCTTTTGACTATCACTTTAACCTACGGTTATCCCTTATTTCGCTTCTACTTACAAGGAAGCGAGTAATTAGACTATTTCTGCTATTTTTGTCTGATTAGCATAAAGTAAATAGAAGTATAAGCTTTTTAAGAATTATTTGTTGCAGGGATATGGAGAAAGTCATGTGAATGGTACACATCAGATTTTTTAAAAAAATGGTGCTTGGCCCACTATGGTTCTCAACCCTTCAATGTTGAAAAAATATTACAAAAAAAATCTTATGTGTACCATTCACATGACTTTCTCTATATCCCTGCAACAAATTATTCTTAAAAAGTTTATACTTCTATTTACTTTATGCTAATCAGCAGAAATAGTCTTATTACTCGCTTCGTTGTAAGTAGAAGCGAAATAAGGGACTACCATAGGTTAAAGTGATAATCAAAAGCTGGTTGGTATGTCAATGAAGTTCCTTTGTGTATATGAATCGGAATTGACAAGTTCCTGTATGAGAAAAATACAAGTTTTTCATAGCAGAAACCAAAAATAAGGAATGTCTCAAAAACGACGAACTCCACAAAAAATGTATATAAAATAAATTGTGTGCTTTAACGTGCTCTACATTTTTGTGTAGTAAGTTTCTGTCCATCTCTTACGGTTTAGCAGTTATTCAAAATTCCGTAAAATTCATCCAGAATAAACTGCTCTTCAGAGGCTATTTCTAGAAAATTCTAGATATACATTTCATTTGGCAAGTAAAAATGTTTAATATGCGAAATTTTAATCAAAATCGTTACAGCCATTTTTGAGAAAATCAAAATTTTCGAAAAAGTTGCATGTAAAGGGTAGTTGGGGATGGAACGATTTTTGTCAAAATCTTCGTGTCGCCTCCCTGGAATATACTAAACTTAATACCAAGTTTGGTATTTTACCGACTTTTCGTTTTCGAGTTATTGTGTTCACAGGCACACGGACCTTCTTGTGAAAATGTTTTTTTTGGATATTGGGGACCCTAAAACATATATTTCCGGTGAAATCTCGGTATCGAATTTTTGGGTGGAGTGCAATACCTTCTCTATACACTATGTACATAGTGCGTATAGAGAAAGTAAAAATAATTGGTTTTCTGTTTTTTTCAAGGACTCTTTGAACGTGTTTCGTATTATTTGGCAGATGTTTTTTCTCATTTCTAGGTCTATTCGTGTTAGCTATTGTGAAAAACCAAATATTATGTGCATAAGCAGGTACTGCTCAGAGCTTGTCTGGTTAAATTCCCTTGGAAACATATTAGATAAGACAAACTCCATGCACCAGTATCGCTGTGAGAAGCAACGTAATAAAGTCACGGTGTCCGCCACTCGCTTCATTGTGCTGGTCATCTAACCACCAACTTCATGGTCAGTTCGTCACTATTTGAAGAAGAAGAGAAGCTGAAAGACTACACGGACCATTTGTCGTAATTGCCCTTTGTCAGAAGAGTTGAGATCATTGGAGCATGTGATAGGAATGGAGAAAAGTTTCTATTGGACGGTGAAAAGATTGATCGAGGCAGCAAAAGATGCATGGCTTACGTTGAATAGAGCAGCGAATCCTGGTGAAGGAAGATTAAAGCTGGTGATAAAACCAATGCGAAAAAGTAGGAAAAAGTGTTCATTTCCGGAAATAATAGGATCGTTAGCTAATTTTATAAGGCAAATCCAATTCCCTGATATATCTTGTAGAATGTAAAAAAAACAAAGGAAAAAAGTTGTAAACGGATGGGGCTGTCATTCTGTCAGCTCTTTCAAGAGGAAGCATTGCCAAAGTTTGCCTGTTCTGTTGAATTTCGTTCGGTGATGATAATTTTGGAGTAATCATTTTGAGCTTAACGAATTATTATTCTTATAGTTAATGCCATGAGAAATTAACAATTAATCAATAAATCCACTTGTCTAGAAGAGACAAAAATTTGTAACAAAAATCTAATGTGTTCCATTCACATGACTCTCCCTACATCTCGGCTACAAATTATTCTTAAAAATACTTATTACTTTCTCTATACGCACTATGTACATAGTGTATAGAGAAGGTATTGCACTCCACCCAAAAATTCGATACCTAGATTTCAACGGAAATATATGTTTTAGGGTCCCCTGTATCCAATAAAAGCATTTTTACAAAAAGGTCAATGTGTGTGTGTGTGTGTGTGTCTGTGAACACGATAACTCAAAAACGAAAAGTAGCTAAAATACCAAACTTGGTATTTAAGTTTAGTATCTTCCAGAAATGCGACACGAAGATTTTGAGAAAAATTCCCCTACCCCAAACTACCCTTTACATGGAACTTTTTTCGAAAATTTCGATTTTCTTAAAAATGGCTCTAACGATTTTGATTAAAATGTCGTATATTATAAATATTTATCTGACAAATAAAATGTATATCTTGAATTTTCTGGGAATAGCTTCTGAAGACCTGTTTATTCTGGATGAATTTTGCTTAATTTGGTAAACCCGAAGAGATAGACAAAAACTTACTACACAAAAAATGTAGGCCTTGTTAAAATACACAACTTACGTCATCTATATTTTTCTCGTGGAGATTACCGTTTTCGAGGTATTCATTGTTATTAGTTTCAGTTGTGAAGTACTTCTACTTTTCTCAGACGGGAGTGTCCGTTTTTCTTTTGTTCTACTCCTTGCCAAGAAAAGAAATGATTTGTAATGACAATCGCAAACGACAGCTTTTAAAACATTTGACTATCGATTTAGCCTAGAGTATTCCCTTATTTTCTTCCTACTTATAAGGAAGTAAGTAATAACATTGTGCTGAATACCTCGATTAACAAGGTGAAGAAAGAAGAAGAATCTTATGTAAGAAGTTTGTAGAACGACTAGAGAAAGTCATGTGAGTGTAACACTTCATATTTTTCTATTCACTTCATGCTAATTGATAAAAAATAGCAGGAATGGTCTTATTACTCGTTTTCATTTAAGTAGAAGAGAAATTGGGCAGTATCATTGTCAAAAGCTGGTTGCTATGTACTTCAAGTACTTTGCTTGAACTGTCAGGAGTTGACAAATTTCTGTATGAGAAAAGTATAGGCTTTTCATAGCTGAAACCAATAGCAAGGAATTACGCAAAAGCGATCAACTTCACGAAGAAAGTATATAACATAAATTGTGTGTTTTAAAGTGCTCTACATTTTTTGTGTGGTAAATTTTTGTCTGTTTCTTAAGGTTTAGCAGTTATGCAAAATTCCGTAAAATCCAGATAAAGTAGTTTTCAGAAGATATTCCCAGAATATTCAAGATATATATTTTATATGTCAGGTATATATATAATGTACAATATTTTAATCAAAATTGTTAGAGCCATTTTTGAGATAATCAAAATTTTCGAAAAAAGATCCATGTAAAGGGAATATGGTGTGGGGGGTTTCTCTCAAAATCTGCGTACCGCGAAGATACTAAACTTAAATACCAAGTTTGGTATATTTTACAGACTTTTCGTTTTTGAGTTATCGTGTTCACGGACACACGCACATGGACCATTTTCTGAAAATGCTTTTTTTGAGTACAGGGGATCCTAAAACATGTATTTCCGGTGATATCTCGGTATCGAATTTTTGGTTGGAGTGCAATACCCTCTCCATACACTATGTACATAGTAGGTGTAGAGAAAGTAAAAAGTAGATAACGTCTATACTTACAGATGAACTGTCATTCTCTCAGCCTTTTCAACGTAGCTCTTCTTAAAGGCGAATTCCTAAAAGTTCGCTCGTTTTTGCTTTCTCTAACACGTATGTACAATGTACATAGTGGATAGAGAAGGTATTGTACGCCACTAAAAAATTTGGTACTGAGATTGCACCTAAAATACACGTTTCGAGGTCCACCGACTCAGAAACAAGCGTGTTTACATTATCTACATGTACAGATCCAAAAACAGCATTTTTAGAAAAGGTTCCTTGTGTCTGTGGACAACATAGCTCAAAAGTTATAAGACTAAGCTATCCCCCTATCCAAACTATTCTTTACCTGGAATAATGTTTGAAAATTTTGTTTTCCTCAAAAATGGTTCTAATAAGTTTAATTAAAATACCGTATATTAAAGCTATTTACATCTTGGATAAAATGTATATCTTGAAGTTTTTGGGAATAACTTCTGAACACCTATTCATTCTGGATGAGCTTTTCTGAGTTTTGCATAACTAGTAAACCGTAAGAGACAAAAACTTACTAGTCAAGAAGTAATGTACAGCTTCTTAAAAATACAATTTATGTCATATACATTGTTTCGTTGAGTTCACCGTTTTATAGTTATTCCTTAAAATACTTAAATCTTTCTCATACAGGAACTTGTCAAATCCTGGCCACAAAAGGAAACAGATTTCAATCCCATAGCAAACATATGTTAAAACATATGACTGTTGGTTTAGCCTAGTACATTCCCTTATTTTCTTTCCTTCTATTTATAAAGAACTAAGTAATAATTCTGCTAGTGTTTATCTCTATTAGCATGAAGTGGATAGAATAATAAGCTTATTAACAATAATTTGTTACAGAGATGTAGAGAAAGTTATGTGAATGGAACACATCAGAATACTTTTAATACAAGGGATCCTAAACCTGTATTTCTGGTGAAATATTTGTGTCAAATTTTTGGATGGAATGCGATACTTTCTCTATACACTATGTACATAGTACGTATAGAGAAAGTACTAACTTCTACGGAAATAAATTCTTATAATTAACTATCAAACTATTAGTTTGTTTTAAACTATCCTTTGATATTATGTGGACGATAGGAATCGAACCTCGGACTTTCCGAATACAAGGGCACTGTAAAAAATTATTTTTTATTATTAATCACGAAATAAAGTCAAACTATAACGCTTTCAGCAGTTGTTTTTGGATAATCAGATGTAATTAGATTTCTCTTGGGAGTATTTTATAGTTTTTAGAGTCTCTAAAATGATGGAGTTTCGCTCAGCACGAGTTTATTTTAGTGTTCATAAATCTACCCTCAGCAGCCCCATCTCATTTAATGGCCTTTAAATGCCGTCTGCCTCTTTGGGGGTTTGACCTGCAAACTTTACACCAGTTGCCTAACTTACAACCCACTCAGAGGGGGAAGAAAACAAATAAAAACATTACATTAATGAGAAAGTCAGTTGTTACCTCGTTAACTTGGTTTTCAAAGTGAGTTAATCCAAGCTTTTGTAAACTTGTTTACTTAACTGACAAAACAATTGTGGTGCATGCACTTATTTTCTCAGCCACCTTTCTACAGGATGATTTATATAGAGCTGACACATTTATTCCATTAATTGTTTCAAAACGTGTTATGCTAGCGACAACTTATTATACCTAAATTGTAGAGCAATTTTGGGAGATTATTTACTTCTATAACAAATGTTAAAAATCTGATGTGTACCATTCACATGACTTTCTCTACATCCCTGCAACAAATTATTCTTAAAAAGCTTATGCTTCTATTTACTTCATGCTAATCTAAAAAAACTAGCAGAAATATTCTTATTACTTTCTTCCTTGTAAGTAGGATGGAAATAAGGGAGTAGCATAGGTTAAAGCGATAGTCAAAAGCTGCTTACTATGTGACTGAAGTTCCCTTGTTTGTATGGACATGAGTCGACAAATCCCTGTATAAGAAAAGTTAAGATTTTAAGGAATATCTAAAAACGATGAACTCCAAGAAAAACATGTATAGAATATAAATTGTGTGCTTTAAAGTGCTCTACATTTTTTGTGTGGTAAGTTTTTGTCTATCTCTTACGGTTTAGCAGTTATACAAATTTCCGGAAAATTCACTCAGAATAAACTAGTCTTCAGAGGCCATTCCCAGATAATTCAAAATATACATTTTATTTGTCGGGTAAATATTTTTAATATACGATATTTTCATTAAAATCGTTTGAGCCATTTTTTAGAAAATCAACATTTTCGAAAAAAGTTCCATGTAAAGGGTAGTTTGACGTGGGGGGATTTTTCTCAAAATCTTCGTGTCGCATCCCTGGAAGATTCTAAACTTAAATGCCAAGTTTGGTATTTTACCGACTTTTCGTTTTTGAGTTATCGTGTTCACAGACACACGGACACACACACGCGCGGATCTTTTTCTGAAAATACTTTTTTTAGATAAAGAGGACCCTAAAACATATATTTTCGGTGAAATCTAGGTATCGAATTTTTTGGTGGAGTGCAATACCTTCTCTACACACTATGTACATAGTTCGTATAGAGAAAGTAAAAATGTCTCCATGCTGCATAAAGAACAATTCAACACATCGTTCCATGTTACTGGCCTTTCGTTGGAGGACTCTGTTGTCAATAGCTTGAATCTCCTTTGTGATGTGCTTCAGGTCGTTCAATGTCTGGGGACGTGTGGCGTAAACCCCACCTTTTAAGTGACACTATAGCAAGAAGTCCGGCGATATCAAATCCGGAGATCTCGATGGCCACAGGTTCCTGAAAATTATCCGGTTGTCAAAGAAACTTCCAATTAGGTTCATGCATTCATTTGATGTATGACATGTAGCGCCATCTTGCTGAAAATATCCTTGACTCAGCCTAACGTGGCACTGCATTTTCACTTTGACTACAAGAACAAAATGTCTAAACAGCTGCCAACAATGCAATTAGGAATAAAACATAAACATCTGCGCATCTAGTGGCAAGGAATAAAACTCCAGAACATTCTGCATAATTTGGTGATAAAAATGGGCCATTGAATGAAAATCCAATAGAATAATTAAAAGAAAGAAATATGACAGTTCTACATAAATCATTCTGTACAATACCCTAAAGGACTTATTGTACAATTTTATGTACTATTTTATACAGAATACACTTTTGAGGTCCCCAGGGTCTTTCCTCTTCTTTGGTTCAACAGCCTTTTTAGGCCAAGACCATTACAAAGATTCTTTTCCATTATGCTCTAACCAGTGCTTCGCTTTTCCAATGTCTTACTTTAATTGCCGTAAGTTATTTTTACTTTCTCTACACGTACTATGTACATAGTGTGTAGAGAAGGTATTGTATTTTACCCAAAAATTCGATACCAAAATTTCACCCGAAATATATATTCTGGGGTCTCCTGAGTCCGAAAAAGGCATTTTCAGAACAGAAGTCCTGTATTTGTGTGCCTGTGGACAGCATAGCTTAAAAGCGAAAGGATGCGACACGAATATTTTCAAGAAAATGCCCTCACCATAAAATACCATTTACATGGACAAATTTTCGAAAAGTTTGATTTTATCAAAAATGACCATAAAATGTTTTATTAAAATACCGTCTAATAAAGATATTTACATCCCAAATAAAATGTATATCTTTAAATTTCAGGAAATGGCCACTGAGGACCTCTTTATTCTGAATGAATTTTGCCGAAGTTTGCTTAACTGCTAAACCGTAAGAGATAGACAAAAACTTACAGCACAAAAAATGTAGAGCACGTTAAAGCACACAATTTATGTCATGACTTATTTTTTCGTGAAATTTACAAGTTCTGAGATATTCCTTGTTACCTGTTTCAGATTTAAAATACTTGAACTTTTCTCACATGGAAAGCTGTAAACTCCTGGCCATTCATAGAAACTGATTTCATCCACACAGCAACCGACTTTTAAAATATTTAACTATCGTTTTAGCCTAGTGTATTCCCTTAGTTCCCTTCTGCTTACAAGGAATCAAGTAATTAAGACTATTTTTGCTAATGTTTATCCCGTTTATCATAAAGTAGGTAGAAAAATCTTATGTGTTACACTTACATGGCTTTCTCTAGCTGTTCTACAAACTTCATCCATAAGATTCTTCTTCTTTCTGCACCTTGCTAATCGTGGTACTCATTAGCACAATGTTCTTATTATTTAGTTCCGTATAAGTAGGAAGAAAATAAGGAATACACTAGGCTAAACCAATAGTCAAATGTTTTAAAAGCTGTCGTTACGCGATTGTCATTACAAATCGCTTCTTTTCTTGGCCAGGAGTAGAACAAAAGAAAAACGGACACGCCCGTCTGAGAAAAGTATAAGTACTTCACAACTGAAACTAATAACAATGAATACCGGAAAACGGTAAGCTCCACGAGAAAAATGTATATGACATAACTTGTGTATTTTAACAATACCTAATTTTTTTGTACAGTAAGTTTTTGTCTATCTTTTACGGTTTACTAGTTATGCCAAATTAAGCAAAATTCACCCAGAATAAACCGGTATTTAGAAGCTATTCCCAGAAAATTCAACATATACATTTTATTTGTTAGGTAAATATCTTTAATATAGATACTTTAATCAAAACCGTTAGAGCCATTTTTAAGAAAATCAAAATGTTCGAAAAAGGTTCCATGTAAAGTGTAGTTTGGGGTGGGGGGATTTTTCTCAAAATCTTTGTGTCGCTTCCCTGGAAGATACTAAACTTAAATACCAAGTTTGGTATTTTAGCTACTTTTCGTTTTTGAGTTATCGTGTTCACAGACACACGGACACACACACAGATTTTTTTCTGAAAATGCTTTTTTTTGGATACAGGGGGTCCCAAAACATGTATTTCTGGTGAAATCTCGGTATCGAATTTTAGATGGAATACAATACTTCTCTATCCCTATGTACATTGTACATATGGGGCTAGAGAAGGTAAAAATATGTTTTTTAACAATAATTTGTTACAGCGTGTTAATTTATTCCAGTCGTGTGAAGTCACGTTAACTTTGCTTTCAAAAACAGCTAAAAATGGCCTATTTTATTTATTTTATTTTATTTATTTATCTGTTGTTTAACGTCCGTTGGCCACATCGGACGATGAATAACATAAGAAAATGATGATCAAATGATATCGTTAAAGTTACTTGAGATTCGTCTTCTCAAGATAAGGGAAAACCCCGAAAAAAATAACCTTATCCGGTAACTCAGCCTAAGGAGATTCGAACTCACGACCGTTTGAATGTGACGTAGATACGCTCATTTTATTCTTAAAGGTTAGTGCAATACGAAATTAGAAAACAAGCGCACTAAATATAGATGTGATCGTTAGTGCAATACGAAGTGAACTGGTCATCCATTAAAAACCGAACCTCACGAGTTTGAATCCCAGCCACTGCAGTAAAATGTACCTGTGGTAAAGGATGGGGGGGGGGGGGGCCAAGTAGCACAAAATCAAGGGAGCTGGTGACTCCTGCTTTGTTGCATAAGTATCATTGAGCTTCAACAATTGCACGGGTCCATAATACGTGCTTTTGCAATATTAAATTGGTAAGCAATATTAAAAAGACCAACAACAAAGAACCAAAAGAGTAAACACGAAAATAAAAAATCGAAGACATTCAAATACAGCAATTTAAATTTACAACACAGAATGTATCTTATTCAGATGCATTAATGTACTCTATTATAATAGAGAAATAAACTTAAGAGAAAGATATAATATACACACAATGACATAAGTATGACTTAAGTATGACATAAAATATATGTATGTAAAACATTATAATCACTTTTGTTTAGCTATTCTCATCCCCCCCCCCCTCTTCTCTATTGGCAGCCTTCTCAGATCTCAGCTGTCTTGCCTTAGGTATAAATTTACCTAGCCCGTCCACGTCTTCCGTGCCTGCCAGTAGCGTCCAACATGCTTCTATGCACGGAGCCCCTCTCTAATGGTACCTGTTTTCACTGGGCTTCGGTAACTCTGAGGTGCAAATGTTGCTATTATCCTCCAAAATTGACGATCGGCATTTCTCAGCTGGGTAAACAGCCCATAAGAGCTTAACACACTGTGTAACAGCGCTTCAATGTGTTCCCATAAACTCACACACCCTCTGACCATACCTGTGGTCATCCATCCCATAGGCAATGGGGCGAGCTTACTGACACAATTAATGTTAATCAAGGTATACGTCAGTCCCGCCCACTTTCCCCTGCTTGATTTACGGTCTTGGCTGCCCCAGGAGTACCCGACTTGATGTAGAGATAGAGGTTTTTGTTTCAAACAACAATGGTAAAACATACCAACCTTAGAAAGCTTAAATATGAAATTTAAAGATTTTACATTTTTAGCATTTGTTTGGCAGTCATCATTAGTGAATGCTCTTAACGAATTAGTGAACATGGATAAAACCGGTTATCGTTATGTGATACAATACTTTCATTTTAATGTAGAATACTCATTTCTTACGAATAAGTAACATTTCAATACAATAAAGTAAAAAAACTAATAAGCAAGCAAAAAAGAACGGATATGTGATTAAAAATATTAAACAGGAAATACGTTAGAATAAGCAATAATGTTAAAAATTGTTAAGAATATTTATTCTGTACATGAGAAGAAATTTTTGCTGAAAGGAAAAACCAGAGATTTAGGAATATTAGCTGAAGGTTTGTTTGGTAACGTGGGTCAGAGAGTAAATACAATAGAACTGTGTTCACAGTGTTACAAAGAAGAAACATTAAACATTAATGACCTGAAGGGAGCAAACTGTAGTCTAATGCTTTAGCTCCGGTGCCAAACTTATTTTGTGAGCTGAGACCGATTTGGAAAAACCTTTGACAGAAAATTGTAACCAATAGAAATTAAGAAATATTTAACTTCGGATTCATTCGTGTCAGATCATAGAAAATATGAGGAGCCATAAGAAATGTGTCTAGGCCCGAAAGGAGGTTACGGTCAGGAATTTAGATTGAGAGAAGTTACTTATAAATTATCAGTGGTGCTGAGCAGACCTGCTGCATGTTGTAAAGTAATTTTTACTTTCTCTATACGAACTATGTACATAGTGTATAGAGAAGGCATTGCACTCCACCCAAAAATTCGATACCGAGATTTCAACGGAAATATATGTTTTAGGGTCCCCTTTATCTAAAAAAAGTATTTTCAGAAAACGGTCCGTGTCTGTGTCCGTGTGTCCGTGTGACTGTGAACACGATAACTCAAAAATAAAAAGTCCGTAAAATACCAAACTTAGTATTTAAGTTTAGAATCTTCCAGGGATGCGACACAAAGATTTTGAGAAAAATCCCCCCACCCCAAACTACCCTTTACATGGAATTTTTTTCAAAAATTTTGATTTTCTCAAAAATGGCTCTAATGATTTTGATTAAAATATCGTATATTAAAGATGTTTACCCGACAAATAAAATGTATATTTTGAATTTTCTGGGAATAGCCTCTGAAGACTACTGTATTCAGAGTGAATTTTCCGGAATTTTGTATAACTGCTTAACCGTAAGAAATAGACAAAAACTTACCACACAAAAAATATAGAGCACATTAAAACACACAAGTTATGTTGTATACATTTTTTTTTGGAGTTGATCGTTTTTAAGATATTCCTTGTTTTTGTTTTCAGGGTCAAAAATCTTAACTTTTCTCATACAGGAATTTGTCAATTCATGTCCATACAAACAAAGGAACTTCAGTCACATACTAACCAGCTTTTGGCCATCACTTTAAGCTATACTACTCCCTCATTTCCTTTCTACTTACAAGGAAGAAAGTAATAAGACTATTTCTGCTATTTTTTCTAGATTAGCATGAAGTAAATAGAAGCATAAGATTTTTAAGAGTAATTTGTTGCAGGGATATAGAGAAAGTCATGTGAATGGTACACATCAGATTTTTTAACTTCAGTGCTGCGATACAAAGTATGTGTCTATTTATATAAGGAAAGTGAGTGTTGGACAAAGAGTTATTTCTCCGAGATCACATGGGAATAGTTGGAAAATAGGGTAAATCTCGGTATATTTACAAAGGTAAGAAACTTACTCAGTTTGGGGGAATAACATTAGTAAATGAGGAAGCTGAAGTCAGAGGGGACAAGTAATTTAATGAGTGAAAATAGATAAACTGGAGTAATCCGAGAAAAAAAATTACAATGATTTTTTCTTCACAAATACCCTGAGAAAATTCCTAAAACATCATGCTCTTAAGCCCTTCTTATCCTTTAAAACCCTGCCATAAAATGGAATACCAACCATAAAATACCCACCACAATTTGAAAAGTCATAGTCCAACTAATATTAAAGCTGAGCTAGATTCTACTTTGGGGGAGTCTGCTCCTTCGTTTACACAGTGAAATCTTGGGTGGCAGAGTTTAAGCGCGGCCATACGAGCTGCCAAGGCGAACATCGCTGTGGTCGACCAAATGAGGTTACCAGCCCAGAAATTGTAAACAAAATCCACAAAAGGGTATTGGAAGACCGTCTACTAAAATTGCGCGAGCTAGTATTTCAAAAAGTTCTATACATCGCATATTGACTGAAAATTTGTATATGAGAAAGCTGTGTGCAAGGTGGGTGACAAGAGGATATCTCAGTAGTGTTGGCAATGTTTCTCTGCACTAAAGCTGTCTTTTTGCATCGATTCATAACAATGGATGAAATCTGAGTCCATCACTTCACACTTGAGACGAATAAATAATCAATTGGAAGGGGAGAATCGGCTCCAAAGAAGGCAAAGACAGCTCCATCTGCAGGCAAGGTCATGGCGTCAGTTTTTTGGGACGCACGTGGGATAATTTTCATTGATTATTTCAAAAAAGAAAAAGTATTAAATGGCAAATATTATGCAAACTTGTTACAACGTTTGAGTGATGAAATCGAGCAATGACGACCGCATTTAGCTAAAAGAAATGTTTGTTTCATCGAGACAATGCACCAGTTCACACGTCCATTATCGCCATATCCAAAATCAATTAAATAAAGTTCGAATTGCTTTCTCATGCACCCTATTTAAAAATAAAATAAAATCTGTATATTAAACCTTGATAACTAATTTCTTAAACCAGGGTAAAATATCCCAAACTTTATATATTTATTACTACTTATGCCAATTACAAATTTAATTATACAACTTAAATTTACAGATATAAACTTAACCTAACTTAGCCTAAAACTTTTTATAAATACCAATTAAAGCCCTAATTATTATCAATTAAACTGTATGTTAATATTTACTTTATACAATTTCAATTTAATTAATATTATTATAATTTCGTATTTTAATATATATTAATAATTTGTATTTAATTTTAATGTATAATTTTACTATTACCATCATTATTAATTAAAATTTATTTTATATTATTTATTTATATTATACACATTTTATTTTAAAAACCATTTTATTATTTTAGTAATTATTCTAATAAGTAATACATTTATATTACTCTTACTATTATTATATTATAAAATACACACCCTATTTGCCATATTTAGTCATTTGATTAGCATTAACATTCGATTATTTTCCGTTTTCAAACTTGAAGAAATGGCTTGGTGGTAGAATATTTGCCAACAATGAAGAGGCGGAGTCCGCAATTGATGGTTATTTTGCAGACCTCGATAGTTCTCAGTATAAACAGGGTATTAAAGCTATTGAACACCGCTGGGAAAAGTGTATCAAGCTGAAAATAGACTATACAGAGAAATAAATGTTTTTCCCCCAAAATGGTTGTGCTTTCTTTATTAACTTGGGTACTTCTGGGACAGTCTTCGTATGTTAGGCTCAAAGCTCCAAAACTCAGTGATCGGGGAAAAAATCTGAAGTATTCCATTCACATGACTTTCACTACCTGTACTGCACACAAGGAATTCTTACAAAAGATTGTTCTTATATATACATTGAGCTAATCAAGATAAACAGTCACAGAAAGTGTCTTATCAATTGTTTCCTTATAAGCAATAGGGAAATAAACGATACACTAGGCTAACGCGAGTCAAATAGTTTAAAATCTATTAGAAGTTCAGAAATCTTTAAGTAGTTTAAAATTAAAAACAATAACAAAGAATATCTCGGAAATGGTTAATTCCACAAGAATGTATATGGCATTAATTGTTTTAATGAGATTTCTCCTTTATGTGTAGTAAGATCTAGTCTATTTTTTGCGGTTTACCAGGAAAACAAAGTTCAGCCAGATTGAAGAGCTCTTGAGAGTCAATATCCATAAAATTCAAGATATAAATCTCATTGGTCACTTAAGTATCCTTAATATACAGTATTTTAATTAAAATGTCAATAGCCATTTTTTAGAAAATCAACATTTTCAAACATTTTTCCATGCAAACGGTAGTTTGTAGTGGGCTGGCTTAAACTCGCGGCTTTGAATGAATGGCCAGTACACGATTAAGGCCATTCAAGTCGCCTGCGTTGTGGTGTCGGTGAAAAGATTGAAATACCGTTTTTATTAAAGGAAGACCGGCATATGTAGCAAAATTGTATCCATTTTAGTATTGGGAATTTATGCTTCAATCGCCTATTTAATAGATAGGTTTGTTCCGCAACACAGCTAAGGTAGAGAAGTTGCCGAAACATCAGGGGTTTAGACTGTGAAACTTAAGCATTTCCAGCGTGTTGTACATTCGCATACTCTATCACCATTGAAACATGCTAAACTTGCATATTTTGGTATTCAACCAACTATTCGTGTTTGAACCTGAGTGTACATATACAAATGGACCACAGACACCGCCTATTTCTATAAATTATTTATTACTTTCTCTACACGTACTATGTACATAGTGTATAGAGAAGGTATTGTATTCCACCCAAAAATTCGATACTGAGATTTCACCGAAAATACTTGTTTTCGGTCACCCTGAATCAAAAAAAAAAAAAACATTTTTAGAATAAGGTCCGTGTGTGTGCGTGTTTGTGTGTCTGTGGGCAGAATAGCTCAAAAACGAAAAGACCGTTGAATACCAAACTTGGTATTTAAGTTTAGTATCTTCCAAGGATGCAAAACGAAGATTTTCAAGAAAACCCCCACCCCCAACTTTAGATGGAACTTTTTTCGAAACTTTTGATTTTCTTAAAAATGGCTGTAACGATTCTGATTAAAATTATTATTAAAGATGTTTACCTAACAAATAACATGTATATCTTGAATTTTCTGGGAATAGCCTCTGAAGACTACTTTATTCTGGATGAATTTTACGAAATTTTGCATAATTGCTAAACCGTAACAAATGGATAGAAACTTAACACAAAAAAAATTAGAGCATATTAAAACACACAATTTCTATTACATACATTTTTTCGAGGAGTTGATCGTTTTTTAGATATTCTTTGTTTTTGGTTTCAGATTTAAAAAATGTGTACTTTTCGGATACAGGAATTTGTCAACTCGTGTCCATACAAACAAAGGAACTTCAGTCATCTAGTAACCAGCTTTTGTCTTCACTTTAACCTATGATACTCCCATATTTCGCTTCTACTTACAAGCAAGTAATGAGACTATTTCTGCTTACTTTTTCTCAATTAGCATGAAGCAAATAGAAGAATAAGCTTATTAAAAATAATTTTTACACAGAAGTAGAGAAAGTCGTGTGAATGGAACACATCAGAATTTTATTATAGGAAGAACGGCATATGTAGCAAAATTATTCATGCTATTAAGAGTTAAGAGTGTATTATATCCACTTTAGTATTGGCCATTTATGCTTCAATTGCCTATTTAATAATTAGGTTTGTTCCGCAACCCAGCTAAGGCAGAGAAGTTGCCGAAACATCAGGGGTTTAGACAGTGAAATTTAAGCATTTGCAGCGCGTTGTACATTCGCATATCTTCTTACACCATTGAAACATGCTGAACGTATATATTTTGGTATTCAACCAACTTTTCGTTTTTGAGCTTGAGTATTCATATACACATGGACCACAGACACCGCCTGTTTCTATAAAGTATATATTACTTTCTCTACACGTACTATATACATAGTGTATAGAGAAGGTGTATTGTACCCAAAAATTTGAAACCGAGATTTCACCGTAGATACATGTTTTGGGTCCCCCTGAATCCAAACAAGCAGAAAAATTAGCAGAAATAGTCTTGTTACTTACTTCCTTGTAAGTAGAAGGGAAATAAGGGAGTACCATAGGTTAAAGTGATAGTCAAAAGCTGGTTGCTATGTGACCGAAGTTCCTTTGTTTGTATAGACAGGAGTTGACACATGTCTGTATGAGAAAAGTATAAGTCTTTCAAAGATGAAATATTAAAAAAAATCAACTTCACAAAAAAATGTATAAGACATAAATTGTGTGTTTTGACGTGCTCTACATCATTGTGTGGTAAGTTTTCGTCCATCTCTTACGGTTTGGCAGTTATGCAAAAGTCCGTAAAATTCATCAAGAATAAAGTAGTCTTCACAAGCTATTCCCAGAAAATTCAAGATATACATTCTATTTGGCAAGTAAATACCTTAAATATACGAGATTTTAATCAAAATCATTACATTTATTTTTAAAAAAATCAAAGTTTCGAAATTTTTTCCATGTAAAGGGTAGTTTGCGGTGGAGGGATTTTCTTGAAAATCTTCCTGTCGCATCCTTGGAAGATATCAAACCTAAATAATAAGTTTGGTGTTTAACGGTCTTTTGGTTTTTTAGCTATGCTGCCCATAAACACACACATACACAGACAGACACACACGGATATTTTTCTAAAAATGCTATTTTTGGATTCAGGCGGTCTCAAAGGATATATTACCGGTGAAATCTCGGTATTGAATTTTTGGGTGAAATACAATACCTTCTCTATAACACAGTAGGTATAGAGAAAGTAATAAGGTTTGGTAAGAATATATCTATAAGAATAAGAAGAGAAATTTATGTGAATGTAACACGTCTTAAAATAAAATCAGTGTTAAATGTGAGCTAAATGTTGCTAGGATGGCTTTTGTTTGTTTTCATGACCCAGATCATCGGAATAAAGCCCTCTCCAGTCGATCTATACAGCTCCCTCAGGCTAAATAATGGTAAAACAGCCATTCCGGACCTGTTTTTCATTTAACGAGGCCTCTTCTAACTGTAACAGCCAACCAGGGTTCAAAACAGGCGTTTTATTGCTTTTACACGGTTTGTTTGCAATGATTTGCTTTACAAGTGCTATTTGTAATTAACGAAAATAATATATTCCTGTTTTGTTATTTTGCCACTAACGCCAACACGTGCCCGGCTACAATTTAGCTGTCGGATTCCGTTTTCATTTATTTTCCACCGCTTGCTAGCTTGTTTGTTATCTGGTCTACAAATCATCCTCTTCAGGGACAACACCTAGGGCTGCAGACCATGCAAGCAGTTATTGAAATATAGCATTGAAAAACCACCAGTTCATTAAAACCAATTTTTACTTTCTCTATACGTACTATGTACATAGTGTATAGAGAAGGTATTCCATTCCACCAAAAAATTTGATACCGAAATTTCACCGGAAATATATGTTGTAGGGCCCCCTGTATCCAAAAAAATATTTTCAGAAAAAGGTCCGTGTGTGTCCGTGTGACTGTGAACACGATAACTCAAAAACGAAAAGTCCGTAAAATACTAAACTTGGTATTTAAGTTTAGTATCTTCCAGAAATGCGACACGAAGATTTTAAGAAAAATCCCCCCAACCCCAAACTACCCTTTACATGGAACGTTTTTCGAAAATTTTGATTTTCTTAAAAATGGCTGTAACGATTTTGATTAAAATATCATTAATTAAAGATATTTACCTGACAAATAAAATGTATATTTTGAATTTTCTGGGAATAGCCTCTGAAGACTGCTTTATTATGGATGAATTTTGCATAACTACTAAACCGTAAGAGATGGAGAAAAGCTTAACCCCCAAAAAAATGTAGAGCACGTTAAAACACACAATTTATGTTATATACATTTTTTTCCTGGAGTTGATCGTTTTTGAGATATTCTTTTTCTTGGTTTCAGCTTTGAAAAACTTATACTTTTCTCATACAGGAAAATGTAACTCCTGTCCATACAAACAAAGGAACATCAGTCACATAGCAACCAGCTTTGGCTTTCACTTTAACCTATGGTACTCCCTTATTTCGCTTCTAATTACAATAAAGCAAGAAATAAGACTATTTCTGGTAATTTTTCTCCATTAGTATGAAATAAATAAAAGCTAAGCTTATTAACAATAATTTTTTACAGAGATATAGAGAAAGTCATGTGAATGGAACACAGATTTTTTCTACATTATTATAAGTAATACCACGAGTGGTTTCATCTAATTCACGACCAGAGGGAAGCGACTAAGAGATGAAAACACGTGTTGTACGAGAGTCGGCTGATAAGTCCCAGGCCTCTCGATGAAAACAGCATTTAAAAAAATATGTCTGCTTTATTTCTAAACATTTGCAGTGTTCTAATTTAATTAAACATTTCTGTGCTGTGATATATCAAGTTCCTCAAAGTAGCTGTTTACCGCAACAATGACCTCGTTGTTGTGAAATCTTCGTCCTCCAAGACATTTTTTGAGGTTTGGGAACAGGTGGTAGTCACTCGGGTTAGATATGGCCAATAGAGTGGATGTTCAAGCAATTCGAACTTTAATTTGTAAATTTTTCCCATTGCAATGACTGAATGATTGGCCGGAGCATTGTCGTGATGAAACAAGATTTTTCTTTTGTCAAATGAAGTATCTTTCTTTTCACCTTATCACTCAAACATTGCATAAAAATAATTCTCTGTGCATCCGAGAAAATACTTGCCATAATTTTGTTAGCTGACAAAATTGACTTTGCCTTTTTTGCAGTTCATTCACCTGGCGCAATTAACTGTACTGACTGAGATTTATTTTCTGGAGTGAAGTGATGTATCCAAGTATCATCCATGGTAATAAGCTGCCTCAAAAATTCACTGGATTTTTACGGTAGGGATTTTAACAGAAGCAATTTTTCTTTGCAACTTTTGATCAGGTGTCAACAAACGTGGCACAGACCTTGTGAAAGCCCAAAACATTACTTAAAATATTACCTGCACATTCTTTTGATATGTTTACAGCCTCTGCTATGTCAAACAATTTTTTTTATCTGTGGTCTTCCAGTACTAAAGGATGAACTTTTTTCAATGATCTCTGGAGTTGTCCCTTCTACAGAGCGTCCAGAGCGAGGCTCATCACTAGTGCTCGTACGTCCTGTTTTAAACTGTGCAACGCACTTTTTAATCATTGAATATGAAGGGGCAGAGTCTTTCATGTACTGTCTATTTCCTCCTTGATTTGTATGGCGTTAAGCCTTTCAAATGGAAATATTTAATCACTGCTCGTTTTTCCAAATGCTCCATTTTCGTGAAAACTCTAAAGTTGTCTTGTTTAAAAAGTTGTCACTCGAAAACTAAACAAGCTATCGACCTGTAACTATCGAATCAAGCTGGTCTAGAGTTAAACTATATTATGGTGCTGTCTAACTGGCCAAGTGGCGCCATATTTGTGTGAGTCCTGGGACTTATCAGCCGACCTCGTATTAGATAAGAAAATGCAGCGAAATAGCCTATTAATAATTTGTAATATATAGGACGGCCGATTTTATTGGGTTATCATTGATATATATAAGTTCTCAAATGGTGCATGACATGTTCGACCATACTTGTTTACCGAATGTTTTTTTTTTTTTCTTTCTTCACTGCCTTCTAAACTATGATATGGCCGACCGCGCCTACACCCAATGTACGAAATTCGATAGATACAATAGTAATAAGAAACAATTATTTTATTTCAGTTTTAAACAATACATAAAATAGCAACAAAGGTTATTTTATATGAGGTTATTGCACTCATTCCATTCATAAGAATACAAATAATGATTATTTTCACTCATTTTTACTTTCTCTATACGTACTATGTACATAGTGTATAGAGAAGATATTGCATTCCACCAAAAAATTCGATACCGAGGTTTCACCGGAAATACAGGTTTTGAGACCATCTTAATGCAAAAAAGCATTTTTAGAAAAATATCCGTGTGTGTGTGTGTCTGTCTGTCTGTGTGTGCGTGTCTGTGGGCAGCATAGCCCTCCTACAGTGATTTGGCTGGGACGTGTTTGACCATCCTCCGTACAGTTATGTGGAAAAGTAGTTTAAGAGTTGTAGAATTTTGTGCAATAAATAATTATTCTGTATCTGTACACAATTTAATTTTATTACCAAACGGAACTTACTTTCTGGACGTACCTCGTATTAAAGATATATACTTGATAAATAATATGTATATCTTGAATTTTCTGGGAATAGCCTCTGAAGACTGCTTTATTCTGAGTGAATTTTACGGAATTTTGTGTTACTGGTAAACCGTAAGAGATAGACAAAAACTTAGCACACAAAAAAATGTAGAGCACATAAAACACACAATTTATGTTATATACAAGTTTTTCAAAGCTGAAACCAAAAACAAGGAATATCTCAAAAACGACTAACTCCTCCAAAAAAAAATCATATAACATAAATTTTGTGTTTTAATGTGTTCTACATCTTTTGTCTGTTAAGTTTTTGTCCATTTCTTACGGTTAGTAGTTATGCAAAATTCCTCCAGAATTAAGCAGTCTTCACAGGCTATTCCCAAAAAATTCAAGATATACATATTATTTGTCAGGTAAATATCTTTAATATACGATATTTTAATCAAAATCGTTAGAGTCATTTTTGAGAAAATCAAAATTTTCGAAAAAAATTCCATGTAAAGGGTAGTTGGGGGTGGGGATTTTCTTACAAATCTTCTTGTCTCATATTTGGAAAATACCAACTTAAATACCAAGTTTGGTATTCAACCGTCTTTTCGTTTTTGAGCTGTGCTGGCCACAGACATACACACACAGACACACACGAACCTTTTTCCAAAAATGCTTTCTTTGGATTCAGGGGGACCCAAAACGTGTATTTCCGGTGAAATATCGGTATCGAATTTTTGGGTGGAATACAATACTTTCTCTATACACTAAGTACATAGTACGTGTAGAGAAAGTAAAAATGGTCTTGATTAAGAGAGCTTCATTGAGAATGCATTAGAAGAAAATTCCCCATATGAAACTACCCTTTACATGGGAAAATTATCGAAAATGTTGAATTTTTCGAAAATGTCTAACATTTTAATAAAAATACCGTATATTAAAGGCATTTATATGACAAATAAAATTGTTATCCTGAATTTTTTTTGGGAATGGTCTCAGAAGACCTGTTTATGTTTTCAACTAAATGTATCTATTTGGGTTGAATATAATATTTAATGCTCAAAATTTGTATTACATTTTAATGAAAATAAGGGGCTTTAATCAGTGATTTCAGACTCATAACTTAAAGTCCAATTTCATTATTTTTAGTTGCTCATGCACCAAAATAAAACATAACGTTCCAATGTCCTTATGATTTGTTGAGAAAATAAATGTTAAAATGTAAGAGGTAGACAAAAACTTGCCACTCAAAAAGTAAAACACACAATTTAAATCCTATACATTTGAAATGACCATTTCCAATATATTCCCTACTATTGGTTTCATTTTTCAATTTTAAAATACTTAACTTTTTTTGAGACAGGAATTTGATATTTCTGTTTCTTTTGTTTTACTCCTAGCTATACAAAGAGAATGAATTTAAATCACATAGCAACCAGCTTTTAAAAGATTTGACTAACACTTTAGCCTAGTGGCATCTCTTATTTCCCTTCAACTTACAAGGAAGCAAATAATAAGATCATTTTTGATAATGTTTATTTTAATTAGCCTTAAGCACTCAAAATAAGCTAAACAGGCTCAAAATAACTTGTTGCAGATAGGTAGAGAAAGTCATGTGAATTTTACACATTAGATTTTTCTGTCTCTCTACCGTATAGTAAATCGGAAAACTATTGCATTCCACCCGAAACTGGATGTCGAAATTTCTCCAAAAATGTATGTTCTAAGGTCCCCTGAATATAAAAATACGATGTGTTCCATTCATGTGACTTTCTCTACATCTCTGCAACAACTTATTGTTAAAAAGCTTATGCTTCTATTTACTTCATGATAATCGAGGAAAAATATCAGAAATGGTCTTATTACTTGTTTCCTTGTAAGCAGAAGTGAAATAAGCGAGTAGCATAGGTTAAAGTGATTGTCAAAAGCTGGTTGCTATGCGACTGAAGTTCCTTTGTTAGTTTGGACAGGAGCTTAAAAATTCCTATATGAGAAAAGTATGTTTTTCAAAGCTGAAACCAAAAACAAGAAATACCACAAAAACTATCGATTCCACGAAAAAAATGTGGATAACATAAATTGTGTGTTTTAATGTGTTCTACATGTTTTGTGTGCTAAGTTTTTGTCTATCTCTTACGGTTTTCCAGTTGTGCAAAATAGTCTTCAGAGACTATGTCCAGAAAATTCAAGATATACATTTTATTTGTCAGGTAAATATCTTTAATATACGATATTTTAATCAAAATCGTTAGAGCCATTTTTAGAAAATCAAAATTTTCGAGAAAAGTGCCATGTTAAGTGTAGTTTGGGGTGGAAGGATTCTCTTGAAAATCTTCGTGTCGCATCCTTGGAAGATACCAAACTAAAGTACCAAGTTTGGTATTTAACGGTCTTTTCGTTTTTGAGATATGCTGCCCCACAGACACATGCTTATATACACAGACAGACAGACACACGGAAATTTTTATAAAAATGTTTTTTTTTTTTTTTTTTTTTTTTTTTTTTTTCTGGTGCACCAAAAATATCTATTTCCGGTGAAATATCAGTTTCGAATTTTTGGGTGCTTACAATGCCTTCTCTATACACTTGCATGGTGCGTATAGAGAGATTAAAAATATGTTGTGTTCCATTCATATGACTTTCTCTACATCTCTGTATCAAATTATTGTTGAAAGGCTTATTCTTTTATTAACTTCATGCTAATCGAGAAATATTTAGCAGGAATGGTCTTATTACTTGCTTTCTTGTATGTAAAAGGGAAATAAAGGGGTACGCTAGGCTAAAGCGATAGTCAAATCTTTTGAAATCTGGTTGCTATGTGATTGAAGTTCCTTCCATCAGGCTTGTATGGCAAAAATTCTTGTATGAGAAAAGTATAAGTATTTTAAAACTGAAACAAATAACAAGGAATGTCTAAAAAACGGTCAATTCCACGAAAAAATGTATATAACAGAAATTGTTTGTTTTAATGAGCTCTACATTTTTGTCTGTTTCTTACGGTTTACCAGTTATGCAACATTCCGTAAAATTCAATCCAGAATAAAGACGTCTTCAGAGCTATTCCCAGAAAATTCAAGAAATACATTTTATTTGCCATGTAAATGTTTTTAATATATGATTTTTTAATCAAAATCATTATAGACATTTTTAAGAAAATAAACATCATCTAAAATTTTTCCATGTAAAAAACTGTTGGTTGTGGGGGATTTTCTTGTAAATCTTTTTGTCGCATCCTTAGAAGATACTGAAATTAAATACCAAGCTTGGAATTTAACGAATTTTTCGTTTTTGAATAAGTATATAGTAGGTGTAAAAAAAGCAAACAAAATTTTAGAACAAAGTCCACGTGTGCGTGCAACGGTGTATCTGTATGAGTGAGAGAGAGTGAGAGAGAGTGAGAGAGAGAGAGAGAGAGAGAGAGAGAACGGTATCTAAAAATCTTATATGTTCCATTCACATAGTTTTCTCTACATCTCTGCAACAAATTATAGTTCAAAAGCTTTGCTTCTATTTACTTCATGTTAACCGCGTAAAGAATAGCAGGAATAGTCTTATTACTTGCTTCCTTGTAAGTAGAAGCGAAATAAGGGAGTACCATGCGTTAAAGTGATAGTCAAAATCCTGTTGCAATGTGACTGAAGTTTCTTTGTTTGTTTGTTTTTTTTTGGTAAGATTTTGTCCATCTCTTATGGTTTAACAGTTATGCAAAATTCCGTAAAATTCATCCAGAATTAAGTAGTTTTCAGAGGCTATTCCCAGAAAATTCAAGATAAACGTTTTATTTATCAGGTAAATATTTTTGAGAAAATAAAAATTTTCGAAAAAAGTTCTATGTTAAAGGTAGTTTGGGTTGAGGTGATTTTTCTCAAAATCTTCGTGTCGAATCCCTAGAATACTAAACTTAAATACCAAGTTTGGTATTTTACCGACTTTTCGTTTTTGATGTATCGTGTTCATGGACACGTACACACAGGGACCTTTTTCTGAAAATTCTTTTTTGGATACAGGGGACCCTAAAACATATATTTCCGATGAAATCTTGGTATTGAATATTCGGGTGGAGTGCAAACCTTCTCTATGCATACACTATGTACAACGTATGTGCAGAGAAAGTAAAAAACTAATAGTCTGTACATATATTTATCCAAGGATGTTTAGGAAACAGACTGAAAGTCTGGCTTGTGTAATACATCAAATATGTTTCACATTACTAATTTGAGAAAATATTAATTATACAATTAATAGTTGGATTTCTAACTCCCGAGTATTGGTGCACGGGAAATCAGCGTTCCTCTTCCAGCACTAAATCAATACGAACGGGAACAGATTTATCATGAGACCTCATCTCCCTGTTTCCTATCCCTTTATCGCTTAAGAGAATGAGGGGGGAGCAATGAAACGGGTAGCAAAATCCCATACCCTCCAATTAAATTTAATAACGGCGGGGTTTTTCCGGTTATGAATACTGGTCTTGTCTTTTTTCATTCGGAGTTCACTTATCAAATTGCAGTGTAAGCATTAAACGGAATTTTGCCAACAGTCAACTCGCTTAATCTGCCTCCATCGCCACCGGTGGTCAAAAATTACTGGTTCTATGCTATCAGTAAATGATAATATTAGTTATTACTTTATCTAGTACGAATTTACAATGTAAATAATACCTAGAGAAGGTATTGTATTCCACCCAATTGTACTATACCCATATTTCACCACAAACACACGTTTTGGGGAAAATTATTGCAAAAAGATCAGAGTATATGTCTATAGCATAGTTAAAAAATCTTATGTGTACCATTTAGAAAAATTAGCAGAAATAGTCTTAGTACCTTCTTCCTTGTAAGTAGCAAGGAAATAAGGGAGTAGCATAGGTTAAAGCGATAGTCAAAAGCTGGTTACTATGTGACTGAAGTTCCTTTGTTTGTATGGATATGAGTTGACAAATTCCTGTATGAGAAAAGTTAAGAGTTTCGACCCTGAAAACAAAAACAAGGAATATCTCAAAAACGATCAACTCCAAGAAAAAAAATGTAAAAACATAAATTGTGTGTTTTAATGTTGTCTACATTTTTTGTGTGGTAAGTTTTTGTCTATCTCTTACGGTTTAGCAGTTATATAAAATTCCTGAAAATTCACTCAGAATAAAGCAGTCTTCAGAGGCTATTCCCAGAAAATTCGAAATATACATTTTATTTGTCGGGTAAATATTTTTATATACAATATTTTAATCAAAATGGTTAGTCATTTTTGGAAAATCAAAACTTTCGAAAAAAGTTCCATGTAAAGGGTAGTTTGGGGTGGCGGGATTTTTCTCAAAATCTTTGTGTCGCATCCCTGGAAGATTCTAAACTTAAATACCAAGTTTGGTATTTTAGCGACTTTTCGTTTTTGAGTTATCGTGTTCACAGTCACACGGACACACTGACAAACGGATACATGGACACACGGACACACACACACGGACCTTTTTCTGAAAATACTCTTTTTAGATAAATGGGACTCTAAAACATATATTTCCGGTGAAATTTCGGTATCGAATTTTTTGGTGAAGTGCAATACTTTCTCTATACACTATGTACATAGTGCGTATAGAGAAAGTAAAAATGAAAAGTCCACTAAACATCAAACTTGGTATTTCAGTTTAGTATCCTCCAAGGACGCGATATGAAATGGACCGACCATCTATTCTAAGCGCGAATTCGAGTCTCTGCAACTGAAGAAAAATGTACCTGTGGTAAAGGAAGGGGAGAACCCAAGTAAAATAAATGGTGAGATAGCACGCTTGGATGCTGAGAGGGCTACATTCGATTTTAATGTATTTTATCTTTTTTATTTATTGCATAAGTATTAATATTTTACAATACAAGACAGCTCTAACTACACTAATTTTATTGTTGAAGCTTAGTGTAATATAAAAGTAGAAAAAAAAAATCCACTGAAAACACTAAAAGCTTTGATTACTTATTTTTACTTTCTCTATACACACTATGTACATAGTGTCTAGAGAATGTATTGCACTCCACCAAAAAATTCGATACCGAGATTTCACCGGAAATATATGTTTTAGGGTCGCCTGTATCCAAAAAATGTATTTTCAGAAAAAGGTCCGTGTGTGTGTGTCCGTGTGTCCGTGTGTCTGTGTACACGATAACTCAAAAACGAAAAGTCTGTAAAATACCAAACTTGGTATTTAAGTTTAGTATCTTCCAGGTATGCGACATGAAGATTTTGAGAAAAAACCCCACCCCCAACTACCCTTTACATGGTTTTTCGAAAATTTTGATTTTCTCAAAAATGGCTCTAACGATTTTGATTAAAATTTCGTATATTAAAGATATTTACCGGACAAATAAAATGTATATCCTGAATTTTCAGGGAATAGCCTCTGAAGAGTAGTTATTCTGGATGAATTTACTGAATTTTGAATAACTGCTAAACCGTAAGAGATGGACAAAAACTTACTAGACAAAAAATGTAGAACACGTTAAAACACACAATTTATGTTATATACATTTTTTTCGTGAGTTCGTCGTTTTTCAGACATTCCTTATTTTTGGTTTCTGCTATGAAAAGCTTATACTTTTCTCACACAGGAACTTGTCAACTCCTATCCATATAAACAAAGGAACTTCATTGACATAGCAACCAGCTTTTGACTATCATTTTAACGTATGGTAGTCCCTTCTTTCGCTTCTACTTACAATAAAGCAAGTAATAAGACTATTTCTGCTCATTTTTTTTCTGATTAGCATAAAGTAAATAGAAGTATAAGCTTTTTAAGAATAATGTGTTGCAGGGATATAGAGAAACTCATGTGAATTGTACACATCAGATTTTTGTTGTATATATTCAACACCATGCAATAAAAGGTTAAGTACCAAACTTGATATAGTTATACTCTTCCAAAGGTGCTTAGAAACTCGAATTGAAATCTTGCCTGTATTATACATAATCAATTCTGAATAACGTCACCGATTTGAGAAGCTATTAATTGTCGAATTTATAGTTGGATATCTAATTTCGGAATATATATTGGTGGACGAGAAACCAACGCTCTTCTTCCACACTAAATCAATACGAACGGGAACAGATTTATCTTAAGAGTTCATCTCCCTGTCTCCTATCCCTTTATCGCTTAAGAGAATGCGGGGGTGCAATGAAAGGGGTAGCACATCCCATACCCTCCAATTAAATTTAATAACCGAAGGGTTTTTCCGGTTATGAATACGAGTCTTGTCTTTTTGGCACTGTAGGCATTAAACGAAATTTTGCCATCAGCACCCTTTTAATCTGCCTCCATCGCTACTGGTTGGTCAAAAATTACTGGTTCTAGGTATTCATCAAAAAATAATGTAATTTATTACTTTCTCTAGCTCGATTGTAAACTGTAAACAGTAGATAACGAAAGTATTGTATTCCACCCAAATATTCTATACCGAGATTTTAATATAAACACATGTATTGGAGACCCCTGAACAAGAATAACATTTTTGGAAAAATCCGATGTATTCCATTCACATATCTTTCTCTACATCTTTCCAACAAATGATTGTTTAAAAGCCTATTCTTCTATTTACTTAGTGCTAATAAAAAAAATAGTAGAAATAGTCTTATTACTTGCTTCCTTGTAAGTAGAAGCGAAATAAGGAAGTACCATAGGTTAAATTGGTAGGCAAAAGCTGGTTACTATATGACTGAAATTTCTTTGTTTGTGTGGACAGGAATTGACAAATTCCTATGTGAGAAAACTATAAGTTATTAAAGCTGAACCCATAAACAAAGAATATCTCAAAAACGACCACTCCAAGAACATTCCCACTACCCTTTACATGGAACTTATTTCTAAAATGTTGATCTTCTTAAAAATGGCTCTAACGATTTTGATTGTAATATCGTATATTAAAGATATTTTCGTGACAAGTAAAATGTATATCTTTAATTTTCTGGTAATAGCGACTGAAGACTGCTTTATTCTGGATGAATTTTACGAATGTTAGCATAACTGCTAAACTGAAAGAGATGGACAAAAACCTATCACACAAAAAATGTAGAGCACATTAAAACACACAATCTATGTTATATAATTTTTTTCCTGGAGTTGATCGTTTTTAAGTTATTCCTTGTTATTGGTTTCAGCTTTGAAAAACTAGTATTTTCTCATACAGGAACTTGTCAACTCGTGTCCATACAAACAAAGTAACTTCAGTCACAGAGCAACCAGTTTTTGACTGTCACTTTAACCTAAGGTACTCCCTTTTTTCGCTTCTACTTACAAGGAAGCAAGTAATAAGATTATTTCTGCTAATTTTTCTCAATTAGAATGAATTAAATGGAAGTATAAGCTTTTTAGCAATAATTTGTTGCAGAGATGTAGAGGTCATATGAATGGCTCACATCAGATTTTTATATTCAGGAATGTTTAAATTATTTTATGTAACTGTAATAAAAAATCAAATGACTTTCTCTGCATCGCTGTATCAAAGTATTATTAAAAAGCATATTCTTATATCTACTTAGATAACTGAGATGCACACCAGAAGAAATTACCTTTATTACTTGCTTCCTTGCAAGTAGAATGTAAATAAAGGAATACACTAGTCTAGAGTGATAATCAAATGTTTTAAAAGCTGGTTGACATGTGGTTCAAATCAGTTTCTATTTAGGGCCAGGAGTTAACCTTCCGTGTGAGAAAATTTTAAGTATTTTAAATTTGAAACCAATAACAAGGAATATTTAAAAAATTAACAACTCACAAAAAAAGCATATGACATAAATTGTGCGTTTTAAGGTGGTCTACATTTTTTGTGTAGGAAGCTTTTGTCTATCTCTTACGGTTTACGAGTTACGCAAAATTCAGCAAAATTCACTCAGAATAAAGAGGTTTTTAGAGGCTATTCCCAGAAAATTCAGGATATACATTTTATTTGTAGTGTAAACATATTTAGTATACGATATTGTAATCAAAATTGTTAGAGCCATTTTTTATAAAATCAAAATTTTCGAAAATTTTACCATGTAAAGGGTAGTTGGGGGTGGCAGGATTTTCTTGAAAAGCTTCGTGTCGCATTCTTCTAAGACATTGAACTTAAATATCAAGTTTGGTTTTTAATGGACTTTTTACTTTCTCTAGCCCCATATTTACAATGTACTAAAGGATAGAGAAGTATTGTATTCCATCCAAAAATTTGATGTCAAGATTTCACCGGAAATACATGTCCAAAAAAAGCATTTCCAGAAAAAGGTCCGTGTGTGTGTGTGTGCGTATGTCCGTGTGTCTTTGAACACGATAGCTCGAAAACGAAAAGTAGCTAAAATACCAAACTTCGTATTTAAGTTCAGTATCTTCCAGGAATGCCACACGAAGATTTTGAGAAAAATCCCCCCACCCCAAACTACTCTTTACATGGAACTTTTTTCGAAAATTTTGATTTTCTTAAAAATGGCTTTAACGATTTTGATTAAAATATCGCATATTAAAGATATTTACCTGACAAATAAAAAAATGTATCTTGAATTTTCTGGGAATAGCTTCTAAAGACCTGTTTATTCTGGATGAATTCTGCTTAATTTGTCATAACTAGTAAACCGTAAGAGATAGACAAAAAAATTTTTTACAAAAAATGTAGCTCGTTTTGAAATACACAACTTACGTCATGTACATTTTTTTCGTGGAGTTTGCCGTTTTCGAGGTATTCATTGTTATTAGTTTCAGTTGTGAAGTACTTATACTTTTCTCATGCGGGAGTGTCCGTTTTTCTTTTGTTCTGCTCCTGGCCAACAAAAGAAGCGATTTGTAATGCCAATCGCATAAAGACAGCTTTTAAAACATTTGATTATCGGTTTAGCCTAGTGTATGCCCTTATTTTCTTCCTACTTATAAGGAACTAAATAATAAGAACATTGTGCTGAATACCTCGATTAGCAAGGTGCAGAAAGAAGAATAATCTTATGTAAGAAATTTGTAGAACAGCTAGGGAAAGTCACAAATACCTTCGCTATACATTATGTACACAGTACGTGTAGAGAAAGTAAAAAGTGGATATTTTTTGTGATTTTTCATGAAATTTCAGTCATACATACCCTTATTATGTCAGCATCTTATTTACGTAGAAAATTCACCAACTTTGTATGTACTATATTTACCATAGGTTCTAAAAATGCATGTCAAATATTAGAGGAAGTCTAGACACAGAATCAGAATCTTTGGAACTGAGAGTTTAAATCCAATTAAAATGTTAGTCTTAGCGCTCCGCCCCAATTATGACATAGCTCCAGGTCTTTTGAAACAATAGCAAAGCTCCTTAAAGTAGAACGAGAAATAATTAACTCCTCATGCTTCTTCTTCTTCTTCAGTAATCCATCTTTGGATTGGTTTGTAGCGAACCTCCATTTTGATCTTCCTTTTCAATTCTTCATACGTTCTACTGTTCATATAAGTATTAATTTATTCCACATATGTCATTCTTGACTTAAAAAATTCCATATGAATTTTATTCTTCCTTCTTATTATTTATTTATTTGTTTCGGGGGGTCGTTTTATTTATATAGGCTCTGTAGGTTCTTGAACGTTGGGGTTTTAATCATCTTCCTTTTTATTTTCTCTACCCGTACTAAAAAGATAAAATAAAATCAAATAAAATCTGTAATACAACATCCTGGCATTTTGTTCCCTATACCAGGACGTATATTGCAAACTTTATAATTTACTTCCCACTTTTAAATTATTGTTATACATCATTATTTTACAGATAATACTTATATACTAATAACTCAAAATTTAATTTAAAACAAAAACAAATTAATATAAACTGAAATAAAATAAATTCCAGCCATAAAACAACTTTCACTAACACTAAATCATCTATTATTAATTACTGGAACCCAGTAACACAAATAACTGGTAACCAGATATTTACCCACAAAACTATGCTCTAGATTATTAAGATAAATGAAAAACTAATCCTATACTACTGGTATCCAGCAGAATATGCACTGGTAACCAGCGCAACTAAATAATTATATTATACAATAATTTCTTTACATTGTAGTAAACTGTAGTAAATTGTCTTTTACTTCCTTTGGCTAGTATCTGTTACTAATTATACCTAATATTTTACATCATCATTACACTAAACTCACTGTACTTAACTTTTTAACACTATTTAGCACTTCACTAACACTTCCTCCTCTCTACACGTACTATATGCATAGTGTATAGAGAAGATATTGTATTGCACCCAAAAACTCTATACCAAGATTTCAACAGAAATATATGCTTTCGGTCCTCCCCTGAATACAAAAAAAAAAAAAAAAAAACATTTTTAGAAAAAAGTTTGTGTCTACGTGTCTGTGTGTGCGTCTGTGGACAGCAGAGCTCAAAAACGAAAAGATCGTTAAACACCAAACTTGGTATTTAAGTTTGGTATCTTCCAAGGATGCGACAGGTAGATTTTCAAGAAAATCACCCCACCCAAAACTATCCTTCACATGGAACATTTTTCGAAAATTTTGATTTTTTCAAAAGTTTCTCTAACGATTTTGATTGAAATACCGTATGTTTAAGATATTTTTATGACAAACCAAATGTATGTCTTGGATTTTCTGGGAACAGCCTCTGAAGATCTCTTTATAGTGGATGAATTTTGCTGAATTTTGCATAATTGCTAAACCATAAGCGATAGACAGTTACTGCACAAAATATATAGATTTCCTCAAAACACACAATTTAAGTCATTTGCGTTTTGGTTTTGGAGGTAACCATTTTCAATATATTCCTTGTTATAACTTCTTATTGGTTTCAAAGTATTGTAAAGTATTGTATTGTTTTCTCAGACGGAAGTGTCCGTTTTTCTTTTGTTCTACTCTGGCCAAGCAAAGAAACGATTTGCAATGACAATCGCATAACGACAGCTTTTAAAACATTTGACTATCACTTTAGCAAATAGTATTTCTTTATTTCCTTTCTACTGATAAGCGACTAAGTAATTTTCGTGGAGCTTACCGTTTTCGAGGTATTCATTGTTATTAGTTTCAGTTGTGAAGTACTTATACTTTTCTCAGACGGGAGTGTTCGTTTTTCTTTTGTTCTACTCCTGGTCAAGAAAAGAAGCGATTTGTAATGACAATCGCGTAACGACAGCTTTTAAAACATTTGACTATTGGTTTAGCCTAGTGTATTCCCTTATTTTCTTCCTACTTATAAGGAACTAAGTAATAAGAACATTGTGCTAATGGGTACCTCGATTAGCAAGGTGGAGAAAGAAGAATAATCTTATGCAAGAAGTGTAGAACGGCTAGAGAAAGTCATGTGAGTGTAACACATCAGATTTTTGTTAAAAGTCTTATGCTTCTCTTTAATTAATCTAATCGAGAAAAAATTAGCAGAAAGGGTCTTATTACTTGTTTCCTTGTAAGTAGAAGAGAAATAAGGGAGTACCATAGGTTAAAGTGATGGTCAAAAGCTGGTTGCTGTGTGACTGAAGTTCCTTTGTTTGTATGGACAGTAGTTGGCAAATTCCTGTATGAGAAAAGCAAGTTTTTCAAGCCTGAAACTAAAAACAAGGAATATCTAAAAAATGATGAACTCCAGGAAAAAAATGAATATAACTTAAATTGCGTGTTTTAATGTGCTCTGAATTTTTGTTTGGTAGTTTTTTGTTTATCTTTACGGTTTAGCAGTTATGCAAAATTAAGAATCCAGAATAAAGTAGTCTTCAGAGGCTATTCCCAGAAAATTCAAATATACATTTTATTTGTCAGGTAAATATCTTTAATATATGATATTTTAATCAAATTCGTTATAGCCATATTTTGAGAAAATCAAAATTGTGGAAAGTTTGTCCAGGTAAAGAGTAGTTGGGGGTGGGGGGATTTTCTTGAAAATCTTCGTGTTGCATTCTTTGACCTAAATACCAAGCGGAATTTTTGTTTTTGAGCTTTGCTGCTCACAGGCACACACGCACACACAAACTTTTTTTCCAAAAATGCATTTTTAACCCTTTAACATCTAAGGTCATATCGGGGGCTTTCCACTTGAAACAACTCGTTGTCGTTAGTTTTTAAATCATTTTGTTTTTTTACTCAAACATGCACATTTTCACACTCACATACAAACTTCCAGACACTATGGGGGATAGGGAATAATTCTGGCTAGAGAAAAATTCCCCGCCCCAGCCGGGAATCGAACCCGGGACCACTCGACCACGGAGGCAGTCACTAAATGAATTTTGTCTAACTGGTAAACCTTGGTTAGAGCTGAGTGACCTATTCGGCCACTGTGCCTCAAAACTTTTAATGGCGTATTTTCCTAAATAAAACTATTGTTGCGGTTCTCCGCTATACACAACATGACATTCGCAGCGGGAGAGCCGCGAGAAACCTTAGTAAGGCTCATCGGACTAAAGGTTTAACCTTAATTCCTCCCAGCGTTACCGTTGAGCTATTTCGCTCCATATAAAGAGATAATATCTTACCAATATATGCGCATACATATAGCTCCCATTAAATATTGCTAAATCCCTCCGGTAAAAACCTAGCGGGGGAGATCGTTAACATGCTGATGTGAGTGTAAATGAAACTTTATCGTCCATTTTTTCACTTTATAATTGTTTTATATATAATACATTTATACAAGCTATTTCAAAACCAACACTACAGTCTTGTGGTTTATAGATAAGCTATTCCGAAACTTGAGTTGCTGCTTCACAATTACTTTAGACATTGGAATAATTGTTGGGGTTGTCATCTCAAAATAATTTACCGGGAAACATGCAAGTCACTTGAGAAATTCAATGCTATGCCGGCATGTTCCGACTCTGACGTCATAAGAGACCTATGCTAGTAATCAGTAAAAAGGCTACTCAAAATATTACTTATGAGTTAGACAGCTTCAAAGTTGTCTTGAAGTGAAACATGCGCATTTTACTTACTCTAGCACATATGTAAAATACACATAATAGAAAGTGAAATTATTGTATTCCACCAAAAATTCTATACCAATATTTCACCGAAAACACATGTTTTTGGACCCCCTGAATCCGCCTCCCCAAAATGCATTTTTAGACAAAAATGTCCATGTGTGTGTGCGTGTGTGTGCGTCTGTGACCAGGATAGCTCAAAAACAAAACGTTGGTCAAACTTCATACAAGAACGCGATTCTAAGATTTTCAAGAAAATCCCCCACTCCAACTACCATTTACATGGATTATTTTTCGAAAATATTTATTTTCTAAAAAGCGACTAACGATTTTGATTAAAATGTCTTGTATTTCAAATATTTTCAGTACAAACAAAATGTGTATCTTGAATTTACTGGGAATAGCCTCAGAAGGCCTCAGCATTGTAGGTGTCTTTTTAATAATCCGTAAACCGCAAGAGATATATTGTCTCATTAAAACACATTAAAACAATAGATCTGATTAAAACTCACAATTTATAGCATTTTATCTAGAGGTAGCCATTTCCTAGATATTCATTGTTATTGGTTTAAATTTTAAACAATTTAAAATTTGCTCAAGTGGAAAATACACCTCCATTTCATCTCTTTTGTTTTACTCCAGGGAATACAAAAGAGAACCTAATTTCATTTGTTACACATAGCGATGAACTTTTAGAATATTTGAATATCTCTTTAGCCTAGTGTATTCCCTTATGTCCTTCTACATACAAGAAAGCAGACAATAAAGAAAATTTCTGCCAATATTTATCTCGATCGGGATGACGTAAATAAAAAATTATATTTTGTAAGGATGGTTTATTTGTGTAACAACTAGAGAAAGTCTTGTGAATAGAACACACCAGATTTGTTTCAGATGAAGTATTAGAAATCTTGAAATGGTTCACTATATCGATGTATAGTTGATAAGTGTGCATACTGGGCCAAGCGTGGTTACATAGATGGTTTGTTTGCAAAGTTTTTATTTACATCAGTACTACTAGGTGAATTAAAACAACTTTAAAAAAATGGGTTCTGAGGAAGATATTGCATACGCAGCTAATTCTACAATAGGTATTTTATTTCCTAAGAAATTTCGACTTAGGTTAGAAGGGACATTTTAAAATTTGATGATTGATGTTTAAAGACAAATGTTCAAAGTAATAGTTGTATAAATCATTGCGTAACTGAAGCTTCAAAACCAAACTAGTTGGTAATGAGGTGTCATTACG